>JAQMCX010000043.1:18896851-18929617 GCA_029814765.1 Acanthurus leucopareius | reverse complement strand
GAACATGGCAAACAGCCCAGAGAGAGAGAGTTAGAGAGAGTTGGAGTCTGGAGTGTGGGTTTGTGGGGAGGTTTGTGTGTGTGTGTGTGTGTGTGTGTGTGTGTGTGTGTGTGTGTGTGTGTGTGTGTGCGTGCATGTAGACAATAGCAGAGAAAAGTCAATTGATAATCCTACTGATTTCCATTACCTGTCCAGCTGGTCTAATATCTCTTTGAAACTGTGGTATCTCTCATTTAATTTGGGTGTTGCTCTTTTGGATTTGGCTCTTTAATTCAGTTTGGCACGGACATGCATGACTCTGTAGCTCTTCTGTCCAGTTTGATGTTAACATTAGCAACATTTTGCTCTCTTTCCTCTCACTATCTCCTGTGTCTCTCTGTTTGTCTCTTTCTCTCTCTTTCTGCTTGTGGGTTATCTGCTCTCTGCACAGACCTGAGTCCTGTTTACAGTTCAGGAATAAACAGAGGATCTCAGAGGAAATTGGCCTCCGTTGATTACTTACTCATGCTGAACATGGCCTTGGATCACAGTGGCATTAACCTCCCTCTGACTAACAGAGCTAATGATGCTCATCCAACGAGATGTCCTCTAGAGGAAATAGTCATCCATCTCTTTTTATCTTTTTGGCTTTTTTCGTCTTGATTTCTACTCCCACACATCTGATGTTTCTACACTTTTATTCTCTCTCTTTTTCTGCTCCTACTCTCTCACACACATTTTTTTGTCTCCTCCCATCTTTTTAGCTTGTAATTACCACTTACTCCAGTCATCCCTAATTCCTGTCTTTCCTTCCTTCTCTTAGGTCCTCCAGAGTTCCCGGACCCCGAGACAGAAGAACCCTCTGGTGCAACGCTGGGAGTCAGGCCTGGTCAATGGGCACAATGAGGAGGAGGACTGAGTGGACATTCACAGGGTGGACTGATGGAAGGAGGAAAGTCAGCCAAAATCTGCAGTTTTTGAAGTGGAGGGCTGAGTGAGGAAATGGGAACAGTGACAAAGAAGAGGAAAAAGAGAATATGAAGAGAGAAAGAGGTCAGGGATTGAGGCTACAAAGGGGGTCAGGAGGATTGGGAGCAGGGAAAAGGATTGGTGGTGGACTAAAAACCCTGAAGAATCCTTAAGCGAGGAGGAGAGAAAGGAGGAAGAGGGCCACCTATTAGCGGATAAGCACTTGGCCTGCTTCTAGTGCTGGAATACTGAGACCAATGAACGTAAAAAGGCAAAAAAAAATATTAGAAAAACTACCACAAGTGAAAAGAAAAAAAGGAAATTTAGGAAGAATGTGATTTTTAAATCCAATAAGCTTCTTTAGGGTTAGATTTTTTTGGAACATTGAATTCCTATTTGTAAATACAAATAAATTTGCTGTATACAGTATTTGATTGAAAAATGTGTCATTACCACTTTCAGGCATTTAATGATGTCCTACACTGAGGTAACAGTTTATTACACCTGCAATCTAATGCAGTCCCATACAATAGCCAAGCAATAAATCCAACCTTTGTAGAGCTCAGTCTGTTCAGTCTTTATTTACACTCTGTTAGAGAGTTATTGATGCAACTTTGTGGTCATTTGAAAGGCTAGTGGGGCTGTGTTTGACTGCATTGTAATAAAAGCCTAATAAACTGGTAAACCAGCCTATACAAGCCAGAGATCTTAATTATTGCTCCAGCCTTAATCTATGAAGAACTACTTCTTTGTTATTTTGATGCCTTACAACTGAAAGGTGGATTAAAGTGCAATACATGACATTGATCTGGATTTCGAAATCTATTATAATAGCTGTTGTTAAACATGTTTCAAATGATGTAGTTATTATTGTATTTTCAAATTAAACTTTCTATGCATCATTAAGTTGTCCTACATGCATCAATTCTGTTATATTTTGGATCTAACTGAAGAAGACATATTATGCAATTCTACGATACATTCAGCATTATTTTACTATTGTACTGTACCACAACAAACTAAAGCTTAACTAGTTAAGGTGGGTTGAAGTCCATAATGGAGTCGTGTCTGTCCACTTTCTCTCCAGGTGCATTTGTCTCTATAAAGGCTTGACCTGTAAGCCCGAACACCGTGTTTTAGGCCATAACATGAAAGTATTTCCTCTGAGCATGTATTTTCCTCATGTTCTGTCTTTATTTGGATCCATCTCACTCTCAGAGAGAAACTTATAAATATTAATACAGTTTTGGAGTATACTGTTTTAGAATTAAGAAGCATAAATGCCCCAGTCGACCTTTTTGTGTGTTTTTGTGTGTGTTTGAGATCAGCAGACCACGCTTTAGTGACCTTCCAATCTCCTGTGAATAATTCATCGCCTCATTCTGACTGGATGCAGCCCTGTCACATTGTCGGCGCATTATTATGGTGGAGCTGCAGCAACTTAAGGGCACAAAATTATTAATAAGCTTCATTTACTCACCAAGCAAAATCCCTAATGTTACCACACTGCTGAGTTTAATAGCACAGTACATAAATTGTTAAAGTAAGTGTTGTATGGTCCTCTAACATATTTGAAAATAAAATATAGCCAAATAACTATACTTCCTACAAGACCAGGGTCTGGCACTGAGGAAAAGAGTTGTTAACTACAAAGATGTTAGTGTCAGGTTTAATCTTGTTTTTTTTCAAACATGGCGATTGACCCAGACGGATCAGGCAAACTTTCTCTCTCCCTTTCTCTCTCACTCTCTGATATCTGATCAAGCTGTTTTTCAGATGTACTGGCCAAAATATAAGCATGCACACCTGTCTATCACCTGCTCAGCTCCAGACTCATTTCCATGATATTTCATTATCACTGCTGTTGTGCATGACGTCATCTGAGCAGCACTGTGTGAGACTGTCAGCGTGTCGGGGATTAGCAGCTGCTCTTGTAGTGCCTCTTTGTCAGGAACACAGATGTATAAGAGGAAGAGGAGGGAACATGAATGTGCGCACGTGTGTGTGTTTGTGTGTGTGTGTGTGTGTCTGTGTGTGTATTTGTCTTATTGTTTTTGATTTACTTCAGTATTTGTTTGATTTGTGGACACATGACATGTATAGTGTGTACTCAAATGTATGTGTGTGTGAGTACTGTGATAATCAGAGGTGTAGCCTAAAATTTCTGGTCCTTGTACACAGGCATCTTTATTGGCCCCGCCCCACACTCACAATTATTCAATAGTAGTTATTCAATAGTATCTTTGTACTTGAGTACTGCAATCTAATGCTACCCTAATTACAATTTACTATTTTGTATTTATGAATTATATCATTAATATCATTACTCTATATGTTACTGTTAGAGAATGTCATGTCTTGGCAGGTTCAGCTGACCTGGTGCTAAAATGACACTCTGTGGAGTAAATCTGAAATTAATCCAAATAGTTTAACTTAAATTTAATTAATCAAAACGTTTTTCTTTTTTCCATGAACTTAGTGGCAAAAGAAATAAAGCATTCCAGGAAACACTTTATGAACCCATGTAACAAGCATTGGCTTACATATTACAATATTTGTGTAATATTCATGCATACGGAAGGATCCTTTAAAAAGTGCTTTGTTGCTATAAAATTAAACTATCCTAGCCCTTAAAAAACGAAAGATTGATAGAAGTAATCATTTAAAGGTGAGATTTTTGGTTTTAACTGGAAACTTACGTCTTTCATACTGCTCCCATATAAATATACTATCTTTACCCCATGACTATTTTCATGGAAAATATGATCAGCCAATCAGCCAATATCACATCTGTCTATTTACTTACTCAGTAAACGCAGTGTCAATAGCATCAGTGTTTATGGCATCCATGCATGCTCCAGACACAAAGACAAAGACCCAAGTCACTCAGTGTTATATGTGGATACACTGTCAACAATTAATAAAAGAGATTCAGGGATTGTTCTTTTGATTTCCACACATACCACATTTTTTTACAGCATAATACTTTATGTGGGTGTGTTTCTTTGATGTTCAAGGGAAGGGAATAAATGGCAGAGCTGAATCAAAGAGAATCAACATAAACCCATGACAGTAATTTTCCTGTAGACTGTGGTTTATTGTTTGGAGAGGAGGGGCGGATCTATCTGATACTCTTTCGGTTTCACTGGAAACACCTTCCTTTTTTACATGTCTATTATTATGGGGTTTTTTTTAAACCACACATATATATATATATATAAAAGTTGTATTTTTGTTAATTACTATGTCTCACAAATAGTTGGAAAGCAGGAAATGCAAAAAAAAGCAGATACTGAAATAAACAAAAGTCTAAAATCTTAATAAAAGAGAATTATTGCATTACACATTACAACATAGAGCTACAGTAAGATAATTTGACCCTTCAGCTAACAACCATGTGACATAGATCCACCTAACATTAGCCTCTCCTCTGACACACGCTTGCTTTGCCATAGCATGCTAATGATTGTACCAAAAGCTCTACCCCACCCGCATCCCCCGAATGACAGGATTGTTCCCTCGGATTTATGGCTTAGGAAACTCTTCTGGTGTGAGGCTGCCTTTTTTAAGATATGTCATTGGCACAAGGATAAAATTCCCAGCCATGGCATTGATCGCTAATCTGAACCCCAAATGGTAAAAACACCACATAGACATGCTAAGACAGTTAAAAATATGGTTGTTACTGGAGGGGATTTTTAAGTGAGCAACTCTGGAAACACTTGATAAATATGTAATGGTCACAAACCAGACTGGCAGCTATGATTTAGGTTCTGTTTTGTGTTTTTGTCTGAATGTTTTGACATATACAGTTAGCTTGGCAGTCAGTTGGTGAAGAGTGCAGACACTTTTTAAGATTGTACTCACATTTCATGCTTTGTGTATTTGGTGGAAAATATTACACTTAATGGTTCACATTTGGTTTTGCCCTTGAAATGAGGATCATTTTACAAGGCTGTGTTTTTTATATTATAGAGTACTTATCTAAAGCCACTGACAGAGATGGGAGCCTTGAGCTAATGTGTCTGAAGTGGTCAGAAAAATGAACAAAACAAAAGCATTTTTCCCCAATTATAATCTGTTGAAGATGATCTTTTGTTACAAACCCTGAATCCTTGCTTTAGTCATGACTTACCAAACTAATAAAGTGCATGGCAACAGCTTGGATTAAATTATAAAAATCAAACCAGCTGCGGAAACTTTCTGGTTGTAGAACAATTACAAAAACTTTCCAGAGCCTTAGATTTCAGGACACACCTTCACGTTCTGCATACACTCCTTTACATCAGAGACAAAGGGAAATTTGCTGTATCTATTTCAAGATTACACATCATTTTATATAGATCTGACTCATATATTGGTGCGTCACATACACAGGCAGAGATATGCAGGGTGAGGCTGTCACAAACAACTTGAGCTCATCAGCATGTTAACTCAAATCGCTCTGGCCTCTTATCATTATTGTGCCTCTTATTCAAACAGCTCTGACTAAAGACATTTTATTGAGCTGAATATGTTCACTGTGTGTATGTGTGTTTGTGACCACACAGTTAACATTGACTCAGGCATTATTATGAGCTAGACATCATGTAGATTTTGCAATTAAGGCAAGTCTGTCCATGCATTTAACCTTTTATATGTGTTTATGAAAGAGAAATGAATTAATATATTTCATGCACACATGTCTGCTTTGTACACACAGTCCTAGGCAGCCATAGAGGCCAGTAAAATGCAATAAAAGTCAACACTAATACAGAGTTGGCTTGTTGCAGCCTCCTGAAGAACAATAACAGTCCTTTGCTGAGTTATTGTCCACCATAAAAACCCCATGAACAGATGTTATGTGTATCTTCCTGCTGACTCTTCGTGCCTTCTTATTTTGTAATAGTATTGATGTTTTAGCACATTCAGTCACAATTTAGAAAAAATGTCCTAAGAGTTGATGCTTGTCCTTTGATCACATGGTCAGACAAAGTGGTTGTTGTATTTTTATACACCAGGATTGCTTGACTTCATGCACATCTCAGTCACATTGTTCTAATAAACAAAGGACGTATTCTTTATGCTGTACTTTAGGAGTATTTATGAATTTTAAATTATTACAAAATGGTGCCCTCTGCAGAATATATAGCAAAACTACAGCAGGCCTTTCCCATAAAATTATTTCAAAATGTGTGTGAAACATCACTATTTCCTGGTCTCAGACTATTTCAGAGTTCCTCTTTCTTTCAAGCTGCATGCAGTTTGTGATCCTCAGGCAGAAAAATCTCCATCTTAAAGTATAAAATAAAACTGACAAAGCTTATACAGTTAGACAACCTCAACAAAAGGTGTTTCACTGAACTATATGTATATTAATAATATTTCATTTGAAGGTGTTGCTGTACTGAAATGCACCATATTTTCATATGCACAAAATGTTTTCCTAATATTCCCCCATCATACACACATACACACACACACACATACACTTGAAAGGCTGTAGTGGGGAGAATGCTCATTGACTTAATGCATTTCCTAGCCCTTACCTTTTTCGTAATCATAAAAACTAAATGCCTAACCACAATCCTTATCGCAACCTAAATCTAAACCCATTCCTAACCCCAAAACCAAGTTTGAACCCTTAAATAGCCCTTTATAGGGCAGATTAAGTTAAAAACTGGCGCTTGTCCTCACCAAGCAAGTGCAAGAACACACACACACACACATACACACACTCGCACACACAAACACAGTGTTTACTGAAAGCTGAAAGTAATTAAAAATTGAAAATAGGTCACAATATAACACGTCCAGTTCAACACACTGCACATTAAAACAAATTTTAAAAAAAGTTAAATTAAAATCTTTGATTGATAAATAAAAAAATGACTATTATTATATTTATGGGCTGAGATTCATGGCAGAGTTTTTGTATTGAAAATGTGTTAGTTATTTTAGCTGCACTCAAAAAAGTAGCCAATCCATGCAATATATCTATGACATATATGCTTATATAAATGAGTTATCACTAAATGTTTCATGTGTTTATAATTTTTTACCATGTAAAACCCTTTAAATCTGATTGTGATACAATAAGTGCTACATAAATAAACTTTATTTTTATCATGTTACTACAAAAATAATATTCGAAGCTTTAATAGTTTAAACTTTTACAGACTATTTTTTAAGGTTGATAGTACTGAAAAAGCAGCAAATCTGTAAATGACAGACAAAACAATTTCAAGTCAAAGTCCATTTAGTGGCATTAGTTCAGACCAAATCTGCTGATGAAGATCCTATAATATTAAGAAAAGTCACCAACTACAACTAAAAAGACCTTGTGAGTTTGTTTTGTCATCTTCTTTCTCCAAGGTCATAAATGAAAGCTTAACGTAATTTTAAAAAAAAAAAGACAAATGCAAACTTTACAACAATAACACTAGGTTCTGTATTTAGATTTACTGGCTCAGTAACAAGATCAAACAGACATCATATCCTGTCAACCTGTACAATTTTACTGCTTCACATGAAATAGGAACTGAGGAAATAGCCCTTCCTGTTCTGCAGTGTAACTCTGCATGATGCTTCACTGATCAACTTGAATAAAGTATAAACACAAAGAGAGAGAGAGAGAGAAAGAGAGAGAAAACAAACATTTCTAATGGATCGGATGGATCGGGGTCGTGAATGTGGACAGTGAATTCCAAAAAGGGGACCTGGAGGATGTCTCTGCAGTTGTGTCCGCACTGGCCCATTCCTGCACATAAACACACAGGCACAAGCTTCTTAGCTTCAGGAGTTTATAAACTAGACTCTCTTTCAATGCATCCTTCCAAAGATTTTCTGTTCTCCAACAATCCCAAAAACGAGTGTGGTCAATATCTTCCTTCTTTTTTTCATAGATAAAGCTGTTTTCAGTCTTTGGAGTAATGAGGCAAACACTTAAAAAAAAGTTAATAAGGAAAATGATGTTCTGCCTGTTTTTTCCTCTGTGGGTGATTTGTTTCTTTTCCCTCCTGTTCTTATCTAATCTGTCACTTCATCTTCCACACGTTATCAGTCCTTCTATTTATGATTACTGATGTCACCATGACAAATTATATTTTTGCTGCTCTTAAAATATCACTGCAAATCCATCTTACACCTCCCCACTGCCACCTCGCACTCCGTCTTTTATGTTTGAGGAGATTAAAACAGATCATTTTCCTCAATCAAATGGAGACCATTTGTTTTAATTAACCTAAACTTGATGAAAACATTCTCGATGAGTCATCACAATGACATCTTTGTCAGTTTTTAACCCCAATAAAAACTGTCTTTCACTTCCAACTCTTTACCAAGATACATCATGAAAGACATTTACAGTTGCCAGAGGAAATATCTAAATATCTATATTTATAAATAAATATCTAAAGATAAATAAAACTGTCTCTCTTCTGTTCAGAGACATTATGTAATAAAATGAGACATAATTGGTAGAAAAAGATACGATTCTTAAACAGAAGGTAGGACGGAGCCTTGTTAAGACTTGCACCCGTCTAATAATAAACATTCACTTCCTGTCATTTCTGTTTTCTTGATATTCTTTCCAGCAGCTGGCAATGACAGCGTTCTTATTTTGCAATAAAGAGTGAAGAGAGCATGGGGTCTCATGAAAACCTTTCATTTATCCAGTTAATGGAAGTGAACACAACAAAATGGGAGTTACAAGTGTATCTATGTGGGTCAGCAGTATGTTTGGTGACTGGTGGCGTGTGCATATGTGTGTTCATCTTTGTATGCATGCATTTGCGTTTCTGTGTGTCTGTGTGTTTACACCAAAGGGGGAGTTTACATTTGTTTGCCGTAGTTAATCTTCAAGAGAAACATTGAGAAATACCAGAAATACCAAAAAGTATGAAAAAAAAGAGGAAGACAGAATACGTGACTCACGTCCAAAAAACTTCACATGATTACCAGTTAGTCACTGAATTCTGTGTCAAAATGATTTAAATTCCTATTTCCAGAGTCTATCATACAAGGGCAAGTCTGGTGATACATTATTCTTCTTATTGTCACATTAAAATTAAATTTCAAGTCTCTCTTATCTTTAGTTGTTTAAATACTCAAAACACCAAATGTGTATTAATCCAAAGTTAAAATTCTACAAAGAAATGAGGCATTTACTCCTACTTGAGTTTGCCAAGAAGCCCAGTGTCCGGATGCTTTGGCTGAAATATTTGGCCTTCTTCAAGCTAAAACTATGTATTGGGGACCCATTTTAAGGATTCAAGATGTCTCTTGTAAAAACCGGTGGGCTTGAGACTGAGTGACATTGAAAGTCTGGGGATGTCATAATATCTCAAGAAAGCGAAAGATGGATGATCACATAGTTGGTTTTGGTGTCTTCATGGGATTTTTGGGGAAAAAAACCAGCTAGCTACAAAAAGCGTAGCAAAAGAGTCAATGAAAAGAAAGCTGTCAATCATTCAACTGTAAATTAAGGCATGATTAATACTAACCTGGGAGTTGAAGCTTGTACGCCTGAGTGTGAGGTCTACCAAATGAAAAGAAGAAAAAGAGGAAAAAAGAAAAAAAAAGAAACAGTAAAGAACAAGAGAAAGAAGAAGAAGAAACAAAGAAATTTTTTTCAGTACATCTCTTTGCTTGGAATACAAATACTTTACACTGCATTACAATTCCCTTTAAGATATAAGAGGAAACTGCTGCTTAACTGGACACGAAATTAACATTTTAAAATCTATCTGTGTAGATTCTCATTCATCCAGGTCATTATTATCTTTAAGAGTCATTAAAATAAGGCAACTGGACTATGTTGAATTTTTGGGAAGATGTTTCACTTCTCATCCAAGAAGTATCTTCAGTTCCAAAGGACTGGTTGAAGGAAGCAGATAAGGACTGCTTCCTTCAACCAGTACTTTGGAACTGAAGTGAAACATCTTCCCAAAAATTCAACATAGTCCAGTTGCCTTGATTTAATGACTCTTCAAGTTTTTAAAATCTACATTTTTAGAGGAATTTCAGTTGGTATACAGAAATGGAAAAGCTCATAACAGAGGTACTGTATTACCAAAATGCGCACATGAGGGTGAGTGGATAATCTGACATATCTAAAGACATATGGCATGTCAAAAAAAGTCAAAAGTTTTACATTTTTCAAACCATGCTTAAAAACCATAAGGAGATCACTTGTGATTTGTTGGAAGTACGTACAGTTTTAAAAATAATTTAAAATATAAAAATTTCAAAACTTACCCACAACATGGTCCTTAGCATGAACTTGAGTCCAGAACTCTGCATCTCGCCTGAAAGAGTTCAACACGACACAATGTAATTCATCAAACACCAATGTGGCATTGCAAAAAAAAAAAAAAAGTTTATTATTTTATGCTCCAAATTGTATAAAGATCAACTTTGTAACCCTAAATAAGAACAGTGTGTAAAAACACATTTATAATCAGGAGTTCATTTGAGCAAACAGTCTTTAAGCCAACAGGTCATATTTATTTTTTATTACTTATTTATTTCCTTCAGTTTGAAAACCTTTTTAATACTGTTTCAAATTTTTAATGCACTCTGTACCTCTTTTTTGACAAGTACTATATACAGCCATCACTATAATAATTTATTATTGCAATTTATAATGTTGTTAAATTGAAGAAACTTAAGGAAGACAAAATAACTGTCAAACCCAGTGATAATTTAATGTCTTGCCATCTTTAAAACTAATGAGCAATAAAAAGACAATACCTTTTCTTCTTTTCCTCGGCTGCTGCTTTTACTTTAAAAGAGGATGAAAAGAGAAGAAAGACAGGAAATAACTCATTACACATACAAAGGAAATGTTAATAAACAGTGTTAATATACCAGTGAGAACATGTAGTTTCACATCTGAAATACCTTTTCTGTGTGCAACAACAGCCACCAGTATCACTGAACAGAGGAACAATATGACAGCAGAGAGGGAGCCCAGCACAAGAGGCCAGTCCACAGCTGACACAGCTGCAAACATCACACCCGCATTATTGTGAGATACAAAAATAATAATGTAATATTTTCATTCATGGTTACTATGGCCTTCTCAAATTCTTGAAGGTGGATTTCCTTACAGCAGAGACAGCTGGCATTCATTCAGTTATTTTTTATTCAAAATTTGCGTTAGCTTAAAACTTGATATAAAATAGTGACATGGTACTGCAGGTTTACCTGGTGAAGATGGAGGGGAAGTTTCTGAAAGACAGGAAGAGAAGTAAACTTAGTCACAATTTGTGTTGAATTACACTCTAACTAAATCACTTACATATAACCAGCCTTTAGTATGTACCATTGGTTAGAGGCAAAGGGATGCTGCGCTCAGAGGAGCTCCATTTGGTACCCAGGAGGACACTGTACTGGCACTGATACAGAGCCACTGGAGTGTCCTGGACCGGTACTGGGAAGGTGGCCTTATGGTTGATCATGGTAGCTTTGTGAGTGGCAACAGGAAGATCATTATCAGCCAGGTAGAGATAGAACACAGCACCCGGGTACGCAGGAGACCCTGTGCAGAGTAAATGCCACACATCTGTCTCCTGCTGGAGAACAAGGGAGGGCATAGGCAACACATCTGGCAACAGGGGAAATAACAGGAAACATGCCAGGGTGAAAAGTAATGCAATGCACATCAAATAATCATATAATGCTGCTAGTTTTTGTTGTTAATATGAAAGTAAAATAAATATTTTGAAGTTTTTCAGTCGACAGAATAACAATAACGACAAATTAATTTTATAAAATAAAACAATGTATTGATTAAATGAGAAAAAAAATGGCAGATTATTCTTGACAAAAGTAACTGGCTCTTAAAGTAACTAGCTCTCCAAAATGTTAACACTTGCCAGTAAACTCTGTTGAGAGATTCTTATCAGTATTCCTCTCCTTTCTAATTTTAGCAATGCATGCACTAAGAAATCCAGTTAACTGCAATATTTCACAAAATGCATCATCTTCTGAGTTGCAATATTTTATTTCTAAACTCAAACATTACTAAAAGGTGTGTCTGAAAAAAATATCCCAGAGCAGTAAAATATTTTAATAATGCATTACAACTAGTTTGATTACTTGCGTTTCACCAAATAATTGAAATATAATCAGTCTCAGTGTAAAGATGCAGATCAATGAAAATGAGCTGTTAGCAAAGATTTCAAAGGGTGAAAAAGT
Organism: Acanthurus leucopareius; assembly: GCA_029814765.1. Classification (NCBI taxonomy): domain Eukaryota; kingdom Metazoa; phylum Chordata; class Actinopteri; order Acanthuriformes; family Acanthuridae; genus Acanthurus; species Acanthurus leucopareius. The sequence goes on along the minus strand of JAQMCX010000043.1, from coordinate 18,917,488 downwards.
AACTGCATTGCTGTTCATGGGAGCATCCTCACCTTTGAGAGTGATTTTAACTATGTTGCTGACAGTTGAATTAACAATTCCCCTGTTTTGGGTAATCTGGTAGAGACAGGTGTACTCGCCCTCCTCTCCTGCCCTCACTGGCCCCACAGTGAAGACTCCCGGCTGGGGTTCAGAGGTCGATATCTGACTGGCCTGAGGAAGAATGATGGATGCACTCCTTGTTCCCCTATCAGTCCGCAGCAAAAGGAAGCTCACTGGTTTGCTGCTGTAACTAGACAAGGGCTCAAACTGGGGCGAAGGAAGGGGGACTGAGCAGCTGAATGTTAGCATGTCCCCAAGTTTTACTGCACCAGAGGGCTGAACAGTCAAGACTGGAGGGGGGAAAGAGGGTGTGGAGCCAGTAGGGGCAGCGTCTGGAGAAATAAAGAAAGCGAGAGTAAAATAAAACAGCTATCTCTTTTCTTTCTGTGGCTTCAGTGCTTTAACGTGCATCATAAAACATGTGTGTGTGTCGTTGTGGGGTCGTGGGTGTGTGGTTTCTATATGAAGAGCAGGATGTAAGTTCAACTACACACCCACAGAGCGGACGACAAGAAACCACAGAGCAGCAGCACCTGCATGCAGCAGCCTGTTTTGGGGGTTGGTGAGGAGCGGATGGGAGTGTTTATTGCTTTATACCACATGCTGAATCTCAACACACCGCAGATTAAACAGATCAACTGTGTAAACTCTTTAGTTTTACATTTAAACAAAATGTGAAGCTCTAACCCCAACCATATCTCCTCTCCTATTTGTCTTTTATAGATCAGTGTCTTTCTTTTTTCAATATATTACAATAATAGTACAGGGTTAGGGTTAGGTGGGTTTTTGGTGGTGGGTTTTTCTTTTGAATGCAACCATGAAGAGTTTGTAATGGATTAAAATGCAAGTGAAGCAGACACCTCTTTGGCGCTCCAGTGGCAAATAAGGACTAAAGGCACTGTAACGACCCGCCTGGTTCTTGTACAGACAGCAGTAGAGTCCAGGTTGAACCGAATCCTCTTCCTTTAAAGTCACAGTGAACTGAACCTCCCTGGCACCAGACTGCTGCTCCTGAGAGTCCACCTAAATGAATGAAGAGAAATGCAGAGGAGTGTAAAATCACATAGTCTAACAGAAAACTCACACAAACATTCAAACATACCCTTTCTGTGACTCGGTGCAGCAGGAACAGAACCCCGCGGTGACCCTCTGGGGCCTTGCAGACCAGAGTCACCGAGTGCTGTGACCTCAGGAGGATGCTGAGTTCAGGTGCCGGAAGAGGGGGGGAGGAAGTGGAAGCTGACAGTCTTCCTAGATCAGAGAGAGAAAGGTATAACATACAAGAAGAATCAGTTAAGTTTCACAAATTCCTCTTGATGTGGGGCAACAATGCAACATTACAGGGGACGCATGTGAAAACACTGCTGTAATTGCGACATGTGCTGACGCTCACTTTGTACCAATCCAGTGACTGCAGAGGATGAGAAAATTCAAGGTGGAACATGAAACTTTTAATAAAAATACTTACTGTAACTTCAATATTTAGTACATCAACAACAGACAAAGTTGTTTGTGTTGATGCTTGTACAATTTAAGAAACAGTTATATTCAAAATTTTTTGACATCTTCTAACTGTCTGGAAAAAAAAAGAGTATATATTTGTAGTTGAAATATATTATGTATTTTAGCCTTTAGACAAAACAAAGGAAAATCGCTTTATAAGGAAAACCTCTGACATTATACTTACCCCAAAGTTGTAGAGAAGTAAATAGTAGAGTGTTTATCCAAAGTAATTGCCTGCCACCAACAACCTGCATCTTTGACACAAAGCAACGACTGAATAGTTGCAAGAGAGCACCTCTCTCTCTTGCTCTTTCTCTCTCTCTCTCTCGTTCTCTCTCTCTCTCTCTCTCTTGCTCTTCTCTCTCTCTCTCTCTCGCTCTCTCTCTCTTTTTTTTAGTATTTCTGGCATCCTCTTGAAGGAAGAAGGATGGAGGAAGCAGACCTGTAAACACACTTCCCTTCTTGGATTCCTCCAGTTGAATTACACAGTATGACGAGAATAAACAACAGCAAGCCTACGTCTTGCTGACCCACATGTAAGAAATATATTTCTGTGTCAGCACATTAATGGAGACACATGGGGAACTATTCACTGAGTATTTACTGACATGTTAGTTAAAAACTTGCTTGATAGTGTGAGAAGAAAACTGTGGCGGCCATGTCTGGGAATAAAATTTAGATGAAAGTGGCCAAGAATTATGTCATTGTTGGATAGAACAGCATGTTTAAAAACTGTATCAACAAATCCAGAGTTGATTCTTTGTGAAGCAGAAGTACTTAGGTTGCAAAACACAAGGACTAAAATTCATGTCATTAGGAGAATAAAAGTGAACAGTAAAAATTTAATCTGCAAGATGCTAGTAAATATTCCAAAAGACAAAAGGGCATTTTTCTGCAAAATGAATTGTGCTTATATTTTAGGACAAAAAATCCTATTATCAGCACAGTACAATACAAAATAGGACTGATGTGTTGTGTTCTTTTTTTGTGTGTATTTTCCCAGCAGGAGCTCAGCATCAGAGCTCAGAAATACAGCCATGTATGCATAAATAAAAAAAAATAACAAAAGGATGCTGCTAGAAAAAAATTGAGAATATTAATGACTTGATACCACAGACCTTAGCTTTGTGAAATACATGCCTCCGCATTTCTGTAAGCCGGTCAAATGTGAACTAACATTTACGCATGAAACTGAGTCACATGCAGCTGTTGTTCTGCTTTCTCGACATTATCGTTATTCTTGGCCTGAATTTCAGAAACCTAAATCAAGATAACATTTTACACTTGTGAAACTGTCTTACACTGAGAGTATAAACATTGTTTTATGAAATCTCATCTGTCATATGTATCCTGAGCTCAACCCTGGAACCACTAACAAAGTGACAAACAATATTTGTTAGAATAAGTCTGACTTTTTAGTTTTAAACCATTTCTGTAACTGAAAGAGTGAGTGTTCTTGGCACAGAAAAAATATGTAAGAAGCAAAGTCATCTCTGGACGACATAAACCTCAGTTACAAATAAAATTAGAATCAGTTAGAAGGCACAATCAAACTTTTTTAATGAACAGGTTGACAAACGAGTTTATAGTAATCTGGTTAAAGTATCTGTTGATCAGTACAGTGATACAATACTAAAGCATAGTAAACAGTAAATTAACACTTTAGGGCAGGCATCATTTTATTGTAAGTCCCATCAACATTTACAGGCAATTAATGATTATTAAATAGCTGGTTTATAGCATGTGACATAGTTATGTGACATAGTTACGTGACATAGTTATGTGTGTTTTTGTTTACAACTGCTGAGGGAGTAGGTGGAGGTTAGTAAATAAAACAGATAATAAATGCTTAAGCAATATGAAACAGTTGTAAATACGTAAAATATGTCTTCATGGGAGAAGTTATAATTGTTACACATTTAAATACTAGGACCTTAAGAAAAATGATATCTCAGGACCTTTATACATGACACCAACAAAATGTCAACACACCCTCTTCTTCAGGGGACCTGAGTTACAAAACTATTTTTATGGCCTTTAATATTTCAGTTTTTAGAAAGTACTTAAAGCTTGTTGTAAAAACAGCTGACTGCAAATAATGGACTGACATCATATTTTGGTCAGTGCTAAACAGTGACTGTACATGAGTAAAACTCATCTGAGATCTGTATGCATTGTTTAGTCATTGTGCACTTTATATATAAATCATCTTCTAATGTGACAACACTGTGGTTAAGGTCTGACTAGGTTTAGTGACAAAAAGCACATGGTTATAGAGAGTTAGAGATCATAGTTTGGGTTAAAATGGTCACTCTGTCAGGGGTTAGCTTGCCCACTAGAACCCAAAACCGTGTGACACATTCATGTCTACCAGACAATAAATCACTCCTGCTGACTTGTGATCCTGTTGACTTTTCCTCTAGCGCCCCCATAAGGCCAAAATTCAGATCTTACAAGAAATGTCATCACAACTATTAGATAGACTGGATATTTCCTCTTGTGCCACCAACAAGTTGAATGTTATTGCTTAAAGTCTTTTACTATTAATTTTACCTTAAGTCTCAGCTCTACCTTGTGGGGGTTTTTTGTCTAATTATCTGAGTTTAGCATGCTAACACGCTGTATGGTCAACACTGTCAACACTAACATCAGCTTGTTGGCGTGTTGTCATGTTGAGCATGTTAGCATGCTAATGTTGGGCATGTTGCACCAAGCTAAATAGCTCAGCTTCCGAAATTACGTCTTTCTCCATCATCATCATCACTCCCCCCCTCGCGCTCAGCAGCGCCTATTCTGTCACGCGCACAGCCGTGAGCGTGGTGCTGATGTTGTGAGTTACCGTTGCGGTAAAAAACATCACGAAAGAAGGAGAATGAAGCAATAAAAAGATGGAGGAAGACTTTATTCCTGAGCCAGAGCTGCTGCCATTTGTGAGGAAACTTAAAGTTGTATTTGACGCATGTGACGAGGACTGTGACGGTTTTATTCTACCTGAGCACCTGGTGCAGTTGGGTTCTCAGTTTGGTCAAGCAGAACAGGTAAGAACAGAAGTCTAATTATTAACCGTTTTTGAATATATGTTCGCCTGTCTGTTTCGAATAGCATCAGAATGAAGTGAGGTGCTATAGTCTAGCTTTTGACAAAGCTCGTCAATGTTTTTCATAGACTTAATCAACAGCTCGTTTGCCTCTTTAAATGAACTTATCTTAAGGATGTTTAAATGGCTGTGTGATGACAGAACCGTCTCAAGTTTATACCCCAGTTTTTACAGGAGAGGTTAACTGGGAAGAGCTCAGCTGAAACTGGTGTGTAGCTTGCTATTGCAAAGGAGTTTCCAAATTAAATATCTGCAGGCTGGAGCCATTTCTCCTCAGAAATGCAGTGGGAACAGTAGGAAGAGGTATGATAGTCCAGCTAAACGTACCTCTGTGACCTTAAGGTTGTGCGTGAAAAACACATAGTTGTTGAGTTTTGCTGGTGCAGGAAAGAAACTTCATTGTTCAGAGGTCACACTGGTGAAAACATGTATTCAACTTTTAACATTTTAACATTTTGATTGTATTATCAAAAAGTCATCATCCCTTTACTCAGTATGAAGAGAAGTAGACGATTACATTGACATTGCGGATATATTGGTTTTTATTAGTTTATTTTTTATCAGAAGCAGTGTATGTTGATCAACAAGTAGCAAGAAAATATAGTTTTTGAAGTCATTTAGAGTGTGACACTGTTACATTTCTCCATCAGAGAGCGCTGACAGGTTTTTACAACTGCTAAATGTGATTATTTTGGCAACAATTCTTAAATTACCACATTTATGAGATCTCTTTGACAAGTGTTTGTTTGTGCGTGTTGATCTAAAAGAGGCCTTTGGTTGATATATCCCAAATCAATACCCAGTCTCATAGAGAGTAATTCCCAACATTTTGGATATAAAGTATGTTTAAACCCAAACCACTGAGCCGTACAGGTCATCATGCCTCTCTCCTAGTCTGTGCTGAGACAGTTTCCAACCTCCTGCAAACCTGAACAGGATCAACAGTTTAGAAAACAGTTTAGCTTAGAATCAAACATAACAATGTGTATGTCATCAATGAATAATGTTGGCTTTGAACGTATATGAATTTTCACTTTCTTCTTCCAAGAAGCCTCAATCACAGCTGCTTTTTAAGAGTATTTTTTCAAAGCAAAGGTTATTATAAAAGATGTGCCTATAAAACTAAATGTAAAGTACTCTGGCATCTTCTGTAACCTGTTTGATTAAAAAAAGCTCAGTTTGGGAAATGCAAAGGCTATTATTGGTTGTATTTTAGATGTTTTTCATCATTGCGTGTGTCAGATCAGTGGACGGACCTCTCTGTGTCTCTCTGCATGTCATGATAATTGGACACTGTCGTTGATATGCTCCCCAGTGTTGTGTTGCTCATCAGCAGGAACATCGTGGAGGTACTGATTAGCTCCTGAGGGAAGCTTTTCACTGACCTGGGAAAACGGTTGATAGGATGAAGTAGATGCAATATATATCTCAAAAACTTACATTTTAAGAGATCCTACAGCAACAGCAACACATTTTACACTTCACAATACACTGCATAATCATTTTATTTGTTTTCAATTAATATTTAATGTCAGTTAATGTCTTGTTTTGATGATTATGTGACTCAAATAACATTGTGTAAAGAAGAACAGCTGTGCAAAATATGGCACATTTGTATTTTGTAATTGTTATGCCATATTAAGTAGTTTCCTGCTGCATGTGTCGCCCTCTAATGTCATTGTCCTACATGAGAAAATCCCTCAGGCTGCTTCATGACAATCTGACCTATTATTAAACATAGGTGACTCTCTCCCAGTTGTACAGTGACACAGAAATGTGCACACAATCACCTACAGTTTTCCCTTTTCCTTTTGCCTTCATTTTCTTTAAAAAAATAAGAAAAGAAACTGAGATAGTGTGTCATGTGAAGATTATTTCTCATTTTTGACTAGTTGTTAAGATGCTGTCTTCACATTGCCTCCCTTGCCCAATCAATAGTCTAAAACCCAAAAACTCTTCATTTACTGTGACTTTTAAAACACTTTAAAACACCTGAAAATACTGTAATCAGCTACTTTTGATCCAGTTGCCAGAATAACAAGGATGAGAGATGACTCCTGTGAGTGTGTGCACCATTTGTCGTAATGACAGGCAATGCGCATTTAAATAATAAGAATAGAGAAAAATTTTCAGATGAAAAGATGTACACCATTGCTCAAATTTGTTATTGTGACTGTTACTGTTGAATTACCCCTGCCTCTCAAAGTAGCATCAAGGTCCAGCCTAAGTTGTTTTTATAACCTGGAAAACCGCTGAAGCTGTTTACATTACAGTCACAGCCCTTTGCTAAAATTACTGCTGTTAAAATAGAAAATTGCTATGGGTAGCTTGCAAAGAGGCTCATGCATTATTCAGCGATGCAGCGGTGCAAAGTGCTCAAAGCCAGCGGCCTTCCACAGGGATGTGAATGTGGAAGGATCATGAGTCAGAGTGTGCATGTGCTTGTGCATGCTTTGGCCACTTCCATTATACAAATGTATGTTATTGCAGATGAAGTATGTTAGATTGGTTTTGTAAACAATCCCACTCAGTATTGGTAACGACAAAAAGTCATATGCATTATGTTTTTATTTAAGGTAATTTTGCTTTAGTGAGGCCCTATGTGATGTGATGGTTTGTCATTGGTTTGTTAGCAGATCTGTATAGAAATAAGACAGCAAATACAGAAATACAGCTACTTGGTGCACTTTTAATGTATATAAGTGTGTTTTGTCACAGTTCCTAGAGGACTGTTTTCAAATGATTTTGGTGACCTCTTGCAATTTTATCTTGTGCAATTATTAAAGCAAACTTTTCACCTTTAGTCAAGAAAATATCAGTGTATGTATTGGGACTACAAGAGATGATTCTTGTTCTTTTTGGACATCTGAGCACCACCACCAGGCCTAAATATCACTCTGCACATTTAGTATCTTATTTTTTTTTATAGCAGATTGCCTTGATTTCTCTGAGAACAAAGTTCCAAGATTATGAACAGTATTGATTTTTAATAACTGCTTTAGTGGCGTTATGTATACAAACTTAACCCTGAGTTCACCTGAAATTCAACCGTGTGTTTAGAAGACATTTCTTTCAGTCTGTTACACAAAGATATCTTGTTGTTATAGCATTGCATTCAAAGTGTTTGAACCCTTTACAGCACTGTGTGTCTCTGTGAAGGTTCTTGATGCAATGAGTCATTTTGGCTTTTACTCATCAGCCACCTCTTAAACCTAATGCTGTAATGTGGCAGTGGGAGGGGAGTTGGCCGGGATGTTGACGTGGCTAAAGATTGTTTGAACAGGGGTGGATATGATAGGTTTAGATTAATATCATTTGACACTTTTAGGATGGTATACGTGGGGTTTTGCTCATAAAATAACTGCATTTGTAAATATTAACGCCAATAAAAGCTCTGTGATGTGCTTGAACAGGATGCAACCATCATTAATGGCATTCATGAAACCTGTGCCTTTTTTTGTCAACAAAACACCTTTTTAATGTAACAAATCTACCTCTAATCTCTGAAGTGTATGTTGTCTTAACTATCTTGCAAAAAGTGTATTATATTAACCAGCATCTAGGTTTCAGCCAGCACAAAATATACTGTATATACTGTACTTTTTGTATCAGTTGTTCTACAAGTTACTTGTAATTTTTTGTGCATTTTCAGTTGTAGCAACAAGAAATAAAAGGTTAACATATCCTTTCTTTAAAAATGATTGCTCTGCAGGAGCTTAAACAGACAGACAGAAATGATTTTTAAAGTAATATTGGGCAGCATATTAACCTCATGCATATTAAAACTTTACCGAGAATTAAAAATGTGAAAAGAAAGAAAAAAAATATATGCTACACACTGATAGCTGTCATTTTTTCACCTCTCTTTCTGCAGGTGAAGAAGTTGACCAAATGTCTTGACCCTGACTGTCATGGCAGGATCACCTTCAAAGACTTCTTCTGTGGTGTCGTCACTATGAAAGGTTAGAATGAGACCCATTGCTGTTCCTGAGGAAATGCATTTTCTGTGCATGTGTTTATGTGTGTATTGCATGACTTTTTTGGCAGCTCCTCATGCATGTCACCATTAACAACAGGTTATATCACAAGTAAAATACTGAAAGAGGAATCTAGTCACTGTGTAGAGATTTTATTGTTTAAGGATTGCACAGATCCTTATAGATCATTATTGCCAGCAAACTTGTTTACATACAAAAGTTGACATTTTACAGTTTTTCTCTGTATTTTGAAAAACAATAAGGAGAAATCATGTAATGTTTGTGGTAAAAATTTGAAAATGAAGGTTAAACACATATGTCTTTGAGTATTTAATAAGCCTTTGCAAAGGGATCAGTACAGAATACAGAGGATTCTGCTACTGACTGATGAAGAGGGAAGTTTTAGTCACAGTACACAGTTGGTACACAGTTAATCATCATAGTTAATTATTTACAGAGAAATACTCCTAAGAAAGAACATTCCCGAGTTCAAGCTGTCCTCCTGGGCATGGACAGACAAGCATGTTCCTCTGAAATGCATTTAGCTGGTTAGCTTAGTGTATGTTGAGTGTAGACTGTATGGATTTTTTTTGTATGTGTGACTGGTGAATCGCTTGTGGGACCCTGCTTAATCAAGCGGAATATGGTAGCATTTATGTCAACTTGTCACATTTTCTCAAGCAGTCCTGTTCTCTTGGTATTTTGCAAGGACTGAGAGTCTGTGTAAAGCCAGATCAGCTTATTACAGTAAACCAAGGCCAAACAGGACGCAGGAAGGGACAGAGTCCTGGTGCTACCGCTGAGTGGTAATAAGAAGTTTGCTGGATTGAATTGCATTTTTAGTTCAGAGCTCTACTGAGCTGAAGAGCAAGTTTTAGCTTATTGTTTTAGCAGATAGTGTATCCTAACACCTAGGCCACTGTTTACTAGATGCTTAGTACAAAACATCAGAGACACAGTTGAAAACTAGCTGGTCAGCAAAGCTTAGGAGCTAAAATGCCAGATATTTCCTTCAGGAGTTGATAGAAACCAAAAGCTGAGCTAGACGTCAGGAATATGACTCAAACTAAATGAAAGATTCTCTGTGACAATTTTTTTTTAAAACTATTTCTAACAAGTTTCCTTTATAAATTGAAAGATTGTGGTATGTCTATGTTTTGTACAAGGCTTCTCCCTTTGCCCTCAAGAGGCCCTCCAAAATTAGGTCGTTGCAGTTTTAGGGGGAAGTTCTCATCCAATTATTTGTGCATTTTGCAGAGGAAATCTGGTGTCTTTACCTCATGTCAACTCTCTAAGACCTCCCCTTGGTGCACTATTTTTCTGCATTTTTCTAAAGGGATTTGGTTTCTTTAATAATGGAGTGGTTTCAGAAATTGTACCACTTTTCCGTGGTGTAATTCTCACAGGGAGTGTTTGGGTTTTTCTCCTGATATTAGCCTGTTGTTTTTAAAGTGGTTTGGGTTCATCAGAGAAGTGACCTGTTCACGACTCTAAATTACACTCGGTGAGTCGGTTTGTTGGAGCTTTTGGGAAGTGTGTACAACATAATCAAATTAAAAATCAAAGCTCACTGATATTTTACCAGTAGGCTTCACCAGTATTATGTTCTTAAACATGCTGCACATGTAAGAATATTATTTGCTATAACAAGTTTCATGTTCAGAACAGTGTTAGAAGAAAACAGTTGTAAACCAGACAGTTTGACTTTTGTTACATATTGACTCAGATTACAGATGTGACATTTTTCACTTTCTTTCCCTTTGTAATTTTAAAATAGATAAAATAATAGTATTCTGATGAATTACACACATTGTAAATCCAAACATATTTAGTCACTTTATACCACAAAAACAGGCATGTCAGTGCAACCCCAACCAAAGTAAAACATGTGACGATTAGGTGTTTGTATCAGTAAAAATACTTTGTATTGAGCAGCACATTGCACTGTAAACTTTCAATGAGACTGCAAAGAGTCTTACATGCTTTTCCCTCTTTGCAGGTTACGTCCTTAAAAAGAAAAACAGGGCACAGTTCACCACAAGGTCACATGAAACCACAAAGAATTCCTACCTGGTAAGTGTTTGTGTATGCAGGTGCGTAAACATATGTGAGTGCTGAGAGTGAGTTAAAATAATGTCTGGGGTATACATTACAGTTTAGGATATTTGACATGTAAAAAAAAAAAAGGTTTGACACAGTCCAAATTTCTACAATACCAGAGGATGTTTATTTTTTAGACATGGGCAACAGTAAACTATAATTTTTTGTAGTTTTTGAAAGATAATGGGCTAAATAATCACCTGTAATAGCCCTCTGTATAAGACCAGTCACATTGTGACTTGTGGGTCGTTTGATCAAGTTTTTAAAAAGTTTAACAGCCACGTTGAAAGTTATTTAGAGATCAGCAGCAGTGCTGCAGTCTTTTGAGTGGTGCAACCTGTAGTTCTCTATTCTGTCCACTTGGTGGTAGTGTTTAGCTGTAGATGACATTAATGATTTTTTAGCAAACTTAGATCACTTACAAATTAACTAAACTGTCTGGCTTTTAAGTTCTTTGACTTAATGATATAATACATAGTTTACCTAACTATCCTTAACTGTGATTAAATTGATTTTACAATTTTATCATTTATCCTTCTTTAGATGGAAAGTTTTTTGTAGATGCTGTAATTTGGTCTTATTGCAAAACAACATTGTCTTGCATCTTTTGCTCAACTCCAGCTTATGTGTGGGTACAATGATAATTGGTTCATTTTATCATAGTCTGAGAGGAAAGATCTCCTAGGTGTAACATGTGACATATCTCATAAAGCTCTGAGGACATCTTTTGGAAAATTTGAAAATGTACAATACCACTCCCTCCAGCCTTAAAGACACTTGTACTTTGCAAAGTAACAATGTGAAATAAACGTAAGCTCAGCTTCATGGTGGAGAAATAACTGTTAGTATTCTTTGCAACATTGTGTGACAATGTTCTTGCTTCGGACTGTTTGTCTTTTAACTTTACTTTCTCAGGTTTAGGGAAGTTAAATCTCTTTTTAATGCCACTGGTTCAGTAAAACATTTCATTAGACCAATGGAGAAGTGCTCTTAAAATATTCACACTGGGTGAAATGCAATACGGTCGCTACCTACTGGGTCTTTAAAGAGCAACACAAAACACTTCTCTTTTTTCAAATGCCGTCTTGTTTGCACACTTCCCTGTAAACATAGCTTATAAATGATTTTCTGATTGCAATCATTGTATTTCAAACTCTGAGAGGAGGTGCGCTTTTATCTAAGTTTACTTCTCCCTACTGACAGGTAGGTATGATTTACTATTGCAGTTATGGGTTGTATGAATTTTTGAGTTGTTTGTTCAATTAAAAATGCAATATATTTGAACTCTGGACATGTCTTTTTCCATAACTGTGAAGAAAAATAAATCAGGTATTTTCCAAAAGGGAATTATACATGTTGCTGTAAATGATGCAATGTGTATTCCTGAAAAAGAGTCTTTTATGATGTACATATCGATGACATATCTTCTACATATTTCATATTTTGTTATTTCATAACTACAACAGTACAGAATAACTGATAAACTGTATGTTTGTGTAAGCCCAAATAGTGAACACAATAAGTGTGGAAATGTGTTGCTGTAAAACAAGAGATTTTAATCAGTTTTGAGCAAATTATTACCTGTGAATTATTCTTAATGGACAAGTTTTTCTGATATCTTTAGAAACTTTTAATGCAGTTTTCAGTTTGTGTAAACCTTTTTTTATTTAAACAATCAAACATAGTAAATGAGAAAAGTTTTTGACAAATTTGCTGTTTTCTTCTCCCTGATGACTGGCCATAACTTTGTCAACCCTTCGGCAGTTTAAATCTGTGCTTTTTAAATTCAAGATGAGGCTGCCAAGACACAGACCAACTGTATATTTTTAAAAGAAGATTTTGTTATGTCCTTAAAAATCAAGATGGTCTCACACAGCCGAGACCTCCAGGTTTAAATGTACAAAATGAGACAATATCAATTTGTCCATCAAAGATTTTTTTATCTGCAATCTCAATATGCAGACATGTGGCCGGCATAAAGTATTCTGTGACAGAGGATTTTATCTGCATGAGTCAGTCTTAGCATACAGTAACTGATGGCTATGAGGATGACTGGGATAATGCTGGGAGATCTTTTGAATTTTAAATTGAGAAGATAAGATAGCCAACTGTATCTATTATATGCAGTACAAGCACTTTGGATTCATGTTTAATTGCTGTTCATAGTGCTGGGAGCTCTGCTGTTGATATGAGAACAACTCGGCCGATTCTGCATGCATAATTGATCTGTTGTAAGATCAAGTTTATCCTGCTGAGCAGCATAGAAGAGTCTCATTTACAGTCTCAATCTTCTGTTACAACTGAAATACTGTATTCTATTTGTAGGATCTCTTCTTTCCTTGTTTTTTTGGTTTATAAAACCATTATAAGCTGGTGTGTTCTTGCAGTGTCAGTGTTTCCAATGGAGGCATACAGAGTGTAATCTGCAGGTACTTCCTCTGTTTCATCCATCAGTCTTAATCTTTGAAGAACTTTTCTTATTTTCCTGTAGGAAGGAGTTTTCCTCTTTTGGTGGATGGAGATAATGTTAAACTACAGCCTGACAGCTATTTAACCTTCTGAGTGATAGGAACCACATTATTAAAATCTCTTCGGTCTCTGGAGGTCTTTTGTAAACGTCCTTTTATCTCATTTTCTCATTAGAGAGGCCTCTTTCTTTTTTAGTGGGCAAAGATCTGTTAAAGTTTTTAAAAAATAATATTTATGACCCATAAACGTTCAGTTATTTGAGTGCTATGGTGTCCAATTTTGGGAAATATGTTGTGTTGCCATAGCAAAGAGGAATCCAAGAGCTCTTAGGGTAGCTCTGCAGAAATGTGTGTGCGTGTATGTGTCTGTTAGTGTAGGTGCGTGCGTGTGTCTGTGAGTGTGGGTGCGTGTGTGTGTGTGTGTGTGTGTCATGGTAAAAGAGAGGGAGTGAAAGAAGACAGGGAGGAAAGGTGAGAAGTGTCTCATTATTGCTGGAGACATTGTAGGAAAGGATTTATGAGCTTGCTCTCTCCTGCCGCTTTGGTTCTCACACTTGGATGCACACACACACTCACACACACACTCACACACACACATACACACACACACACCTAACACACATCCAGTTCTTAGTAGGTATGGGAAAAGACTCAGCATAGCAAAGGCAGAGCTGAAATTAGTTTTGGCACAGGGCAAAGACTAATTAAACTAGTGTACTAAGTAGCTGGGAGTTTACATACATTGTGTGTGTGCATGAGTGTGTGTGTGTATGAGTGCGTGTTTGTGTGTGTTTATGTGTTTGCGTGTGCTTGTGTGTGTTTGTATCTTCTTCTGTGTAGGATTGTCTTGGCCTAGATCCGAAGCTCTGGAGTATAAAAAAGACAGGGATGATCAATAGAGGAAAGTATAAACAATATATTTTATGGACTGAAGCAAACAACAGAGAAGCGAATCATACTCCATAACTTGAACTTTAATAATTACAGCAGCTGTCTATGGATATATTGTCCTTTCCACATTAGACACTGACAAATGAATATTATTGGGCTTACATGAGAGCGACAGTGATTGTCTCTTCTTCCTCCTCTTCTGCTTCAAAGGTACTTTGCTGTGAACACATTACTGACAACACCATCTTATAAAATTGTAGTGGTAAACATGTTAGCAGGCAGATCACACATCCAGTGAATGTTTCTAGCATTTCCTTTCATTTTGATACAAACATTCGCTACCTACCAGATGAAGTAATTCCAATTTCTCTCTCTGCTTTTTTGTTTACCAGCAGTTCTTGAGGGAAATATCTGTTTTTTTTAACATCTGCCAAATGCTTTGCTATATTCACGAACTAATTGCTAACACCATGTCTCTCAAGGATGTGACATGTGAGCAGCATGTTAGCGGAGAAGCGGCTTCAGTCCACCATCTTTGTCTACAGGGAATGTGTTCAGGCACACTTTTGAGTGTCGGTAACAACTCTGTCTGTTTGCTGTGTGGTGATTGGCAAGTTGTGTGCAGTAGGTTTATCAGAGCTTTTTTGGTTAAAAACAGTGACCAGCTGTTGCTTGAACAAGGTGGATATATGAGAGTGAATCAGAACAATAATGAGGATGTGGTTGTGATATCAAAACAATGGGCTGAAGGTTTTCTATAATACTATGTAGACTGGGGACAACTGAAAATTATCTGAGTTTGCCACTGTAATAAGCTGTATTAGATTACATTTTTGACTCGTTAAGTTCAGCTTTAACATGTGAATCACAGATGAATTACAGGACCATGAGGAGAATTGTTATCAGACGGTCACTTTTCTCTGACAAAAATCAGTTTACTGATTGGGTGGCTTCTAAAGGGAGTGATCTGGCTGTTGTGGAAACTTAGTGTGCTTTTAACAGAATTGCATCATTTGTTATATGTACCACACTTCAGTTAACAGACTACCTGTGAAATCGAGAATGACAGTGCCAGCTTTCATTATTAATGTTTCTGGCCTGTTAAATGTTATCCTAATTACCTGAAAACAAGCACTTGCCAGACAGTTTTTTTTACAGCCAAAACGAATTACACATTTGATCTACAGTGATGATTTGCTTGCACCTGCTAATTCTAATCCACCAAAACACATTTCTCTTACACGCTCAGGTTAATTAAGCTAATTGATCTCTTTAGACATTTGAGTAAGCAGTCTCCCACAGAGAAAGAAAACAGGGTTTCATCCCAAAATGGGAAATTAATTCTAAGATGCAGGCATGACATTATAGGAATAGTAACATTCCAGGTAATACTTAAGTCTTTTTAACATGCTCATGAATTCATGAACATTATCTTAACAGTTCAGTGTAATATTCCCTCTTATTCAGTGTGAGGTAATTATAAGCCTGAGTACCTACATATCCAAGTCCTCAACCAGCAGGGATCCTCACAAAACCTCATCCAGAAGATATGAGAAAACTATCTGGTGGCCCAGATTTGCTTGGCCGCTGCAGAGAAATAATCAATAATTTACACCTCATTTGTCCTCAAATGGTGAGATGTTAATTTTTTCTCCTCAGGGTTTCTAGCAGGTCTTTGGAATAATCTAAGCTCTTCTGCCTCAAACCTGCTCTGATGTCAGAGCTTGTCTCCTCTTTTGCTGTGTTTCTCTATCCCCTGCTTGTCCTGATTGAACTCTGGGATCTGTGAACACACATCCTTATTAGATTTGCATCAGTTACTTTTTTGTTTGTGTAGGTGTGAGTTACAGCTGCCACGGTGGGGTTTTTTAGGTCAAACATAAGCGCAAAATATTATCACTTCATCTTGTCACACTCCCAACATTTTTTCTCTCTGCTCTATTTTTGGCCCTTTTGCTCTGCTTCATACTTTATATCCTGTTGTTTAGAGCACATCTCTTGTTTTTGTTTATTATCCATCACACCCCAACCCTCTGCTGCAAACCCCTTTTTTAATTTTCTCGTACTTTATTCTTCTACTCATTTCCTCTCCCCTTGCTCTCCCTTCATTTGATTTCTCCCTCTTTTCCTCACTTCCTTCATCCTTCTTTTCCCTCTTTCCACATTAGCACTTTAGATGAACAGTGAGGAGGAGATTGCTCTTCCAGCCTCTGCAGTTATTTCATGGTCTGATTAAAGAACTGAGATTGGAGGAAAGTAAGGCAGAGAGGCTAAAATCGTGACCAACGTCTGGAGAGAGAAATGTGTTAACAGTGTTAAAAAAAGGGGTTAAAAAATGAACAAGCAAGAAACTGTGAGAGAGAGAGAGTCAGTACAAAAGGCATGTTTGTTTACCATGTTTGTTAGCATGATTAGAAAATCATCCAGCTGAGCCGCACAGCAGACTCTTTAGCAGAGACAACATTTCTGTCAATGCCTGCAACATAAACACTTCCTCAAGTTAAATCACCTTAATGTAAGTCAGATCTTTGTTGCAGATAAGAGCAAAGACTAACTGTGAGATTTGTTGAGGCTGACATGTTTCAGTTCTGTGTATTTCTCTGCGTGTCTCCTGTTTCAGGCACATGCATTTATCAGCATAAATAGGAGTGTGATGTATGTGTGAGTGCCTGCAGGCTTGTGATGTTTGGTCAATCTAGCACCACCATGGTGAACTTTCTGGCCACATTCTAAAGAGCTGACTGATAGTCCTGCTGACAGCCATGGAAACCTCAAGATATGTGATGCCACATTGTGAAGCCTCTGGTATGATGTGATGTGATAGCACAATATGACAAGCTGTCTTTTAGATTTACTGTTTTTCTTGTGATCAGAGGACAGTGTTGGCAGTGAGCCTTTTCTGTGATGTCTTCTAATGACCCAGACCCTCCTCTGCTGCCGTGGTTAATGTCATTTGGAAATTTTATTTGAGGCAGCTCTCATACATTGTAGTCCAAGTATGAAGAACTCCACACAGTGTTGGATTTTTTATTGACTTTTCCAAAGATAAAATTGCACATTATTGTCAAAATATAAGGAGCATATATGCAGCCTCATATTATTTAGAAATTGTTTGCACTTAAAGAATTGCAGACAGTTACTTTTGAAATTCACAGAGATGGAACAAAACTTAATTAAAAGAACAAACAAACAGAGAAAGAGCAGAAGACATTAAGGGCAAAAAATCAGCTAAAAACTAAAAAATACTATGATATATTCATGCACCTATAAATGAGTTTATTGATTAATTTGATCATGCTCTGAACATATGGTAGTGGCTCTTGCACTGCTGATGGCCATACTGATGCAGGTAATCCAGATGTAAACATTAGTGAGAATTTCACTTTACCCTTCTCTCCATGTCACTGTTAAAAAATGTTATTTTAACATTGTTAAAGTATTATTTATGTTTTTATACAAACCCTCAACAAGACACATGCATTCAACTCAGAACTGAACTAAGGGACACATACAGTAATGTGTTGTTTAATATTGAATAAAATAGTTATTTTTCTACTGCCTCCACTGTTCTTTGATACAAGCACTTCTCCAGTGTTACATTAAGTGATGGAACATGCATTTGTGTTTGGTGTAACATGTAGCTTAAACTGATACCTTTTCATGCACAACCCAGCCATTACTTTTGTGCATCCCTTCAAGGTTCAGTACAGCACAATGTGGGAGGATGTGGTGTAAATATAGTGATGTTACACAAAACACACTGACACCAGTATGACATTTAAACAGATAAATAAAAACATTTCTTACAAAAGCAGTATACTTATAAAATGTGTATAATTCAGATAACTCCTGTATATTGCAGTAACAATTTTAGGGTACTGTAGCATTTCTTCATTTGTTAGATTAACAAGTACATTACAGTACATTAAGCCTAAAGCAAAAACCAATTAGTATTCATTGTGTTTTGTGGAATAGAATATTGTTCCTATAGAATATTGACTTGGAATACATGTAAAGAAGGTTATGGGAAGTGTGTATGTAAATACTAACTATGTAAGCTACATATAGCGATGTCTGAGTAAGAGAGGAGAAAATGATGGGGTAATGATGATCGGAGTGAGAAAAAGAATGACAAGGAAAAAGGTAGATAAAGAGAAGGAAGTTAGAATAGATGAAGTAGTCCTAAAGGAAATATCCAGTGTGAACTGATGGATGTGAGGGACTGAGAATTTGGAAAGAGATAAGAGCAGCAGATGGAATGCAGACAAAGACAGAAAGTCTCAAGAGACAAGAAGGAAGCAGAACAGAAAAAAACCCATAAAAATACAAAGAAAGATAAGAGATGGACAAAGATAAAGAACAGAACAGAGACGGATCAACTAAGCAGTACTTTTATCTTATTTAGCCATTTGACCTGTAAGCTGTGAGTGACGGAGTCAACTTGTGAGGGTGATACTCATCAGGTCTCACTTCTAAATCAGTCACTGGCCTTTCTCTGTTCACATGGAAACAGGAACAAATAACATGGTCAAAAAGAGCCAGAAATAAGTACAGATAAATGTGGTATATGCAGATTCTGAAAAATATTAAAATATATTTCCTGAAGATCTACAATGCAGTTAACCATTATACCTTAGTTATATTCATCAAGTCTTTTACTATGTTTTAGGTTCTTATGCACTATATTGTCCTAAGCTGTTTCCATGTTTGATTTTGAAGTGTCATTACAGTTACTCAGCTTCAACTTGAAACTGAAGATCGAAGTTTTACTTGCAGAAAGCATGTCGTCTTGATGACTGAAAACTCATTCTGAGCCTTTAGCTACTGATAATCCTGTTGCCTAAGGGTGTGCATCATTTAATGCCATCTGTTGTAGATTATATTTTGGTCTCTCTGCACTCAATTGAAAACTGAAACTGAGAGTCCAACTGCATTTCCAGAATTTGGAAAAAACTTGTAATGTAATGCAGATGTGTGGAAAATGTGCTCAATATTTTACCCATCGATGCAGTGCCGAAGAATTTGCAAAAATATCCTTAAGAGAAGCAGCCAGTTAACCCAATTTTGTGGAGTTGCAAAATCATTCTAACTCTGGTCAGGCAGAGAGTGATCAATGGATAGTGTCAATAAAGAGATGCAGTGATGCATCCTGGTAGAAATTAGAGAAGGAGCATATAGCTGCAACACTAAAGGACAGTTTTTATTTTTCGTACCTTTTTCTATCCCAATTTTTCCTGGTGTTTCATACTGTCAGTTACTGTAAAGATACAAATAAGAAACATTCAAAGAAGAACAAGTTCATTACTGTTACTATTGTCTCAGCTTTACATCAAATTCTCAGAGGATTGGAAGATGCACACAAAAGGCTGACTGGGAAGGAGGGGAATTACATTTTGTTGATCTGAAAGAGCTTTCTCACAGTTTTTGGCACCAATGTGTTTGGCTTAGTTGGTTAATTAAAGTTTTGAAAGACACTTATACACAAACACACACATACACACACACACACACACACACACACACACACACACACAAAGTCTGGAACAGAGACAAGACCCAGCAGAGTCCCACCAATGACAGTCAAGGACGCATGGCTACCAAGCAGACATGATTATCCTGTAACTGTGCGGCTATAAGGGAGGACTGCTAATGAACAGAAACATCACTCGTTCACCCTGAGACCCTCCCTCGCTCTGTTTCTCTCTCCCTCCAGATTGCCTTTCTCCCTTCATCTTACTGACCAGCAGTGGCTATAAATCTTATACACAGCTGGCTCTCACTTATTTCTGTTGTACGATCCAATTCCCCAGTCCAATATTTATGCTTCTGTATGCTACACATGCTCGAATACATGGTAGTCTTTCTTCTTAACCTTGCTTTTAATTTTTTTGTTTTTGCATTAATTATCAGATAATTTCTGTGTTGTTAACCAGCCGTCTTTCCACTTCTGTTTCTCTCCCCTCACCCTCATTATCTCTGAGAGCCAGATTGAAACAAATGCATCTAAATCTCATTTAACTTTTTGATAAATGCTGCTTTTCATTGGTGTTTGATTACCTCAGACAATCCCACCATGTTAATGTTGTGTGTGTGTGTGTGTGTGTGTGTGTGTACAAGTCTGTGTCTTAGGGATGTTTCTTTTCTCTTATTAATAACAGAGTTGCAATATGTGACAAATTAAAAACTCCAGTAGAGGTGCTTAAAATCTTTAAATAGCAGCATTCATATTACAGATATGAGAATGTTACATCACGTAGCATTCGGAGCCTGAGGCAGTGTAGTTAGATGAATTAGCATCTGGAAAAGAACCGCAAAGACTGTGAGCGAGGCAAAGAGGAAGCTGAGGGAGTGGTAATTATTTCTGCTGGTTCCTCTTCATCTAGTTTTTCTGTACATGTACATGACCTTGTTCTGACTTTGAGCATACTTTGAGTCCATCTTTCGGTCCCTGTGTGTGTGTGTGTGTGTGTGTGTGTGTGTGTGTGTGTGTGTGTGTGTGTGTGTGTGTGTGTGTGTGTGT
>JAQMCX010000043.1:18846259-18893053 GCA_029814765.1 Acanthurus leucopareius | reverse complement strand
GTGTGTGTGTGTGTGTGTGTGTGTGTGTGTGTGTGTGTGTGTGTGTGTGTGTGTGTGTGTGTGTGTGTGTAAGTTGCCACAGGTCCAGACCGTCTGTTAGTGGACAGAGGTCACCTCCTGCTAGAAGCACTGGGTGGAAAGCATGTGAAGCATTAGCTTTCACACATGCACACACACACACACCAACGCACACGCATGCACACACACAGATAAACACATACACACACACACATGCACACACACATGTACACATTGGGCTGGGCAATCATCAGGACTCACAGAGCACGGCTGGACCCGAATGCAGATTTGTGAACCACTACTGATTTATTTTCAACATACAGTGCAAAATATATTCAGTGACAACAAAGACAACAGGCAGGAAGGGAGAGGCTGAGGTCCAGGGATGGCGAGGTATCAGGGCAGGTGGCAGGGCAGGGGAAGCAAAAACGAACGGATTAATCAGGGCAAAGGTACAGAATCACAACTCCAAAATCTCAAAATCCAGAACAGTCAAAGGTGGAGTCAGCAGAGAAACAGGCAACAAGAGCAATCTTAAATCAATGGCTGAGTATACAGCCAAGGGTGTTACCACGAGGGCTGAACAATGAACTGGCAGCAAGTGGGAAGTGAAGCCCGGTTATATGTAGCAGCGAGAGGCAGAAAGGTGATCAGGCAAATGATGAACAGGTGGCAGGTGGGTCTGGGAGCCCCGCCCAACCCTGGGAGAAAGCAAACACAGCAGCCTATTTTCCTTTCTCTCTTTCTCTTACTTGAGTGGATTTTTCCACAGTTTTTTTGTAGTTAATACACAACTGTCGGCCGTGAAATGGCTGGAGACAGACAGTTGTAGACTGGATTTTTGTGGTATTGGGAGAAATATCACCCCTGTGCCATCACTGGGTTGTAAGTCTCATTAAATAAAATATTTAAGTGTCTGTCTCTTACTTTCTGTCCTACTCTCCCCACTCCATCCTCGAATCGCTTTCTCTTCCCCATTTGTCTCTCTGTCATTTCCCCTGTCTGGTGTTGGAGGTCTGGGCTAAGCTCTGCTGTCTCTCTTTCTGTCTTGTTATCCATAATTAGTGACCCGGTCTTCCTCTTTTCAAAGGGGATAAACTGAATTACATGTAACAGCACTGTTGCCCCCAAATCTGAGCCAGCACTTCTAAAGTTTCTGAAGGCCACAATGTGAGATGTTACATCCCTCATACCAAATGCTGTTTTCATCACGCTTTCCGTTCTCTTAATTTACTTTCCCCTTTCTCTCATGCTCATGATTTATTTGGATATCACCTGTTTTAATGATCGTTTTTCTCCATTGTCTCTGTAGATCCTGTGATCCGCTCATTCTCTCTGCCGTTTTTTTCTTCCTTTGATTTCCATTTTCTCAATTGTTTTTTTTCACTAGCTTTTGATTAGTCAACCTCACCACCTCTTTTACAGCACCACTTTTTCTTTCTTTCCCTCATCTTTTCTTTTTCTCTCTTTCTCTCTCTTTCATTCCCTTTTTTCCCTCATTCTCTTTCTGTTTGCTTAATTAGGTCGCTGATTGTCCTGTGATGTGGGGACTGAATAGAAAAGCTGTCACAGGATCTCACTTCTGGATCACTGCCTCCTTCTTCTCTCCTTCTCTCCCTCTCTCTTTCCCCCCTCTTTCATTTACAGTGAAGATATCCACATTTCCACGGTAAAATTATTCTGTTGCATCTACCAAATTAACAGGAAATGACCATAAAATTTTTTAAGAGACTGCATTGTTTTGAACAAAGTGGGACATTTAATGAAAAAAATATGTTACAACATGATTTTAAATGAGCATTTTCTATTACAAATAAAAACTAAACTTGCTACTGAAATTGTTAGTTGCCTAAAATTTGAGAAAAGATGAAAAATAAAAATAAGAAAAAAGACAATTTGACTTTTCAGTTGCCTTTTGGTTGTTAGGGCCTCAGCTGTCATGAACAGTACCACTTTGTCACTGAACAATGGCCACGGTACCTTAAATAAGGCTAAACTGGTAGGCTAGGCTAGTTGAAGCTAACAGGGCAGCAGACAATGGTTCAAGGTTGGGACTTGTTGTGAAGAGATAAAGTGGTGATATATGTAGCAAATTCAAAAGGCACTTTCACACATAAACGTTGCCTCAACCTCGCGTTTACAATGAAGCCATAAAGGAAGTGTAAGCTTGCACAAACAGTTTCAACAGGTGTTTGAGCAAAATTGTATCCTCTAAAGTGTCATAACAAGGTGATACACAATAACCCCACAGAGGGCTCAAATCCCTTTTCCACGTAAACTAGAACTGTGAGTAAAAGAAAGTTCTCATCTTGGTGTAAATGTTTACTGTGACCAGCTTCCTGTAGCAGCACCCAGGTGTCTTAAAACCACAACACCGCTGCACTTAGTTAGTCACATGATGATGAGACCGTCAGTGGTGTCTAGTTGTGATCTTTTGGTTCCAGGTCTGCATGTCTGGATGTTTGTAAACTTAACACAGTGTATACTTATGCATAATAAATTATGTCTGTTGTGGCATTTTGACATTTGGTGGCAATAACTGTGAAGTACTACGAAGATGTGAAAAGCCTTCATGATTAATGGCAGCAGAAGTGTATTTACGCATAAATAAATGTGTTTCTTTTAGGATCAAAGACTACAGGCTCTGAAAAAGCACTTTATCTGTCTCATTAAATTGTAATATCTCATCCGCTATGTGTGTGATCTGTTTTGCATCTCTAATGTTTTTTCATCTCTTTGCAAAGTGCATTTATATTCAGTGACCTTGGTCAGTAACTCCTTTCATGGTTCAGTGTTTTTTTCTCCTGTCTGTCAGGCTAATTAGTAGCCATTGTCTAGTTGCATTGTTTCGGTTCAGCTCACATGGTGCTCTCTCTACCCACTGTAGCCTTTTGAAAGAGGAAGTGAAAACCTCCATTAAACCTTTGACATCCTACTGAAGCTCTGCAGCACTTCTTCTTTGACTTTTAGCTAAAATAAAGTAATGTAATAGGATTTTGGTGTTATAATAACTAAAGTTGGGTATAAAACTTTGAAACACAAGAAACCTTGTTGAATGAGTTTTGTCTTTTTTCTCAGTTCTTCCATTGTCTTTTGTTTCTGTTTGTCTCTCTTGCTCTCTCTCTCTCTCTCTCTCTCTCTCATCTTCCTATCTCAGCTTTTAATCAGACTTGTCTTTATCTTCCTCACTTCTTTATTGATCCCTTTGTCACTTGCTGTCTTACTGGTCTGTTAGTGGTTTGATAAATGGATGGCCAAGTTGTGTATTGGCAGGCAGGCTTTGATCTGTTGTCAATCACCTGATAGCTGAGCCTGCTCAGCATACTGACAGAGAAGATTCTGTGTGTGTTGGTTACGTCTCTTTTCACCCATTTTCCCTGATTTTTTTGCTTGTTTTAAAAGTGAAAAGAGCTTTGCAGACATGACATTACATCAAAAAATAGCTTTAAAAAGAGAGAGAGCCTAAATTAAGATGCAATTTTGTTCTGATATGCAGTCAATGGTCTTATCTTAAAAGGCTTTTATCTACCTAACAGCCTATAACAGCTAGTATAATAAATACATTTAGAAGTCAAAGGTCATATGATTTTTTTTAAAAAAGAAAAAAAAAGAGAAAAGGAAAACTTTGCAGGTAGTTGAAGATTGTTGTTGTAGTTTGCTTTGTGTCCCTCTAGGTGTTACTAAAGAGACATATTGTACTGAAAGCATTTTTGACCACAATATAAGTGAATCTTCAATTGTTGAGTGGCATGGCACAAGAACCACTGACCTGCTAGCTCTTGTTGTTGTTGGTCACAGACCATGATGAGTCTGTTGATTGATTAGTTTTTGGCCTAGTGAGGAATTAGATGAGTAAAACAGCTCTTGTTAAATGTACATGCAGATCAGCTCCTAACTAATTATGCAGAAAGTTTGAAGTTATTTGGTCATTCTGTGGTGTGGGTAATTGAATATTGCAAGTCAGTACTGTTAAAAAAACAAGCACAATGCCAGTCTTTGTGCATTCATCCGCTATCTCCATCCCAAAGGATATCAGCGTAAGAGGTTCATGAGGACATGTAGGCAACAAAGGGGGAACAGGGCCCCCTTTCTACAGCATAGTGATGAAGAATTGGGCTGCTATGGCATGCAAACAGGGTTTTGTACTTGTTTGAACTTGGAAAATCTGAAAACATATCATGTCATTGCAACATTATGTCAGTGTACGTCGTGTCCTTCCATAAACAGATGCATTCACACAATGAAAAGTAATCAATACCTCCACAATTGTGTGCAAGTTTCCCCTGCAGGCAGCACTAACCCAGTAACCTGGTTTCACTACTATTCACAGCCTTAAATAGATGTGTCCTGCTGTAGGTAGTGGTGTGTCCTTCACATATTTGACTTGCAGGATTGCTTTGAAAAATTCTCTGTGTTACTGCTTATATATCAGGACTTGTCTGTTGAAGATCTGCAGTCGATGGAAATAATGTAGCATGTGCCTACACAACAGAATACTTCTCTTGCTTGCTGCTTCTTTGTGTCATACTGTTTACACATAATTGTGTATTTTGTTGCATGGATTAAGTGAAAGAACAAGTTAAAGGAAGTTGAACATAATCTCTGTTAATACTTTTTGTTTGGCATTCAAATTTCATGCAATAATAAGAAATCATACCTATGACTCTTATTTAATATATCATCTTTTCCATATCCTTGGCAGTCTTTGTGCATTGCTTCATTTCAAAAAGTATTCATCTATTTCTCTGGTTTGTCACTCTCTTGATCCAACTTTAGTGTTTCCTCCATCCTCATCTTGTCTCCTCCCTTCTCGTCAAATCCATCATATGCATTTTTCAATCACACGTAGTACTTATTTATTCATAGTCTCCCTTTTTCTGTCAAGCCTGGCAACTCACAGACACTGCACATCATCCCTTTCAATCTAACTCTCACTCGATCGGTCTCTGACTTGCTGCCTCACTCTCCCTTTGACCCCTTCCTCCCACTGCCTCCACTGTCTACATTGCCATTGAAGTGAGTGTCTTGAGGTTGTGTGCATCTTGTCAAATCTAAGGCTCTGTAACAAATGTCAGCTTCTAATAAACTTAAATAAACTCCAAACATAATCAAAAATCATTACAGAGGATAACTCAATCTAAATCTTTTTTTACAGGTTATTAAGCAAAACAAACAAACAACAAAAAAAATCTATGATCAAGTCTGTGGTTCAGACTGGGATTATGAAATTTATCTGCAGGAGCACTAAAGGAATGCAGAAGACAGGAGAATTAGCTTTAGCATGCAAGTCTTGAAAACCTGAGGCTGAAAGGATTAAGCAGCTAAAAGACACATCAGAACTGCTAGCCAAATAGACGGAAATTAAATTTATTAGAGACTTACAACACAGTAACAGGAAGTCTTTAGGTATGCTTGTGGCGGTCCAACACACTCTCACATGCAGCTCATCACATATGAAAGCTTGATCAGGACCCTATGGTATCACTTTTTAAAGCATGGGGTAACTCTGTAGTGCCTGCATGATGCTAACTCAAATGTTGACCCATCTGCAGCAGTTTATGCTCGTTGCAACAATGCCACTTGATGAAACACAAAGAGTGAAAAATTCCTTAGAGGGACAGAGGCCGGGATAGACACACGTTTTTGTCTCAATGAAAATAAAGTTTATCATCTTCTCCATAACCTAACTAACCTGCGACTGTTACTACACCATCAAACACGTTACACAGACACTAAAGAGCTACCCAGTGCATTAAAAAGTGAAGAGGGGTCCTGACCCAGCTTCAGTATGTGATGACTTGATCTGTTGGGCTTTCCTACTCCTGAAGCTCTACAGATCTACAAGGAGTTGCAGCAAATTTATTGGCATTCACAGCACTGGGCCAAAAATACACAGCCTACCACCCCACTGCCCACTGAAGTATATCCTGCTTCTCCTTAGCTTCTTCTGCCCCCTCTCTTATTCTGTGGGGTTTCTCCCTCTCTCACTCTATCCCTCTCTTCCCCCACCCTCTTCCTCTGTCATTCGTCTTGCTGCAATGCGAACCCCAGCAGCTGGTTGAAAATCCCCACAGAGCTGTCTCAGCTGAACTCTGCAACATGCACATTTGTTTAGTTTTTTTTTTCCTTTTTTTTAAACAGTACTGTATGTGCACTTAGAGATGTTTGTCTTGCTTAAGCTCTGTGTCCATTCATCTTTGAGGAGTATAATGCACATCCAACACTTCCTCTTCGCCTCCTATCCTTATCATTTTGATACTGTATCCTCCCTCACTCCATTATTCACCATTACAGAAAGTAATGCAATAATGTCTTCCCCTCTCTGAATAGCATTGACATAACTATTTTAACACTTTGTGAAAGCACATAGTGAAAGCCAGGCCCTTGGTCCAAAACTGTGTTGTGTTGCAGTGTGAATGAGGCAGGTAGACATGAATAGAATTGTAAATGGCTCCTTTGAAAAGGGGGAAAGGGGCCAGCCCTCTAACAAATTGCACATAAACAAATAGCCACAGGCCATTGGTTGAGCCACTTCCAACATCTTTGAGAAGTGACGGAGAAAGGGAGCAAGAGGGAGGGAGGGAGAGCGAAAGGGGAGCTTAGGAAGAGTGCATTCCTGTCCACACAGTTAGGTTTTATTTGGCTCCCTTAGCTTGGATCATATCTCTCTCCTCGTCCTCATCTTTCTCACCACCTCTGTATCTCTTTTTCTCATCACTTCATCAGCATAAGATTACTCACATCCAGCTTAAGGACTCAAGCAGCTATAGCTCTCTGACACCTTCAATATCAGAGCCAGATACAGCATGGCCAGCATGCAGAGTATGAGTCATGCAATTAACTGTGAAACAGTGAAACTATGTCAATAATCAGGTGGAAGAGAGAGAGATACAAGAAGGCAACGTGTTCCCTGACGTTTCCTTGTAGCAGGATTATGTTTTGGCTCAGCTGCCATCAGCTCTTGCCAGATGCTGCTGATTCCATTTACTGGAACAAGACAATAAAACATGAGCTAATAGCATTCAGAAACAACAACATATAACCAGCAAGTGTGAGGTTTTATCATAATTCTAATCACAATCTAAGTAGAGGAAAGTCAACCAGAAGGTGATGGAATTAAAAAAATGAATGCACAAAAGTAGCATGCAGAAAACAAAACACAGAGAAGCTATGATCCTTCTCTTTTTATTTCCAGTGGCACAGAGACTGGAGGGGATTTGTTGTTATGGCAGGAGAATGAGTGATTTGTTTCCACAGCACGGTGAACAGGTCCTTCAAATATAAGTAGGACAGCAGCAATATGGGAGACAGGGAAGTTCTCAGATGACGATATTAAAAGAGAGCGGATTGTACTGTTAAAGCAGCTTGTTCAGTCAGGCAGAAATCTAGCAAATATATCCAAGATATTTTTGATTTATAGTAATAAGTATTGACATTTTTTATAGTGAAACATAATCTGTTTTGTCATCTTTTCTTTATTGTGTATATAAAATAACAGGTAATAACAATCCATCAACATCACAAATCCATCCTGTGGTGGAGTAACAAGGTATATTTGCTGAGAGAGGTGCGTTTTACTCGCTTGTGAGCTTTATTAACTTTACAAATTAAGATTTATAGGTATAAATTTATAAAAAATTTTAAAAATATGATGTTCTTTTATTAACTACGCTATCCGACAGTTTATACAGTAAAGCTGAAGCACTTAGTTCATTAATCGATAAGTTGATTAGCAGAAAAAAAATTTAAACTATTTATATTGTTTATGTGATATTTCATGTATTTTTTTCAGTTACAGCTCCTGAAAGGTGAGGATTTGCTGCATGTCCTTTTAATTATGTATTTTCAATCTTTTTGCTGTGTGAACTGTTGGTTAGACTGAATAGACATTGTAATGCTGTTAGTTCTGGCTCTGAGTAATTGGAACAGCATTTCTCAATATTTTAAGAATTTTTTGATACCCCACAGTCAATTCGTTAATTAAGATAAAAATGATCAGATTGATCCATGATGAAAATGATCATTAGTTACAGTCAGACACAAAATAAAGTAATAAACTAGTCATAAACCAACCGTGATATTACCAATAATGCATAACCATCTATAATCTAATTATTTCATATGTAAAAGTTTAATGTTTAAGGGTAACATTTATAATCCTACATTAATATATCACAGTTATACATGCATATACTGATACAATATAAATTGATCAACCAGTTCTAGACCAGAAATAAGGAACACAAGTAGTCTATGAGAGACAAAGAGTTCCTACTGGTAATCTGTAGAAAAGGACACTTAATCCTCTTTATTACTTAAGTTCAGAACAACTAAAACCAGATCATCTTGTCGTTTTTGTGTAAGACGTATTGCATCACATGTACACAGATATACTGGTTGTTAAAATGTGTTCATGGTGCTACTCAATCTGATATCAGTATACAGTTCTCTAGCAATGTCCATATGGTCCCCATTTTAATGCCAGTCACATTCATCTTTTTACAAACAATATAATCACTTTAAAACAATTTAAAACAAGTTGCATTTTTTGTACACAGTTGCTCTTCTTGATGCTGTACAGACTGGCGCCACCAAACAAGAGTAACAGACACAGTAATCACAATTTTGGAGCTCTAATTAGAAGAAATCAGGGCTCCTCAATGCTGACTTTAGCTTGTTTTCTGTATCCCTGACTCTGATAAGAGAGTCTGGTATGGCCTCCAATTAGAATAAGAGCAATTTCAAAGATACAACTGGAGGAGTAAAGCATGGGGTGGAAATCTGAAAGAATGACTGACATGCCTGCAGAGCTGAGTCAAGAGTTTAAAAAAGAAACAACGGTAAACATCATAGAGTGCCCAGTTAGAGAAAATTTTTCTGCATTTATTTAAATTTCTGTAGACACTTTGAGGAATAAATTATATGAAAATGTGAAATGCTTATGGACATAAAAGTAAGACCTAAAGTACTGTGAAATTATTTGAAATAAAACAGAAGAAATGGTGCAGCACAAAAGTTGTTTTTGTGTCATGGAAAAAAATATTAAAAATACAAGACATAAAAAGGTTATTCTGAATCTCTAATTATTTAATCTGGAAATCAAATTATAAAAAATGTTGTTTCTAATTTTATTTAAACCTGGTCAACCGTTGTAAATATTTCTCTGTTATTACATTAAAAAAAACTTGAATCATATGATCCTGCAAATGAAATGTGAATATGAGACTGGATTGTGGTTATTATGATGCTGTGTGGGGCTACAGGTTACTAAAGGTTGTTTTGTGTTACCAATTTGGCAGTCAGCTCTTTATTAGTCAGAAATCATTGTAAATACAATGTCCAAATTAGTATTGATGCCCATCACAGTTTCCCAAAGATTAAGCTTGCATAAATAAATAGTTTGTTTCTTGTCAGGCCAACAGTTAAATCACAAAAATAATCAGTGAAAAATAATAACAGACAAAGAAACTTGTCACATATTCTTATACGAGAGGCATGAACCAAGGTGAGTTAAATATTTGGCCCAAAAAAGTTACTTTCACAACAATCCTTTATTGAAATAGTCGCTGATAAATTTTCTGTCGATCAACTAATCAATTAACTCATTGTTTCAACTCCAAGCCTGATGATAAGGATTAATTGGTGTCTAATACTGTTTTTATGGGCACCACTTTGCTGATTTTCTGAACCAATTTGACAGTTTCAACTAGTGAAATGAACAACAATGGCCCCCAGCTGCTTTTTCATCACCTCTTTCCTTCACCCTAGTTTTCCCTCCCCTGTTTTCTTCTTCACATTGTGACTAACCAGTAACTCTTTCTTTTTTTGACCCGTGTTGTGGAATCTGCTGTATCACGGAAGACAAACTGTTTCACTTCGAGTGACATCAATCACCTTCCTCCCCCTCTTCTCAGCCCACACAGGCTCTGGCCTCAGACAGAAAGAGGCAGGCAGGGCTTGATATGCAAATATAGCCTGAGTAGGCGGCAGCCGAGAGCAGAGTGTGCAGCAATGTGAGGACTCTCACAAGCCCCGCCCACAGAAGCCAGTTGCTAAGCAACCACCCACAAGAGGGAGGGAGGAGAGGGGAGGGGGAGGAGGGGCCATGAATTCAACAACTGTTGCCTGATCTGAGCTCTCACTGTGTGAATGCGAGTCAGCCGGCGAACCAGTCAGCGAGAGAGGGAAAGTGTGTGAGTGTGAGGGTGTGAGGTCCAGAGTCCATGCTTGTGTTTGTGTGAGTGTGTGTGTGTGTTTGATACAGATTGGGAGAGAGTGAGAGAGGGAGAGGCAGACACAGGCTCTGTCGGTGTAGAAGCCAGGCAGCCGGTGCAGTGTTTTTAAAGCGAACAGCACATCCTGCGTCGTTCCTCTGCCTCTCTTTGGATTATACCACTAACAGGGACTCACCCTTTGGACTATCCCGAGGCTTCCTCCTCCTCCTTGCCTTTGAAGGGAACACCTGTGTGTGTGTGAGTGTGCGTGCGTGTGTGTGTGTGTGTTTTGTGTGTGTGTGTGTGCTAAGACAACGGACTTAACCCTGGTGAACAGGGTGAGTGGATGACTTCAGTGGATGAGGGTTTGGCTGGTGGAAAGAGGGGGACTGCTGACCATGGACTCCCCTCACTAGTAAACGGGGTAAGCAACCAGACCTCACCCAACCAACCAACCGGAAAATGAGGATGATGAAAGAAGACTTGACAGAATGGGAACAAACATAAGAAAGACTCAGACTGAGAGACACAAGGGTTTAGTGAAAGAAAGCAAACACATGAAGAAAACATATGTAGCTTTTAGTGAAAGGGCAAGACCAGTGAGTTGGGGGGGGGGTCAGTTAAGCAGCCGTGCAGAGTCCATTGTCCCACAGTTTGTGTTTGAATGTGTGTGTTGCAGGCAGGCGACCCTGCCTCACGGCTCCCTGCCTGTCTTGCTCAGTGGTTGGCGGCGGTGTCATCACGCTGCACTACCCTGTGTCTTGTGTTCGCTCTCTTCTCATCCCCATCTGCTCTCCAGTATCCCTCCTTATCATTTCCTCTCTGTCTCTCCCTGTCTCAGTGTCTGGTGGCTCTGCTGTAGTTCAACATCTCTCTGATGGTAATGGGATTAATTGGATATCGGTAGCTGGAAGGAGAGAGAACAGCAGAGAGGAAGGAGGAAGGGAGAGAGGCGATTATCAAAGAAGTGTGCAGGGAATAGGACAGATATGGCCTATCCAGGTATAGTTTAAAAAGGAAAAGAAAAGATGGAGGAATGCAGGAAGCAAAGAACAACAGGCTTGCCATCTATCAGGATTGAAATTAACGTAATTTGTCACATGAAAGTAAGACAGTGTTGTCTGTTACAACTCAGGATCTGTCATGTGTATTCAGCATTTTCAGTATTAATATTCTGTTGTGTAGAAAAAAGTCTGATATAATTTACTAAAAGTTATTCAAGTCTGTCTGTTTGGGCCACAATTCAGTGATAGGGAGAAGTTTATGTCATAACAACATCCCTGAAAATGTAGGTGTACTGTAGAAATAAAACAAACAGAATAAGGCATAAGAATGAATGTTTCAAAGATCTTTGAGTTATTTTAAGAAATTTCTTATTTAGATTTTGTCAATCTTGTGTCCGTCATCATCATCAAATGATTTTTATGATGGTGTCATCATTGAAAAAACAGACATATTTTGACGGAGAATACAATGAGTTGTTGATTGTACAAGAATAACAGCCTTCTTAGTTAAGTGCTGCTCACAATACGGCAGATACTTGCTTTACATTTTGTTCTATCTGATAATCATTCATTAGTCCAAGAATAGAAAGGCAAGGTGAGTCTCATTGTGGGGATCACAAAAGCAACAAGTGACGTCAGACTCTGTAGTCGTTTTGAATACTCCTGGGCTGTGACTGGACATTACATAATGAGATTTACTCTTCTTCAGCTGAGCAGGAAATTCCCTGTTGATTGTCCAGTGCTCAAAACATTCCTGGAAGACTTTTTATTTTCCTCTAATATCATTTTTCAAATGTGCCTTTAATGGAATATAGTTGACTTAAGCAGTAATTTTCTTTTGTGTCCTAAAAGGAGGCTGAGTTTCAGTCATGTGTCCTTGCTAGTGTGCAGTGTGTACACCAGGACTAGAATAACTAGATTACTTAGCTGTACTGGATGAATGGCGGCTAATCTGCAGCAGTTAAAACAGTCACTCCTCTCAATGACATATTCCTTAGTGTCTAGTACACTTATACTGCAAGAGAGAAATCAACAAACTCCAGACAATACAAATGATTACCTTCACACAAACTGATTTGTGCCACAAATTCAAGCCAAAGCCAAATTTTCTCTAAACTTGTGTTATCATTCGCAAAAGCTTATTCTTATTCTTGTAGTTTTCTTTTCAGAAAGTCTTGAAATGAGTTACTGCTATGCACAGGCAACAGCTGACAAGAGGCAGAGACCGCCTGCTGAGAGTCTACCACTAACGGCACACTGAAATGCCCCCATTCAATGAACAACAGCGAGAGGGCTGAAACACAGTCCCTCAAAAGGGAGACAAAACACGTTGTAAAAGAAAGACAGCGAGGTGCTTTCTTTTCTTTTCTTTTCACCGGACATGAGTTAGATGACTCAGAAAGGACTTATGAACACGCTAGACACATCACACTTTGGCTGCACTTACAGAGAATTTTAACACTGAATGAGAATGGAGTGTTAAGCGCTTAGGCTGCTACTTTGCTACATATGAGTCAGAGTGTTGTGCTTTTCCACAAAGATAAAGCTAACGTCTCTTCTTGCAGTCCCTAATAATAGATACTAGTGGTTATGACAATTTAAGGGAAACAGGAATGAACCATCCCACATTCTTAATAAATGGACTGTGTGCCGAAAAAAACCCAAAACTAAAAATGTATTAGCTAAATGATAATTGATTTTTTTTTTTAAGATCCAGTGTGTTGGATTGTGGGGGATCTATGTAGGACATAATCTTTATAAGTATGTTTCATTAGTGTGTTATCACTTGTGTTTTGTTAGATTGAGCCTTTTAAATCTACAAAGGGAGTGGGTCCCCTTACACAAAGTCCTGTTTCTACAGTAGCTCAGGAGAGACAAATTAAACAAAAACCCTAACAAGGGCTTTTGGCAATTTTTTTGGTGAGTGTCCTGGACATGGGAGGTTCTCCTATAAGCTTGCAAAGGGAAAATAAATAGAGGGATTTTTAGTTGGGTGCAGACTGCACCTTCAACCCCCGATCCCACTTAATCCTACACACTGGACCTTTAAGTCAATAATTAAGCAAAAATACTTCAAATGATCAAATTTTGTAGCTCTAACATCTGAAGAATTGTCTCCTGACCTTTTCCTGTTTTTTATCATCATGAATTATAGCTGCTAGAAGGAACTTTCATGTTTTATTTATTATGGTGGCCCTCGTGGACAAAAGCCAAATGAGAGGCACTCCCTCTTGCTGTAAAGATGTTGATCTGCTAGCATGTATGCTTGTGTTAAAATCAAGTGAAAGAAAGAATCATATTTTTGTACTTTTTTTTTAAACACAGGACTTTGTGGAATGCCTCAGGTAAGGTAACATGTCTGTATCAAATTGGGGCTTTGTAAGATTATTGCAGTAAATTAACAATGGAGAAACACATTATACTCTGTTTCTGTAACGTTAACATTCATACAAATAGGTTATATACGTCAGCACTCCCTCGTAGTCTTATGTCTTCATTATAATTAACCAATAGCAAGATTTAGCTTGTTTGCATTATAAGCCAGTTATTCTGCTGTAGCCTAGATGTACAGAAGTATCAGCTGCTGTACCGTCAAACTGCAGAGCAGCTACTTTCCTTCGGCTTTGAGACTACTCAATTCAATTCATCCACATCAATTTCCTAAAAAATAGTTTCATGTTGTGGAGTGTGACCTGTTGGCAGCGATGAGGAAGTGGCCAACTTCTCTCTGGTCTTGTTTGCTTATGTAGGTCACACAGATCAATTAGTAATAATTGAGACTGTTTCATAACAATTCAAAACCTCCTTGTAGTCTGTTTAAACACCTTTAGTTTCCAGACTGTTGATAAAACAAAACAAAAAATTTAAAGACATCACCCTGGGTTCTATGAAATTGCAAAGAAATGTTTCAGATCTTTTCTGCCAGATTAAGCAATTAACAAAAACTAATCATGGATTTCAATCCGTGTGAACAGTCTGTTGTAGGGCTGAAAACAAAACACACTCATGACTTTTGTTTGAGTTCTGTGGGTCAGTGCTCACTTCCTTGTTTTGATGTGAAGCAGTCGCTTGTTTTGTGCAAACATACCTCAAGTAGATGTCAAACACTTGAGAGTTCAGAACAGCTGATTGACATTCTGAGGACAAATGGACTAATAAACTCACACTCACACACCCTCACATACGCAAAC
Source organism: Acanthurus leucopareius (assembly GCA_029814765.1). Lineage (NCBI taxonomy): Eukaryota > Metazoa > Chordata > Actinopteri > Acanthuriformes > Acanthuridae > Acanthurus > Acanthurus leucopareius. Next base: position 18,878,626 of record JAQMCX010000043.1, on the reverse strand, counting down.
TCACTCACATTCAGTCACATTACAGCTTCCCCCACTTTCACTTCATTACAACAATGACACTGTATGACATTTATTAGGACTTTGATAACTTGCCCATGCAAACATTTTACTTCCTTTTTATGTCAGTTCCTCTCTCACTGAGGGGTTGCTAACACGTGCACAAGTATAAGGGATCAAACATTGCTCTCTGGATTCACTCCTCCACTCATTAGATCAGACACATAAACAATAGCACACATTAATCACTCGTGATCAAAGGATGTATTTCAAGTTCTCCTTGTCTAACAGCCGTCCTCTTTACACACACCCACACACACCTTCAGTTTGGTTTAAAACACTTTTCACAGCACTGACAGCACATGCTTTTTAACCTCATAGGTGTTTTATGTAACGATTTAGCCTTTTCTTACTTTAATTCACGTGGTTTTGTTCATGTGTGGCTAAAAATATGGTCAAATTGTTTCAAATTAAATCTTTAACCAATCTTTGTTAATAGGTTGAAAATACATTTAAGTTTTTATGGTATATAGGTCCTTCATGGTTCAGCAGTAAGAATTCCTATTGTTCACCCAAGCAGCCAGGGTTCGATTCCCAATACAGAAAAAGTTTCATTCTTTCAGTGACATTCACACTCAGTACTACCGAGTGCTGTTATTCAGCCCTGCACTTCCATAGCCCAGCTAAAGCTAGAAACTAACTCTGTACATTTAATACACAGAACTATGAACTGAACTTTGACATCTATGTAGGACATGAACTATAATAAATCTCACTACTACCTGATTTTAAGCCCTTTTCTCTATTCCTAAACTTAGGCCTGGTCCACATGTATGCTGTTATTTTTTTAAACAGTGTTTTTTCTCTCCTTCATTCTCAAATTATTCGTGTACAAAAAACACTGTGTTCAATAGATCTAAGTTCAAATGAAAACTCAAAAACTGTCATCTGACAGCTTTTTGGCCAGTCAGATGCCTAAACAGGCCTTTACATCTCATTCTTATCAAAGAAAATGTTGGATTATGAAGTGAAATCTTAGGCACATTGTGATATATGTTCCTTAGTTATACTGAAAGAGTAACTGTACATTTACGTAAGAAGTCCTCATAGCAGTGTAAGTATCAGCACTGTATCACCACATGTAAACACAAGGGATAACGGTGCACATTCTTACATCAAAGGCAAGCGATAGTGATGCACAATGTGTCGTCTTTAGTCAAAACTCTGTTTTCTGTCTTTACAACAATGCTGCAAACACAGTTCCTGAATATCTCCTCGCTAGCCAGGTTTTTCAAAAGACTTGTTTTCAGCAACCTAAAACAGTGTTTGTGTGTGGATAAAAGGGCAAAAAACCCCTACAATTTGTTAATTATCCGCATATATAGGACAAAACATTAATTTGTATGCTTCTACTCATTCTAAATGGAAATTTGCATCATTGAAATGCTCCCCTTATGAAGTCAGGACAGGTCAAAATAAACTCACTCTGAAGTATTTTTCTCATCTTTGACTACTCTTGACATTTTCTTTTTTTCAGTAGATACAGAAATATGATCGAAACAGGCACACACACACACACACACACACACACACAGAATCCCCTGTGTGTATCTAGGCTTCATTAAGAACACCTCCACAAAGTCTCCAGTGTGCAGGTACAGTCCCTCCCTACATTGTCCTTTGTCCAGGGCAACATTCCTGGTAATCCAAGCAGCTACCTGTTTCCCCTGAGACTCAGGTGGAAACAAACACGTGTGTATGTGTTTGTATTTATGATTGAAACGCAGTGCAGAGCATGAAGTGGTTGTTTTCTTATGGACATGTAGGTTTGTGTGAAGCCTCTATGAAAAAAAAAGCCCCAGTGTTGATTTTCTTACTTAACGTTCTGTCGGAGGAGCAGAAGGGAGGAGAGGCTTTATTTAAAAATCCCAGGTGTTTTAGTGCATGATTTCTGTTGGGAGTGAGTGCATGTGTCTCATTTGCTCCTCTTGGAATTGACTTTACAAAATGCTCAAGAATATTAGTCATTACTTCCCCTTTATGTAATGTGTGAGTGTGTGCTTGCGTAGGAAGATTATTGCTTATCTTAGGAGCTGAATAATGCAGATGAGAAGGCAAATACATGCACATTCCCACAAACAGAAGGTGTGAATGCGTCTCAGTCATGGTGTTGTGCAAAAGAGATATCATGTGAATAGGATCATTACTCTACAAATGTGGACTGCTCAAAGGGAATGCGTCTACATTTGGGTTGCAAATACTATTTTTACTTAGATTTTTATTGTATTTGCTTTGTTAACTGTTTATATGTGGATGAAATATTAGGAACTGGTTTTTCAGATCCCAAGATGGCATCTTCAAAAAGCAATTCAAAAGCCCCAAAAAATTAGGTACAGTGGAGTAAAAACAGGCAAATCCACACATTTGAGAAGCTGAAGCCAACAAATTTTTGGTATTTTTATTTGAATAATGACTCTAATGATGGACTTAGCAAATAATTGCTAATCATTTCAGCTTTTGTGAATTAGAATAACCTTTTTGGGTTCTGTAAAGCTTCTTATGTCCTCCTGTCTCAAAGCTCTGTGTTACCTACTGCTGAGATCTGAGGCTCAGAGTGACAGAAGAGCCACTGGTAACACAGACAAAATTCAGAATATCAAAGGAAAAGCATTAAAGGATTCACTTTATAGGTGAAAATTTCTATGATGGAAGCAGTAGAGGAGCTCAGGGCTTATAATAATGGGGAGAAAGAGAGTAAGAGAGGATGAAAAGAACAAAGAGAGAGATAGAGATGTGAAGCCTCTGCAGAGAAATGCCTCTTATCTCTGGAGCTCAGTCTGACAAACACAAACAGAAAGGCTGCTGTTCTTTCTCTGCTGCCCTTCTCTCTCATGCTCCTTCTCTCTCCCTCTCTCAGTTTTCTCTTTAAAATCTGTTTCTCTATATTTCTTCCCCCTTCCTGTCCAGTTTTTCTCTCGCTCTTTTGTTCACCTTTCAGTAACTTCCCTATACTCGCTCACACTAAATCAAAGCTTCATCAGTGTGGATCAAACCAGTCGATGTCCCTTCATGTGTCTGCTCATTCAGTCCCTAAGCAAACTGTAGGGCTCCATCTGTGCTTTGTCTCCTTCGAAAAATACTTGTTTGGCTCTAGAGACAAAACAGTTACTGTGTCCAACAACATTTACAGCACATTTAAAAATCCTCAAGTGTAAAATTGCTTTGATCTAGTTTCACCCAAATGCCAAACCACAAACATGTTCATCAGATATTTTCAGGAAGCGGTCATCACTTAAGATCTTAGATACGATGCATCTAAACTTTTCAAATGCACAGCACTTTAAAGTGATGAAATACCTAATACACATCAATTTGCATTAATATTTCCCTGTTTTTTATGTTTTTTTATTAATATTCATGAAATATTCTGTATTGCATATTAGGATGTTCTTATGAAAGATTCTGCAAAAATTGGAAAAAATGCTACTCCTTTTTATTAGGTTGTAATACTCTTACACATTCATGATCTGGCAGCCATGACACACTTTTACATTTGGATCATTAGGGCCTTGGAATGCATGGTCATGCACATAATTCTCCAGCATGCCAGAGGGGTACATAAATGACTCTTTGAGCATTAAAATGGTTTCGATGTTGAGCGTTCAGCATAGTCTAAAGGGGTGTGAGGAGCGGTGGATCAAGAGTCTTTTAATGACGTCTGCAAGTATGCTGCGGTTGCTGTTCAACCTGATAAAGAGGTCAAGTCTTTGATGGCTTTGGGACTGAACTCTAATCTGAAATTAATTGGCTTTTCAGTAAGTAATTAGTACATGTGACTCTTCCTGTCACTCTCTGTCTGTTTGGTTGTAAGCATTTATTGTATGCAAGAGCAAACTGGCACTGAAAGTGAAAGTAAGTAGCTACTAAAAACAGGAGTCAGATTCTTGACATGGAGAGAAAGAAACGAAATGGATTTCTGTCAGAAGACAAAGGTAGTTCATATAGATTTGTTCTGTAGCAAGATACGTGTTCAGAATGTAACAACAAGCTCTGTTAGGTCAAAGCACAAATACAACTGGATATGGTTTAGGTAAACATCATGGTCTGGGTTTAAATGATTTATTGTGGTAAGGGGATCTTTGTCATGATGTTAACAGAAGTAAATACTCAGTTAAATCAGGGAAGGCTCGTGACCATGCTATGGGGACACAGCATTTAATGTTAATTTGAAATGAGAAAGGAAACAGCGGTCTCCTGTTGATGATTCTGTTATCTGAGTTTTACCTTTGATCTCTTTACAAGTAATACGGCTGCTTGAGGGATTCCTCAGTGGAGTAAACATTGCTCTTTGCCACTTGTTGAAACATATGATGCTGTTTTTCTTGCTTTTAAAAAGCAATAGCACAGGTATAACTACCAACATTGTTTATGTCTGTTTCATTTAAGTATGCCCTAAATCAAAATCAGACCTTTTGTCAAGTAGGTTTTCATTTACAACAAAAACACTTATTGTCTGCTTTGCCTCCTAAGATCTCTTCCTAGTTGCATTACATTTTAGTTCCGATATTCAAAGTTGTCATTTTCACCTGAATTCTCATGAATGACCCTTATCTCTGTGATATTTATTCCCATAAGGAATTTGCATTTTGTGTTTGGGTAGGGTAATGATTTGACTACAGGTCGTATCAGGGGAAATGAAAGAGAATATGGGTTGAAGAAATTTGAGATAAACTTTTCACTGTGTCTCTGAAGGCACGTTTGCCTGCTGTTGTTGATTTTTTTTTTTTAACAATTCTCACTCTTACAGAAATACATACTAAGAGAAAAGTACTGTATGTTTGCTTCCATCTGTAGCAGTAACTGCAATACAATAGCATCATTTGCATCTCAGTATTTTATACACTGTATTGCTCAACAACTGCAGAATGACAAACACGTTACTCAACATTTTAAGTTCCAGCACTTGGATTCATAGTCATTCATATTACATAAACTTCCATCTACATTCTGCTGAAAGACGCATGACAAATTATTTACAGTTACTTCAAACAGGTTTTCAAAGTGTTGCAATCGTTTACAGCAGCACTGGTTGTGTTAGTTTTAGTTACAGTTGCTTCTGATCTTTTCTTGGCTTGAACATCCCCGTCTCTCTCTCTCTCTCCCTCTCTCTCTCTCTTTTTCTCTTCATCTTGTTCACCTCACTCGACACATAGTGATCCTCTTTTCAGCTTTCTGTGGAGAAGTGAAGTGTCCCTGCTCTTTATTTTCTGTCCCTTAATCTTTTTTTTTGCTGCACTTGTTACCTTCTATTACAGCTGCAGTGGATGTAAATAATACATTTTTCTCAGAAAGCCTGGCTGTGTTAGAGTCTCCTTCATACTCCGTCTCACACATACAGTAACTATTCATGCTGCACAACTGTTCCTCGATGTGGAAAATCTGGGCTGACAATCTTTGTGTCTGTACTAAATAGTGTCTGTTCTGTATTTTTCCAGAGACAGTTTACAGTGTACACATGCTTCTCAAAACATACATGACGTGTAATAAATTACATATAATAAATCTGTCACATGTGAGGGATTCAGTAATGATGTATAGAAGTCCAGCTTTAAACTGGGACTTAGCTAAGAGGGTAGTTGGACAGAGAGAGTATTAATACATATGTGTGGCTAGTAGCTGTTGTTAACAGCTACATTCTCATTTACATTTTCTTTCAAAAACATGCACACAAATTGATCATAAAAACACAGCCAAGCTCTGTTTACCCAACCTGAATGTCTAAGAAAAGGAAACTGAATGCTTCTTTGGCCTTCTTCATCTTACCATCTTTGTTCTTCTCTGACATCAGTCTCACCTGGGAAAGTGAGGAAAGAAATGATATGATGTTTTTATTTTAACTAGGTCAGACCCTACAGCTACAGACTCAGAGACCAGACATCTTTTTCCTATTTCATTTTAAATGAAATGTTACAAAAAATTTACAACAGCCTGCATGCTGCTCTGCATGATATGATGTAAAGTAAAGTAAATGTTGATATAAGAATGATAGAGTAAAGATTTTCTTTCAATAAACACAGTATTATTATGGCCTGGGTATCAGTACTGAAATCTGTTTTTAAGGAATCATCCAAAATAATCCAATACCAATTAGTGTCAAAATTTGTCCACAGAAAGACCCTCTACTCCAGCAGCAACAACCTTTTCAGCTTGCAGTGTGATGAAGTTGAAGGTGTTGCATTTGACTGAGTTGACGGTTCAGATTGCAGAGATGCCACAAAGACATTTAAGAGTATAGCCATGCCATATACCTTTGTTATTTGATTATTTGTCCTATATTGATGATATTTTGTATGAAGTTACTTAGTTTGTGGATATAAAACAGTTTAACTGAACTTAGCTCAGTTTCATTATGTTTCAAGAAAAAAAACATCCTGTTAAACTAATTCACTGTAGTATAAAATAGATGTTGTGATGTGCGTTATACGTACTATCACAACACTGAGAGGCTTCAGAGACGTTTGTCACCTGATAAAATATACTTATAAATCATCAGTAACAGAGCATTTTTGCCGGAGCAAACATTTAAGGGTGATAAAACTCCTCCTTCGGCCGGAGGGTGATGTGAGTGCGCCTCAGGCTTCAGGCAGAGCCACTGCATTTGAAAACACAGGCACAACTTGGCGTCCTCAGTTTAAAGCCACTGGCAGGTTGGATGCTGTTTGGCAGGCTAGCTGTGTTTGTGCTCTGGAGAATCAAGCAACCCAAAACACTCTGCAGGCTCTTTGGCAGTTACAGCCCCCAGGCCTGACTGAAGCAGGCGTGTACGGACGGAGGCATACTGTAAACACACATACAGCCCCTCCCTGATCATCACTTTCTCACTGTTCTCATCAGAGTAAATGTCAGAGCACAAAGTACTTTCGTGTGAAAACACACGCACACGCACACACACACACACACACACACACACACACAGGCACACACACAGGCACACACACACACACAACACTTCAGGGTATTTCTGTCCATTAGTGTCTTTGCCTGAAACAGCAGCTGTCAAAAAAGCTTAAATTGACTAAATGATGGCACATGTGCTTCTGTTCTCCCAGAAATAAATCTCGACTTGCCACCCAGAAAAGAGAACTTAGAAGTGTTGCATTGATGTAAGTGTGTTAATGTTACTCCTCCCATGAAATTATCATTTCCAACTAATGCAAGAGATCTTAAGTCATCACATCATTATGAAATAAATTTATTGTGTTGCATAAGCAGAATTTCTTACCTTTGCAACTAATACTGAGAGGCTTTGTTCTGTATTTTGACTAGTTCTGATATTGTTTATGGTACATAAACTAACACTTCATATTAAAAAAAAAAAGTCCTCTTCTTTCTACCTCTGCAGAGTGCAACAGGTGTCAAACTTCCTGCTGTGTTAGCTTGTTTAGTTTTTTTGATAATTATTGTGGTGCAGTACAGAGGGGTGCTGCCTCACACTGTTTCTTTTTTCTGCTGCGGGTAAATTGGGGGGGTGGTGGTGTTGGTCTTAGGAATGCTAAAGAGACCTTTATCCTTCATTTTATTTGCTGCGACTGAGCTCAAGACCCCATGTTGGCTCTTTGTAACAGTACAGAGCCTCACTTTATGAGTCGCATGGGCACTTTTTAATTTAGCTGCACCCAGGAATGTACATTTGTGCGTGTCTCTGGTTCTGTATGGGATCAGAGCAGAAAACATGATTTAAATATGAACAGATAATTCTGTCTAAACAGTGTTTAAATTATTCAAATGTGTAACTCATGAACTATCTTAAAAGTGCATGCAGACTGGCCAAGAGGAATTTGATTGCTTTCTCAGATTTTTTTCCGCTGACACTTAAAACCAACTTTTCTTACTTTTTAGGTTATGCAGTAAGGCCCATTTATGCATTTATGTATTCATTTTCTTTTGTACTTGTTACTAGATATTTCAAACTAACTTTGCAGTTCGCTGGATCTCCTTGTGTTACATAAACAACTCCCAGTTTTCAAAGAAAACTTATGCAAAATGCAATGTAATTTCAAGTTACATTCCTACACAGTTTATATAAATTATTTTGTAGCCCTTATTTTTGCTGGCAGTCCAACTTAATGTTGTCATAGTTTGTATACACCCACACAAACCCAGGCGCACACACAGACATGCACACTAACACAAACAAACAAACACCCAGGTACAGCGGTTTGAGGTCACGGGCTCAACCACAGCATACTGCGCTTGTTCTTCTTCTCTACTTCTACTTCTGTTTTGTGTCTTCTTCTTTTTCTCTGTGAACATTGTTCTATCACAAAACAATGTCAAAAGTGCAAATAACTATGTAATATTTCTAAATGTGTTGAAGCTTCTCTTGTGAAGTAAGTAAGAGCTATTTGGTTTTTGTACTATTAAATCTTATAATCTTGTTTCATATTGATAGATGATAAGTAACATACAATATAAATATACATTATTAGCTGATATTAGTCTGCATAGATTAATATTGTGCATCCTAAATATATATATGTATTCAATCCTGTGGTTGAAATAAGTTTTAAAATTTCAGCCACAGGATTCAATTAGTGGAGCTTAACAATGAAAAGCTAGGATTTTGTGTGTGAGCCATAGAAATGGTCTAAATCATAGTTGGTGAATTCTTTATGACTCTGTTATGTTGTCTGATACAGACCTGACTGTCCTCAAGCTACTTTGTTATCTCTCTGCCTCTGTTACATCTCTCTCGCAGCCCTCACCCTCTCGTCTAATCTCACCCTCCCACTCTGTTAATCCTTTCATACCTTCTTGTCCTTGTTCTTTATGCCCTCATTTTCTTCTCATCACTTGTTAGCTATATTCTTCTCTCCTTTAGTTATTCTTTCTTTCCACCTCCATCCATACCACCATCCATGCTTATTTCTCCACCTTTCCATTACTTACTACCAAACACATTCCTCACCCTCCTCTCTCTCCTCTCTGATTCACTCCTCACCTGCTGTCCTCCGTCCTGCCGCTGTGTGTTTCAGCTGTTTGGGCTGAGATGGGTCCTTGTTCTCTGTTGCATCAGACTAGATTTGAGCCATTGAGGATTAAACTGGACCTTTGACCTGTGACCTGCATCCCTTTAACCCCTCTAGCCCTCCAGACCCCTTCTGTTAACTAAAGACCATTCCCACAATGAAGGAATTTACTATATGGGAAAACCAGCCTGAAACAGAATCCACAAGTGTTACTCTCAACACCTGCAACAGCCATAATTTGTGAACAGCTTTTGTACTAAAATATATTAAATCCATTTAATTAATTCTGAATTACTTAGGTTTTTTAAAAAGATATTTATATTTGGAAGGGTACTAACATTTTTCCATACTTTGAAGCGATATAAAATGTTTATTTCTTTGAAAGTTTTGCAACTTTTACTCAATTGTCCTCATGTAAAGGCTAATTGCATGTTCATTATATAACTGAGCTTAAGCTGTTTTGTAAAGCTATATCCTCCAAATGCTTTGCATGATGTGAGACGTGTTTTTTCTCTGTGCATTTCTTTACATTTTAGAAAATCTGCAACATTACAAGTTTCGCTGCATAAGCTGCTAGCAGTTCGTGTTTACAATATGAAAGGCGGGATCTTAATGTGTGATTAGCAGAAATGTTTTTTTTAATTAAATGAAATGCAAGTTTAACTTTAATGGAACAATACCATCAGAGGTAATACAGTTATTGGAAAGAGTGGTCACAAGGTTTTCAAAGTTTGAGTCTGAGATGTTTCTGTTTTTTAGGTCAGTGTCAGTAAATTACTACTCACTCATCGATATGGTCTTTCTTCTCCTTTTTCTTATGTGTCTTTGCTTTTTTCCCATAATGCTGCAGGGCAGTGAGGAGGATCGGGCTTGTCCGGTCATCATGTGCACGCGAGCCTATCCTGACCCCATCCCTGAGTGCCAGCTGTTTCCTGAAGAGGTGGAGGAGCCAGAGGAGGAGGTGGCAGACGAAGGCAGGGAGAGGGAATCAGACAGAGACAGCGCTGTGGAGAGCACCCAAGGCTCAGACACCTCAGACGGTCTGATCAGACCGGGTGACAAGGAAGACGCATTGGGTGATCTCTTTTTTCCTGGGGAGAAGTAAGCAATGCTATATCTTTTTTTGAACTTCTGCTTTCCTGTCCTTCTCTCTGTGATATAAAATTACTTCGGTCCACATTCAGCTATGCTCTTTGTTCCAGTTCTACATACAGCAGAGGCATTAATTCTTGGAGAAAAGTGTCAGTTTCTGTTTAACAAGTTTCATTGTTTTTGAAATAATCTGTAAACTGAAAATATATTATGTCGATTTAAATGTAACTCTCTAATCTTCTGTTTCTTTGAAATGTTTCTACATGTTAGATTTAGGTGAAAATGTATTCTCCAAACTCAAATAAAAGTAAAACCTTGGCTACTTTTGTAATCATGTCATCATTAATTTCACACCTGACTCTTAAACAAATCTTAAACACAGACATTTGAAGACAATAATGAATACAGACTAGAAGTAAATATAATTCCAGCCCCTCCCTTTTTTTTTGGCTTTAGGTGTGGTCAAACCAGCATCTCAGTCACTTCTGACTTATCCTCAGCTTCTCTGAACGAGGAACAGTTTGAGGACTACGGAGAAGGGGAGGAACCGGACTACACTCCCAGCAGCCCCTGTCCAGACGACGAGATTCGTACCAACGGATACTCCGACCTCGGCTCATCTGTTCCTTCTAGGTAGGAGAACATTTGGCCACAACAGCTGGCCAAACTGGCCTTGTTGACAAAATGGCTGTGTCACCACCACGTTTAAACAGCACATCACAGTCACTGTCTGCACCGAATATGATGCGTCAAATTCACTTTCAAACTCTTGATGTTTTTGCTTTTCACCACACTTAGCTTGTTCCAACAATGACAGGAATGCTGTGCATGCTAATGTTAAATGTTAAATGGGTGATAATGAATTAATTACCTTGTGTACTGATGACCTGCCTTCAACTCGAAATCCGTTTTTTGTTGTTTTGGGGAGTGGCAGAGAGCAGCACAGTACAGACAAACTGCAAGGTCAAGGTAATTACTCCATTCATAGCCTTAATTAGCTATAATTTCATATATTATTATCATTATCAAGCTTTTCTGATTAATCAAAGCATTTCCTCTAGAACCAGCAGCAAACGTTTGTAGGCCCAGCACTGGCCTGCATACTGAATCACTGTGATACTGAGTGCAGGTAATCATACAGTTCAGTGGTGCATTGTCATCTTTACTGTTTCCAAAACTTAAGTCCAGATGAAGACGTTGATTAGTTTCTGTAGCTGAACCACTGTTAAATATTATGGACTTGATGCTACACCGTACCTTACCTGACTAATATTATTCTAAGTCCGTACTGTAGAAGTGTAGCTTATGAGTTTCTGTGCTTAAGGCCACATTACTATTCATCAACGGCCTGTGTTTTATGGGATTAAGTTCCCCGGCTGATAGACCAGTGCTCTATGCTCTCTCCACGCATACCAAGCAGACAAAACTCACCAAGTGGAGTTGGCATGGAGATTTAAATTTAAAATGAGGTCTGAATGTGCAAGAAGTCTAAGACAACTCAGCATAGGAAATAAGCTTGAATAACTACAGTACAAAGTGGGTCAAAGGTGGGCTCACTAATTCTGGTATTGTACCTCTTACATTTTTAGAGATTTTAATACTCATTGTGAACAGTGTTGACTCATATAAACAGTGATCTTGGGGAAAATAGTAGGATTTTAGGGAAGTTATTAAAAACTATGACAAAATTAGGGGTTCAGCATTTCGGGTTTAACTTCATTTCCTCAGTCTGCAAATAGGTTGGAAACCTACTCGCCTGAGGTCAGTTTACCTGCTCCCAAACATACTGTTTTTTTCATAAGTGGTTATCAAATAACAGAGACTAAAGTTAATTGACATGTCAGCAAGAGAATGCATTAGAGAGTGCATTAGCACATGTTAAGAGATGAGAAGAAAGTAAGGCTCACTCTTCACCCACTTCCATCATCATCTATGAAAAAATGATCAAAACTTCCCTGATCAGCAAGTAAGTTGCTGGATTAATAGCCTGACAGCATTTGACATAACTCACTAACTAAATAACTAACTCAGAAACTATTTTCAATTATTAAAATCTCTTTCTTTTTCTGCGTTTTCAGTTTTACTGCCTTACTGTAGGTAATAGCTTGTTGAATTTTCTAAGTGACTTAACACATTGCTCCCTGCAGGATGGTTTTATATCAATCTCACTTCTCTACACACTCAAATGTTTGAATGTTCACACGTGCTCAAAGGCCATTAAATTTAATCACTTCTTCTCAGAATATCAGCAAACAAAATCAGTTTCTGTCTGTGTGTGTTTACAGTGCGAGCCAGACTCCTCGTAAGGTCCGTCAACATTACACTGGTGAAATGATGGATGTCTACTGTTCTCAGTGCAGCAAAAAGGTCAACCTGCTAAATGACCTGGAGGCTCGCCTCAAAAGCCTTAAGGCCAACAGGTAGGACACACACACACAAACAGACACATACACAGTGCAGCATTACAAGATTAACACCAGTTTTTAACACAACTTCACTGAGAAGTAACTTTGTAAGCTCAGGAGTTTATACAATTTTTAGTCTTTTTCCTGCCCTCAGACCTTCCCCACCGACAACTTATTCAGACCAGCATATATTCCATGAATGCAATTTTTATGCCACTTTAATATTCAAATTAAATTTGATATAACTCCAAATGTTGAAATATCCCACAGCAGCTACATAGTGCTTGTTCAATAAACAAAGGCAGCTAGAAAGCAGCTTGGAAGACACATTCTGTGAAATATTTGGATTAATTATCCTGGAAATAGCTTACGTGGTAGGAACTAAAAACCTACAATATAACTCAGCATCACATTGCCCCCCATATTTTGTGCTCATGATGAAAACAGAGAGATTTAAAGTGCACTGGACTGGTAAGATTGACTCAAGGATGATTGTTTACTTTGTGAGCTTTTTTTTTTAGTACAACGTTACAAGGATGATGTAATATTGTCAAAGGTGTGTTACAAGTGTTTCTCCTCCTGTTTCATGCAGGCACAAACATGCACATGTACACACATAAGCACAAATTGGTTGTTACATAAGGCTTTCATTCCTGTGCTCATCAACCATTATAAATAGGAAATCTATTAGTGGAGACATAATCCATGGTGACCAATAATAACTCTGCTGTCCACCTGCACACAGACTTAGAGCTATTAGCACAGATGTTGTATTTTGATTACAGTGTGAGCAGTGTGAACAGTGGAATAACTTGTGTCCTTGTTACGGGGGCTCTTTGCTGAGTCAGCAGGATTTCTCCCCTCATGTTATTAGACACATGCTTTTATGAATGATAAAGTAGAAATGAGCAGAAAGAGGAGAGAGCAAGAAGAGGGTGATGAGATATAATGGACTGGAGAAATTACTTTTAATAAAGTGAGTTCATTAGAAATGGCCAGGATGGTGGAGGGAATTGATTTTGATGGGAAAGGAAGACTGGTGGCAGGTACCAAACTGTCTAAAAATGAAGCAAAGCAACAGATTAACACAAAGAACTAAGGATTTTAGGCAAGACTAAACAGAATCAGAATTCACAGAGAAAAGAGCTTTTTTTTTACTAAGCAGCATTCAACATTTAAAGGATCACTCCTGATGCATGTAAAGCTCCTTTAATTTAATTAAACTGGCCACAGTGAAGCATGGATAATATCATGAAGTTAGTGGGTAGTCCATTTGAGAGTGGGTTCGATCATGCAATCAAGCAAACATAAGTCATTTTGAAACAGTGACATACTGGTCTGTCAGTAAGACCATATATCAGTGATGTATTCATGTGAATTATACTTTAGTAATGCCGTATTTTTACTGTGCATTCCCTTTTTAGAAAATCTTCAGATTTCATTTATGGAGGCAGGAGAGAGGAATGCCATTGTTTAGGATTTGAAGTAAAACCCCTAAATGCTCAATAATAAGCATTCCTTTTTGTGCAGATGAAGGTTCAGTAAAAATAAAGCAGTAATTCTGCTCCACAGTTTGGCCTCATAGATGCTGGCTGAAGGTTAACTGACACATTAGCCTCGGGAGAATCATTTTGTCACTCAGGATTATTCACTCTGTGTAAAACTTTGCTTCATCTTAATGCTGAGGGGATCCTCTTGGAAGATGAGCCTGTAGCACACTCTTGTCAGCTATTTCTTTGCACCACTCTGTTTTTAACAATCGCTGTCTGCACTGAATATGATGCGTCTTTTTTTGAGCTTCTCAGTTGGAACGACTGTTGAAGCAGAGGGAGTGAGAAAATCTTGTGCTTCTTAAATTATGAGAATAATATATGACATGATCAACTTATTTAAACATATTTAACATAACTGGGTTGACAGGACAGCGATAGAAACACATGCAAAGCTATTTATTATTAATGCAATAATGGTAATATCCCTAATTTCCCAGATTATTTTATATTTTTATAGATTTGCCAGTTTTTTTTTACAGTGTTGCTGCTGCTGCCTCATACTGTATGTTCTGTAGTGCTCTATTAATTTAGCTGTCATTTGTGTGACCCTGCAGTATGTTTGCTCATTTTCGTTAATCCAATGTGAAACCCAGCACAGACAGTCACATCAGACCGAAAGAGTCTTTGGGCTTTTGTCCCCCTGAGACAGTTGCTGAGCTGACAGAAACCCCTGCTCACTGAACAGGGAGTGAAATTTTATTATCATTGACATGTCCTTCAGTGTTTCTTTTTCTCTCTGTCATTCCTACATGTCTGCCTCACTAAATGGTTATAATTCTAATTGCTATCAGCAGTTTCAGTGCGTTGTTGAGATATGAGTCTAAACAAATCTGCAGCAGTTCATTGTCATTTGTATTCATTTTGGTTTTTTTGGGTTTTTTTCTTTGTAGCCCCAACAGGAAAATCTCCAGCACTGCTTTTGGAAGG
Source organism: Acanthurus leucopareius (assembly GCA_029814765.1). Taxonomy (NCBI): domain Eukaryota; kingdom Metazoa; phylum Chordata; class Actinopteri; order Acanthuriformes; family Acanthuridae; genus Acanthurus; species Acanthurus leucopareius. The sequence continues at coordinate 18,863,623 of JAQMCX010000043.1, read as the reverse complement.
TAGGTCACTTACCTGTATGTTTGCTCTTCTGTGTGACCTACAGGGAAGGTCATTCACTTGCACTGTGTGTGTGTGTTTATACATCATACAGCATGTACCGTACGTGTGTGCTCTGTTTGTTGATATAAGGACAAAAACACACGCGCAAACACAGCTAGATTAGTGAGTGCTTCCTTATCAGTCATCTGCCTGACCATTGTGCTCGAACAGCCAGTTAATTACTAACTTGTGTCGGGAAAGAAATAATCTTCTCTGAAACCAAGGATGATGTACAATCTTTTGTCTTTGAGTTGAGAGAAAGAGTTGAACATCAGCTTTTTTTTTTAGTGGCAGTCATTTTTCCCTCTTCATGACCTGTTGGTCTGTACTGGGAAATGTTTTGTATCCGGGCTTTTGTCCTATTTCCACCCACAGTAACTGAGTTATAGTGACAGAATGAAAATGACCCTTCAGACCTGATCTATGTATTCAATATAAGGTTTGGCTCTCTCCCCCCCTGTTACCTCTGCTGTTTCCCTGTCTGGTTTGATTACTTCTCTCACTTATTGCTTTCTTTATCTGTTCTCCTGTTCTTTCTCCTTTTCTTTAGTTTTTTTTTAAGTTATCTCTTTTCCCTTTTTCTCCTGTCCTTGTATGATTTCTTCCTGCCTTTTTTTCTTGTCTCCTCTTGTCTTTTTATATTTTGTTCATTCCATGTATTTCCTCAAACAAAGTGCATATCACTGTAAATATGTCAGTATTAGCCAAGAGGCTAGTTTTGATCCTTAGTCCCTTGCTCAGTGTGAAGTGGGCAACCTAAAGTAAGCCTGAGATTAAAAAAACAAGTTTAAAACATTAGCTTTGATGTCAGACATGTCAGTTACAGTAAAAACAGACAGACAGATAGTGTATAAGCAGAACACAGACATGGGCAGCAATTGTAGCAGAGCAAATTACAGCCTAAAAGGGACAAAAACAAAACAAACGAACACAAGAAAGGTAAGACATTACAAGTGAATTACAGAACAGCAAAGATAGATGAGAGCAAAGAGAGAAATAATCATGCAGATATGTCTGTCTTCAGACAGATATGAGCAACAGGAAAACAGTAGCTCTACAGCAGGTCAAGAACAGGGTAGTTCAGCAGCATGCGAGCTGTCTGTTGACAGACATTTCCCAGATGATGAAGATATTAAATCTTGTCTCTGCAGATTTTAATGTTGTAATCCATGTTTTTAACCCTCTAGAAAGGAACTATCCTCTCCTCTCCTGTTCCTTCCAGTTTCTCTCCTCCTTTCTCTTCTCCTCTTCTCTTCTCTTACCCTTTTCATATTGCTAATGTCAGTAGATGAGAGTGCTGTTCTCAAGTTATTCCATTAGTGTAAAAGGGGGCAGCTGTAGTCACATCACGGCATGAATGTCACACTTTATTGCGTGACGCAGTCAGATATATGCACGCCTTTGTGTATGTGTGTGAGCGTGTGTGTCTGTGTGCGTGTCTGTACTGCTTTAAATTCTGTTTGCACCAGCTTCTCTGCTTGGCGCTGTCCTTACAGTCTTATATGATATACATCACTGCAGGAAAGAGCACACCTCCTCCCACTCACACACTCATACATACTGTAAATGCATACTGAGAATCAGCTGGTCCTCACCTGGATCTATTTCCAGCAGATTCTTTAAGTTTGTGTGTCTGTGTGTGTGTGTTTGAGCAGGCAGCTGCTTCACAACAGCAACTTAAGCAGCAGTAATGGTAGCACAGAAGACCTTTTCAGAGACAGCATCGACTCCTGCGACATCGACATCAATGAGAAGGTACGAATGTGCTTGTGAGTTCATATGTTGATCTGCATTAACAGGCTGTTATTTAACTGAGCTCTTTTAAGCTCTGAACAAATGTTTGTGGTAAGTGATAACTGCCCGTCCTGTTTCTGTGTGACTACCTCAGGCTAACGAAAGATTTTAGGTATCCAGGGTTGGGTTAGGTTGTAGTATGTTACAAGTGAGAAATTATAATTTTTTTTTTTTTGCAAGTATATGTGCAGCAGATGTGTAATTATTTCTTATTCCAAAAAGGAACTTGACTCCAACCTCTGACCAACAACTTGAGACTGAGCTCACAATAATAAATTACAAAGTAACGGGTACTTGGAGTGGTTATCTAATCAAGTACTTTCATAGTTAAACTTAAGTAGATATTCAGTGCCCTACCCACCACTAAATACATCCGAGCATCTCTGCCCTCTGAAACCACAGAGGGTAAAGAGCTGTTCCTGGTGGATGCACAGCTTAAGTTGAGGAAATAATTCACAGGATGAACCCTGTCAGGATTCCTTTTACATCTGCACTTTTAGGGATTTTGGTTATCTTTTAAACCCTTCAAAAACCTGGCCCCTGTATAATTACTTTTGAGATATATGGGAAGTTCTTTCGTTTTGTACAAGTGTATAAACATTTTAAATATACTTTTTTTATCATAGACTCACTTAAGGTTCACCTATTATTATATTTCTTGTTTTGTTTTATGCTTTTTAGGTATATTTTTTTAACTGGGCAGCATTTTGGATTTAGGTGGTTGATTATGTTTATTGCACAAAATTAGGCCTAAGTAAACTCTCTCTGTGTCTATTAGGTGAGTTCTCTGGAGAAGAAGGTGGCAGAGCTGGAAAATGAGATTCTGATGAACAATGATCTCAAGTCCAAGCTGAAGCAAGAGAACACACAACTTGTGCACAGGTAGAGCCGAAACGCTAGACTTCAGAAACACAACATGTTCTGTTTTAGAGCAAATAAACGATGGGACTTGTACCAGTTTTAACAGAACATTCTCTGTAACCTCTCATTGTTAACAGGTCAACAGTTTTTTTTTTAAATTTTCGCTACAGCCAAGTATAGAAGTAAAAAATAACCCTCAGTTATAATTAAATGATAAGTGATGTGTTCACCATCTCAGAGTTAATGAGCTGGAGGAGCAGCTGAAAGACCAGGAGACGCGAGCAGAACAAAATCTGCGGGAGGAGTTAAGACGACACCGAGAGGCCTACAGCAAGATGGAGAGAGACAAAAACACACAGATTGAGCTTTTGACCAACCGGTGAGAAACACACATGTGCAAACAACTCTTTTTTTAACTGTGTGCAACTGCATTAATGAATTGAATGTAAGGAACAAACCTAGACAGTGTTGCTCTAATTTCCCCAGGATATTGACAATGATGTGAAAAACTGTATGTTGAAACAAAGTTCAGAGGTTAGTAAGTTGCCTCTGGAGCTACAGCAGATACTGTGAATGTTTGCTTAAACCAATGCCTTAGCTGACTATGAGCCAAACTCATCTGATATATAACAGTAAACTGATAAGCAGGATTTTGCATTTTCAGAGTTAAACAGCTGGAGGATGAGAACAGTGACATTTCTGTTAACATGTGCCGACTGAGAACACAGACAGAGAAACTGGATGAGGTAAGCAGTTGTACTGTCTTCTATTTTTGTATGTTTGCTTTCTTTTATCTTCTTGTGTTTCCCTTATCATGTCCTTAGTTTTGACTAAGAGCGACTCCACAGATTTTATGCATGAAAGTCTGTACACAGATGTTGGAGAGTAAAAAATAAAATGTATAAAGCTTTTTGTTGCCACAGGGAGAGCTGTGTGAAATTTAGTTCAGTACTTTTAGTAAGTTATATAGTCAGACAAAAAGACAAGAAGTTTGAAAATGAAAACAAAAGGAAGAAGTGAACCTACCAGGCCTCTTATTACTCCTTGTGGCTAGCAGCTCAAGTTTACTTTTATTACCACCAGCATAACACACCAGAACCTCTAAATGAACTGTCAGCAGTAAAGGGATACATTAAGGTTAATGTAAGCGTCAGATATTGACAGGAAAGAGCTGATGCATCAATTTTCTCACTTTTTTAAAATGTAAATGTGAGTCACAGTTTTATAAACAGGATGAAGTGAGAAACAGTCTTTAGGTGTCGAACTACCTCTGTTTCGAGAAAATACCAGCGTTAATAACACTAAACCAGATAATTGTCAACAAAACAAGAATGTATGACAGTAAATGTTTGACAAGTTAAATGTAATAAAAAAACCCCTCACAGAAATACTTAAAAACCACCAAAAACTTTTGATACCAAATGTTTATTTTAAAGTATATGCACATGTGTCTGTCAGCGTAGATATGTGTATATATTTTGGAATTTTCAGACTTTGAACATGTTAATTTGAATATGAATGCCAATCTAATGTGAGAGTATGTGTGCTTGTCTGATGTGACAAAACTGAAACACATTAATAATACACAAACTAACTTAAGTGTGTTCGTCTGTCCTTCCTCAGGAAAAGCAGAGAATGACGGATAAGCTGGAGGACACCAGTTTGCGCTTGAAGGATGAGATGGACCTCTACAGGAAAATGATGGACAAACTGAGGCAGAATAGACATCAGTTCCAGAAAGAAAAGGAGGAGATGCAGGAGGTGTGAGGGACTACTTCATTCAATTAGATACATGCACAGAAAGGGATCTATTGCACCTCTTTTACCACTATCTTTTACCCCTCTGTGTCTCGTTGCTGTCATGCTGGTTCATACACCTACACCTACAAAATACTGCATTGGCCTTATATAACATTGTTTATCTGTCCTTTCCCTGTGTGCAGCTGATAGAGGACCTGCGCCGAGAGCTGGAGCATTTGCAACTCTTCAAGCTGGAGACAGAAAGGCCTGGCCGCAGCCGCAGCTCTTCCTCTTCCTCGGGGCTGGCTGACTTCAACAGCAGGACCAGGGAGGTGGAGCTGGAGCACGAGGTCAAGAGGCTGAAGCAGGTACTGATGGAAGGATCTGTGATGTAGGGATCTTTTCAGATGTTGTCAGGCAAGGCTCAGTTAGTGCTGTTGCTACTGACTCTGCTTTAGGATGCAGAGCTAATCCCAAAATAAAAAAGCAGAGATCACCTAAAACACAGTGAATGCTGCCTGTTATGTTTGAATTCAAACTGAAAACTAAAAGTTAATATTGGTTTTGTTAAAGCATTAGCAGCTGTGTTTTGGCTGTTGAGTTGTTTTTATTTATTACAAACATACAAAAAAATACCTGTGCTTGATTTTCAAAATGTTTCTCATTATATACATCTGAAGATTATTTTAAGTTATTATAAGTTTTATTTTATATCTTTCACCCTTTTATGTTTGACTGAGCATCATGCTACTTACTTATGTTAAGTCTCTGAAACTGTTAGTCCCTTCAAGAATTTGCAATGTTGTTATCATGAAAACAAATTTGAATACAGCTGATCTCTCTCTGCATTATTATTATATTGCAGTCAGCAACACAGTACATGTACAGTATTTGTTTTATAACTGGTCTCAAAGCTCCTGCACAATGATTTAGATGGGCTCAGATTATACATCAATCCACACATAGTTTATATTTTTCCCTGTGCAAGTCATAGCACTCAACTTTTTTTCCTGCAGGAAGTGCAATAGTTTCCAATTAATATAATAACTACTTTAATGTCCTGCCAGAAGAACAATAAGCGGACTGGCTTCATAAATCAGACCACACTTGTTTTTGTTGCTGAAGATTAGAGAGGAGCCCGCATGCTGAAACAGGGTGGATTTAAGCAGAGTGTCTTATTATAAATTACCAGTGAGGTTAAGTGTTTGTAGCTATCGCAATCAATAACATTTAGCTCCTCCTGTTCCCTTAAAAACCTTAAAAATATAAAAGCAGCACACTTTGTTTTCATCGCAGAGAATCAGAATAACTGCAGAGTACATGTGTGAGTAGTTTCAGTTTGCCAAGTTAGACTGACATCTTTACCTGTGTATAGACCTGTTGCAAAGTAAACGTTAGAGATAAGTGGTTTTCAGATTTGCTCTCTGATAAGAGGTGTACAAGTCAATGCTAACGCTCCTTGATGTTAAAGAAGTCCGTGTGTGACTAATTGTCATGACATGTGATGATAGGCATTAGACAACACACTTTCAAATTCCTAGTAGTATAACCATTAAGCCTTGTAGTAACTGTGTGTGTCTCTGCAAAGCCAGTCAGTCAGAATTGCTGAGAGTGTTTATCTTATGAGGACCTGGGATGATAAAGTCTCTCTGTAGCCTCAGACCAGACTTGTCATCCTCAAAAAATTGGAACGGTAATTTACAATTATGTCAGTTTACAACAGCTTCAATCTGCAGATACTCCCTTTCTATGTCTTTCTCTTTTAGTAATGAAACTTCCTGCAGTTTAAGATTCAAAACAGTTCACTCTGATTGTCCATGGTTGAACAAATTATGTAGCTGTGTGTATGCAGCAGCTCTTAATTTGCCCTGTGGCATCCTTTAGGATAAGCTCACTATCTTATGCTTGCCTGTGCACCTCTGTAAATGTCTGTATGTGTGTGTCCAGCGATTTGTGTCCCAGGACTTTGTTCCCCCTGAATTCCAGCACCTGGTGTTATCTGGGGCTCGGCTCCGTCCTGGTCTGATGGTAAAATTGCTTCTGTGACCTTTGACCTCCCCATTAACCACTAATCACAATGGAGTAGAATGAACTTGCCCAAGCTGAACTGGGGTCAGTCCTGCAATTCCCTCGCTAATGGTTCGGGACGGAACAAGGAAAAAGCAAACTGACCTCTTGTCAGCCTTTAAAGGCGTCTTACTCCTGGAGCTTTCATAACACACCAGACAAAGCAGGGGAGCAGTTTGTTCTGTAACACGCATAACCCGTGTTATGTCCTATAGGTGTTGCCAAAATAGATGCTGTGTTAGCTGCTGGATGAGGTACCAAGTGCTGTGTTTTTGTTGTATGGGTTTGAATGAGGCTTGAGTAGCGGCCATTTTTTCAAAACCATCATCACTCCTGAAATAACACTTGTGTGGTTCAGCTACTTACATCATTCTCATCCTACCTCTGTCTCCTCTGCCTCCCACCTTAATGTATTTTAGGAGAACCAGAAGCTGAGGGAACAGAACGATGAGCTCAACGGTCAGATCCTCAGCCTCAGTCTGTATGAAGCCAAAACCCTGTTTGCCACTCAGACCAAGGCCCAGTCTCTAGCTGCTGAGATAGACAATGCCTCCAGAGACCAGGTACAATTGCATGCAGTGGTTTGAGCATAGCTGTATTCCTCAGACACATGTATTGTATGTAAAACTAAATATTTTGCTGAATATGAGCAGTTTGACTTCACCTGGGGAATTAGGAAATTTTGTTGGACATTGTTTCCTATTTTGTGAGTTTAAAGATCAATGATTAACTGATAATCAGGATAGTGTTCAATTGTAAATAGCCATAATTAAAGCTCTGTCCAGTAATTCTATAATATATTCATGCAACAGATTATTGCAGGTGTGCCAGTAAAAGCTAAAATAAAATAAAAGCTGTAGCTAATACACAGGATATCGTAACTTGAGCTTTAAAAAATATTTTAGCTTATGCAATGTTTTCCAGTAAAAATAAGAAACTCTTGTTATAAACTGCACACAATGTAAGATAAAAGTTAACCTTGTTTGATTAATTGAAATCAAAATCTTTTTCTCTCCTCAGTTAATGGAGGCCCTGAAGGAGCAGGAAGAAATCAACCTACGGCTGCGTCAGTACATGGACAAAATCATCCTGTCCATCCTGGACCATAACCCCTCCATCCTGGAGATCAAGAACTAGCAGTGACTCAACTGGACTGAGAATCGTTCTCTATCTCGTGAGAATGAGGATCAATCCAGTTGTTTGATCAAAACCTGCAACCTGGGTCTGCAGAGAGAATCGGAGCCAGTCTGAGAAACTGGAACACACTGTATAAATAGTCATGCGTCACCCCCTGCTGTTCATGGCAGGGAAAACAACTTCTCTTGCAGAGAAAAAAAGGATTGGGATTCATGTATGAACTAAAGATCATACTTCCATGACTCTTTAACTTGACCTACTCTGCTCTGTTTTTATTCTCTATCGATGCTGTGAACTGTAGCTACTGTCACAACTTTGAACTGGTGATTTCTTCCCAGGAGTATCCTGTACTGGACATGTTTTGAGGATCGAAACTCAATGCAGTACACTGGACTTATGTACCTCTACATATAAACTGGAACAATGTAGGGAACGTGACTTGGGTTCTACTGTATCCTGGTGTATTATGTGTATTATCCACAGATTGACAATGTGTTGTAGAGAGAATTAGTGATGAAACAGGTAAACAAGTTGACTGTGAACTGGATTCTCAAAGGGATGAAGGCAGACCACTCGAGTGTGGCCTGATCTGTAAACTGCTCATCCTTTATCTTCTGTAAGGTAATTGTTCTCTGAAGAATGCATGTTAATGAGGGATTTGGACAGGCATGTTTCTAAAGAATTTAGAGAAGTGACAAGTGGTGAGAGACAGAAAATAACAAGAATCCCTGTAACTCTAAGTTAAGAAGAGTCAGAAAGAAAGAGTAAAGCATCTCTTCATGGAAGATGTCGGAAGTCTGATGATGGACTGTGTATGCTAGCAAAAAGGGATTTAGTGAAGTCGCTGATGGCTACTTGAAGGTGAAGAAATTTGTTTTTGTTGGTTCTTGAGAGCCTGTCTTCCAGTAACCTTGCAAACAGCAATTGCAATGTCAATCAGTCCAAAAGTGAATACTTTTCACTGAGAAGTGGCCCTTAGTTGGTTCGAGTGAGTAGTGTAAAAGCTGCAACCAAGGAGTGTCTTGAAAATGTAACTTCCATGGCTGCTATTTGCTGGTAATGCATGAGCTTAAAAAAGGCGAATTGTTGCTAGCATAGAAGCAATGATGTTGCACAGAAATTTAAGGAAATGAATGTACAGGATGTGTGGTGGATTAACGTTGGAGTGACTGGTAGCCATTGTAACATGGTTTACTGAATCATCTCTTAATGCTCAGTGAAATCATCTCAGATATTGTCTGTGAGCATGCGCAGGAGACTCACTTTTTTGTACAAAATACGAGATCAGGAGTCTCATTGAAGCCTACAGGTTACAGATTGTTTTTCAACCCATGAAGCTCTCTGAAACTCTCCTATACTGTAAATATCATGAATGTACAACTGGATATTTCACTTTCTGTGTGGCCAAAAAAGGCATTTTGACTTTAAATCGCTGTAATTGGCTAAGATATGTTGTAATACACTTGTACATTACTCGGTACTGTAAAGCAGAGGGCATTGTTTGGAGAAGGGAAACAATTACAATCTGCTGTATTATGTAATTATTCTAAACTTGAGTTTTGCTTCCTTGCACAAAAAAATGTTTCGTTTTCTTTTGCATGGTTCACCTTTTTCTTCTGTCTGTGCCTTTTGAGGACATTTTTCAAGACGATGTTGCTATACTGTAGATTTACATAGTTTTTTTGAAGCTACATTCTATGTCTTTGACATATTTTCTTGACTTGTAAATGTTGTAATTATATATTGATAATTTGTATTCATGTGCCACTCACCACTCTTTTTCAGATTGATACTATGAAACAATTTTATAAAGTTTTATCAAGGAAGACCTTGTAATTGCTTAGGTGTCCTATAAAAGCAGTATAGCACAATGCTTTATATGGTAGGTAGGCCAGGTTAGCATTTTGGGAATATTTTTTCAAGGCAATGTTTTTCTTTTAAAGCAGTGGGGTATGTTATGTTGCATTTCTCAATTTTTTGTTAGCCACAATGAGTCCATTGCTTTTCAGTTTGCTTTAAACGGGCTTTTTTATATGGTTGCAAACTGTCTTCCTAACTTAAAGTAAATGGTGAGCATTAAGAGCAATATTAACTTATTTACCAACTCCTGCTGATTTGTGTCTTGTTTTGCTTCACACTTTTTTTCTATAGCTGCTTGTGCCATTCTTTTAAAAAGGTGAAACAATACATTAAGCTGTTAATATGTGTCACAGACTCCTTTCTTGTAGCTTTTAAATTTTGACTTATTAGGGCTATCCAATGTGATGTAGTCACTATAAATAGCAATAAAATGGCTTTGACAGTGATGCTGTCTCATTAAATTTCTGTCATTTTAAACCACATTTGTTTCTACTTATTTACATTTATAGACAATCATTTCTGAATCATGAAACCACTTATTGTTTTCCTATAAAGTATGCTGTGGATTTCTTCGCTGCCATTGTGTTGTACAGTTCTCTGCTGTGAACATTTGATGTAGCTAGAATTTAAAAAGATCCATTCTTTTATAGTTTCATGCCAGATTTTAGACACTCCAATAACAATTTAAGTGTGTTTTATGATTTTTAGTTTTTTGAACATATTTAAGAGCATTCAGTATGATACCTATGCTTGATGTATTTTTGCTACTTTCAGGGACTTTAAGAGGTAGATTAAATCCTGCAACTGGAAGACACATGATATTAATTTGAAACCAGTGGCATCTATGAGCATATCTTTAAAAATTTAGGAAAGGCCTTAGCATACATGACAGGAGTTAAAGAGAGTTTAAGTGTGGGATGAAATTTGCCTGGTATCAATATTATTCTACCAAAAAAATGCATGAGCTTACCCCAATAAAACATTAAAATGTGGTTGACGGGGTTAAGGTTGGGGTCCTCAACATTTCACATTTTGCACAATATGTATAGCCACATGCCGTTTATATGATTTGGCACATATATGTGTGTTTGAAGAGCTTCCTGACAGCAAGGAAGTGGTTTTGACGCATGAGCTGTATGACAGGTGGCTTATAATGCCGCTAGGGGTCGCTGTTCAGTGATTAACTTTCCTGAATCTTTCTCCCTGACTCTCTGAGATATAAGTCGCGTTCAAGCTAACAATCAGTTAGTGTCTAATGTTCTAAGGCGACTAGTTTGGGCATTTATATAAAGTGTAGATATAAAACGTAACTTCAGAAGTATGATGTATTTTGTGTGGCGCCTCCTCTGGCCGTTTTCTTGTTTGCCACCCACTTGTTCATCCTATTGTCATCGTCTCCATCTCCAGTCTCGGTACCATTGCTTCAGGTCACATTGCAGGTGAGTAATGGAGTAAAGTTAACGTTGACTAAATTAAACTCTTGGCCGTAAGGACTTAGCGCGTAGTAATGAGATTTATTTTCAAGTTAAAGTTTTATTAGGAGTTTGCTTTATGTGTGCTGTATTCTGCTAATTGGACTGTTGCTTTCTCTTTAGTGAGCATATTCATGGTAACGTTGATCAAACTGTCAACAGCCGACTGTGGCTATTTTAGCCTGTTAGCTAGCCAAAAGTCGGAAGGGTCTCTACTCAAACAACAGGCTTGAAAGCTGTTTTCCATTAAAATGAAGGCCATAATTATCTGTTAACTTATAAAAGAAACAGGTGTCGAGTGTATTTTATTGACTTTAAAACTGTAACATGGGGTTGTATCGAACAAAGAAGAATAATTGTTTGGATTTAGCCGGTTCTGTGTCACGTTCATCTTCTTCATGTTTGTTTGCATTGCCTTCGTGCAAATAAAAAACATATTTCCCTGCAAATTTCAGCTATTTTTGTTCATTATTACATTTTTTTGACTAGTTGCCCAAAATCAAATTGTACTAAGTACAAAGATGCTTAAGACATTCACGACAGTCCATACCCCTTGGACCATTAGTGATCAAAACACTCAAATTTCATGGCATAGCATTTAGTAGTTACTAAATACAATCATTTTATGAATATCTACAGTAATATCAATTTTCTGTATCTTGACCTGTTCTAAACATTAAAACATCAAGTTCAGGCGTTAAAAAAGGGTTTGATTTTTGATTATTAACTGCTTTTGGTTGTGTGAGTGTTTTGCCTTTCTTTATTCAAACCCTTTAACTGTACATTACAGGTGACGAGATGCCTCAGACTGGTCTGAGCTATGAGGGTAGAAGAGGAGGAACCCGACATAACACCTGTAAAGCCAATGGTCAGATCCCAGGCACAGGTTTGGTTAATGGAGCCGTTGCTTACAGTGGCTACCCAGCAGCTGCCAATGAAACCGCTGAGAGCACACTGAATGGTACCAAACCACAATGCAGGGTTAATGGTCATATTAACCACGGGTCCAAGGGCAGGAGTAGGAAAGCGCAGCTGCCAAGGACACACGGGAAACAAGGAAGCATGATTTCAGCTGTTGCTGATGCTTCGACAGCTGACAGGGTCAGCGGAGCAGCCAGTCCAGGTGGTGTCCATGTAAATGGGGCCACCAGTCCAGCCACTGTTGCTCTTCCCTGCAGTCGTGACCAAATGGCTCCAGAACACGGTCTGTCAGCAGCAGAAAAGAAGCAGAGAGGACAGAAGAAATGTGGACGTAAAAAGAGGTGTGCAACCTACCTAACAGCTGCTTCGAAAAAAATTTCATCCAAAATATACAGTCATGCAGCATAGAGACTGAAAGTAAACAGCTCAGCCAAATAATGACCTCATTAGTAAATATAAATAAATCCTGAATGGATGTGTTAATTAGTGAGCTGTGGAGGGGCTGGCAGCCTCTTTGGACAGAGGCAGGCTAGCTGTTCTCCCTGTTTTCAGTCTTTTTTGCTAGGCTATGACAATTTTCTGTTTGTTGTAGCCTTATATAAAATAAAACGTGTAAGATTAGTTTTGATCTAATCATCTAGCTTGCAAAGCAAATAAATTTATTTCCCAAAATGATGAACTACTCTTGTAAACAATCCCACTGCTCCCTGATGCAGCATGAATGAACAGTGTCAGATAGTCACAAACAATGCATGCAAATGTCTTGCTAATTTTTTTCTTGGTTTCTGCTGAGATAAAACTTGCCTGGATGTGCTTGGTTGGTTATCTTCTCTGGTTGTGGAATGCCAAAGTTATTGTGAGTCTTTATTTTTTTTATAGACCCCGACTGATGCCACCGCATGAGAAGGAGGACTGGGAAAATGAGATCCAAGAAATCACACTAAGTGACTGGGAATGCCTATGTTTTGGGAACAATCCTTATGGTAAAAAAAATCCAAACTTTTACATTTAATATACTGTATCTTCTTTCACAGTAGCGTGTAGATACTAAATACAGAAACCACAAAATATGTATGTGAAATAGATATTTCAGTAAAATTTTAAGCCATAAAATCAGCTCTTAGATTCTTAGTTCTCTTTTAAAGTACAGATAGTTTCTTCAGTGTTCTTAGTACTGCAGTCAAATGAAGGAATGTCAAATCTAATAAACACTCTCTTAATTTCACTGCCACAAACTGCTGTTGATAAGAGATACTTTCATTTTAAGTCATATGCTATTGGGTATTGTTTTCCATCTGATAGAAGTTAATGTTTTTGTCCCCTCCTGTTTAAACCCAGATGAACCCACAAGATTGTTGTACCTGGAGTCAGATTAGAGAAGGCTTAGAAAGGTTATGAGCTAGTATTGGTAACTTTTTTTAAGTTTATCTGAACAACATGCTATTTCCACTGAGGCTTAGTTTGGGTTTCAGAGTTGTCTTTAGGATTCAGGTGAAGCACAAATGTTTTACTGCCTTCCATTTCTCCTCCAGGTCCAGAAGATGTGCTCCATTTTGCCTTGCGAGATTTGACACTTAAGCAAAGGGAAACAGTTTCACTGCCTGTGACAGCCACTTACAGCCCAGCCATCCACCACTCCCGCCCTGTCAAATGGTCCTGCTACAACTTTCCCACTGAGCCAGACCAGTTCACAGATGCTGACGAGTAAGCCAGATGTATGTTCAGGTGTCAAACTAGTGTTCATATTCCAAAATTACCTGATGAATGTAGTTAGCCCTTATTAACATTGTGAAGGTTTTCCGGTCATTTGACCTATTTGGGGTTTTGCTGAGATTATTCGTTATGCCAGCCTCTTTGTCTTTTTTCCTCATGCAAAACAATAGGTTATGAAATTGGGTTTAAAACTTATCACGTCAGCAATCAATGCAAAACTTATAAATCAAATAGGTTGATGCTGTCAGAAGTGGAGTCTAGGTTGCAGTCATATTTTTTATCATAGGTTTTATTTCACAATTTATATTCCGATTTTATATTTGTTTTATATTGAAACATGTTTATTTGTTATGCTTTTTTGATCTTAACAAGAGTTTTTAGCTATCTCACATACATTACTGAGGCACTACTTCAGTGACTGATGCTGCTGATAAGTGTCATGTACTTGCTGTTTTCCCATTTCATATCTCATATTTTGCAAAGTCTTCAAAAACTGAAACAATGGTTATTGTCTGAGTTTGTCTTAAATGGGAACACTGTTGTAAAAATGCGTTGCTCTTTTGAGCTGTACAACCAAATTTTATTGTTTATAAATTGCAAATGTTAACAATTAGCACATAAAGCAGCTGTTGTAATTTTTTGGGGGGTGCAGTACAACTGAGAAATTATCTGTTAATTATTTGACAACATAAAATCAGTTATCTGCCTGTCTTGGCATTCATTTCAATTTTTAGAACCACAATAAAACAAATTTTCTTCTGTCATGTGGTCAAACCATGCATGTTTATCCCCACTAGTCACCTGTGCTGCAGGACTTTCTTGAATGTTTAGGTGCTCTGCCATTTATATCTGTCACTCACATTTTAACATATAAACCAATACATTCACCAACAGATGATGCCTGGTTTACATTTTAGCAATTTTCTTTTTAAGGATATCCATAGAAGCTATTTCTGATTTTCACCACTAGATGGTGGAGTTGGTGTCATTTTTTGTTTCCTCTGAGTTGTTCCACACACCTTTGGGAGTTCAATGGGTTCATTCCCAAGGACTTGGGAGACAGAAGGCATTCACTTGCATACCATTCAAACCCCATTTCTCTCTAGCATTTCATTCAGAGCGCCACTGAAGATAGATGCAACTGTTGCTAAGCTGTTTGATGTCATTTAATAAAACTAAATCATCCATTCAACAGACGCCATGTCAGTAATAGATTGAGGTTATAATCTCTGGTGAGAGCCAAAGCCTTTTGAGACTTTACAGTGTTGAATTTTAAGTAGAGCTCTGGGTTTTCTTTTTTTCCAAGCAAAAGTATGCAACATCAGATCCATCACTATCAAAGAGATGAAGTACCTTTTGATGTTTCCCAGCCTTCTGAGTGAATTTCATTGTTGATGTTGAGGCAAATGGGACTGGAGTGGGAATGATGGCAGAGAAAGCTGATGATATTTCTGCACCATTCCAGTGTTCATGGACATTTAAGATAGGGACCAGTAGGATTGTATGAAAGTCCTAGTAAACTGTTCATATGTGTTTCAGACAGTTGCAAACTGTCTGTTAAAACGGAGAGAATCATGACATAAACTGTCCTAAAATATCATGTCTCAGTGGTCAGCACTGTCCTGTCACGACAGGACAATGGAGTTTGCATGTCCACCTGTGTTTCTGTGGAGGTTATCAGGAGGTGCTTTATTTGACAGCCCATAGTCACACAACATGCTGGTTGGATGAACTCTAAAATACTGTGTGAATCTAAGTGGGAATGTGAATGCATTTCTTTGTGTGTATATGAACCCTGCCTTTTGAGTATTGTGTACATAGATAGCTTTCAGCCCATAGACCCCTGAACAGGATAAGATGATTTTCTGAATGTTCTTTTTAAGATTTTATTGCCCATTTCGTTTTTTTTTTTATATTAGCATCAAGGGTAGAGGAAGAGAAAGGGCATGACATGCAGCAAAAGCCTTAGGTTGGGATCAGTCCTGCGGTAAGGACGAGGTCTAAATACACTCTACCAGATGAGCTCCCGAATGATCATTTTAATCTTCCTTTGTCTTTATCTTTCTGAAACTTTATTTCCCAGGAAGCTGACCCAGGAATGTCATTATTAATTTACTCTACCGATGATCATACTTTGCAAATTTGGCTCACCCCAAAGTGAAAATCCCCTCCAGAGCAGAATTCGCATATGTTATCTGTTTGATCTTAGACAGTTTAATAAATGTTTGTGGGCACGAATAATTCTCTCCCGAATCCAGAAACCGGAAAATCCAGAATCAAATATGTCATGTCATCATGAGACTAACAGCACATTTATGTGTTCCTTGGATGGTTCCATTTCTTGAGTTGGGAAATCATTTCTCTGCTGTTTTTCCAACTGCGTTTAATGATTTTGTAATGTGGAAACAGAATGGGCGCTTTAAAGACGATGTGTTGTAAATAAGTTTTGTACCTTATCTAGGTCGCTTTTCAGTGTACATGGACGGCAACTAAGGGTTAATACCTAATTACAAATAATCTGAGCCAAAAAAGTTGTATGTAATGCATGAATTAGTAAAAAGTTTCTTCCCATCAACTGAACATTAACTTTTGTCTGCCAAGTTTCCGCTAATATGACATCATGGTCTGAAAATCGTTTACCAAAATTTTCTCCAACTTTCAGAATGAACTTTCCAACTTCAGGGGGCATGAATTTTGGAATCGGAAACTGATTTTTCTGATCATTTAGATCACTGCAGGAATGCCCTGTCCATCCTGTGGCTGCTTCTTTGACAGGAAATGTAACACGGCCACTCGTTTCACTTCCATGCATCTTGGGTTCAGAAGTAGATGCTTTACAATTAAAATGTGCCTGCTTCCTCATTTAAACTTTCCTTTAACCCTATCGTTCTGTTATTCCCAGTCAACGCAACAACTCACATACTATGCTGTTAGCTCTGTGAGCAGCAGCTGCTGCGTTTACTCTTATTGACTAAATCAGCATCATTTTCATTGTGCTTGCTTTGGATTTCCCCTTGAAAGCTCAAGTAGCTGTGATAGTCTTGCATTATAAATTTATGGGGGTGGTATCAGAGTTACATTGTTAAGAAATAGTGTGTCTCAAACATGTTGTAATCCCACTGAGTGATTAATGCTTGTCTCAATGGACTCCTTTCTCCACATCCTGTGTTTGGACAAATAAGCAGACATGCAGTGGTCTGTACTGTGACCCCTGCTCGTTCTCAACACTGTAGTCATACTATGAGTCAACTTCAGCTCAATGGTCGTATGCTGACCTGCTAATGTTATTTTGTCGATAACCAGATAGACGATTATTAAAAGTTTCTTTCCCCTGCACTGAGATGGTTTTGGGAAATCAGCTTTAGGCCATTAATGCCACATTTCATAGACGTGAATCACTTGTTTCATCTGTTTTCAGTGAAACCAGTGATTTACCAGTCAGTCTTGATTGATCTTGCAGCAAAATGGTTTGCTAGCCCATCACAGGAAGAGAGCCATGAGGAGTCAGGAAGAAAGATTTTGGTCAGTTTAACCCCTGCAGCTAACCAAAGTAAACACATCGAGGTGTTGAATACAGTTGCACAGAAATCTTGTTGTTCAAACCTTCAATGCCCAGCTGTTTTAGAAATAACTGAGCTTTTTTTTTTTTTTTTTTTTTTTTTTTTTTTTAAAAAATCAGCAAAATAGTTAATCGGTGTTTTTTAAAATTAAAGGAGGTAGGCTGGGTTAGTGGGTAATGGGCCAGAGGGCCACCGACAGG
>JAQMCX010000043.1:18791896-18846159 GCA_029814765.1 Acanthurus leucopareius | reverse complement strand
AAAAAAATTAAACACATTGTGGTTTTTATTACATTTGCACATATATTTTTTTTTTCAAACATTAAATGCCCAGCTTTTTTTTAAATAACTGTGCTTTTTTTTTTTTTTTTTTTTTTTTTTTAATAAATCTACATAATAGTTACTCTGTCTTTTTAAAAATTTACGACTGTAGCAGGGTTTAGTGGGTACTGGGCCAGAGTGCCACAGACAGGCTGAAGGAATCGAGACAGTGTTGACATACTTACTAACACAATGTTGGTTTCAAGATTTATTCATTATAAGAATTGGCCAAACGTTAACTTCATGTGATGACAGATAAAACAAGCTATCAGATATAAGCTGTCTAACAATGTTTGGCAGTAATGAGCATCACAAAACGATTGATTTCAAACACTTGGTGAAGTTAGAATGCTGTAGTTCATCAGTTGTGGGACAAGTTATCCTGTTAATCTGCATCTGCATAGGGACTATTATTCTACTTAAGGCATATAACCCCAAATAAAGCTACTCCCACAGAAATCTATGTTTATATAAAAGAAATGTGCCATATAAGATGCAGCAAAATGTAAAGTCTTACTCTAACTGCAGCCAAAAAGAATTCACCCTTAACCAAGAAACTGAATGTATGGTAATTTATAACATTGTACATCAGTCTTCCTAATTCAAAGGGCTTTACTGATGCGGGTTTAATTAGGTCACTATAGGGGGAAATGACCAGCAAAGAAATTCCTCTGTTCTTTCACATTCTTCCATACAAACAGCAAACAATATATGCAGCATCAATAGACTCCTGTCCCTCTTTCATCCCCTTTAAATGACCCCCTGCGGTGCATGATAAATTGTATACCCAATCCAGACGAGCACTTGGCTCGCTTTTTTCTCCTCTGTGACTCACCTCCAGTCGTGGCTTTGTCGTCCCTCCTCAGCGTGTCCGGTCATTTTCTGTGCCTTCTCTTGATTGATCTTGTAACGGTATGTTGGCAAGTACAGGAAGATGCCTGTGGTGAGCTAACCACAGCCAGAGCTAACCAGTACAAAAACATAAATAAATTGGCTGGTTTGGGGAGCAGGGATTCCGGTAAATTAAAACAATTATCTGCAGTCCATCAGTGAAAATTGGTAAAAGATGGAAACTACAAGGCCCTTTTGGAAAATTTGCCTCAGTCAGGCTCAATCCATGCCAGTGTTATTTAATTTGACATTTTTTTCACAGAAGTTTGGCAGCATTAAATTTAACGACTCCCTGGCACTTCCAGTTCTCTCAACTTTCTGGAATTGGTGAATAGTTTTTTAATGGCTTGTTTAAGGCTACGAGGATGTGAACACATTGATTTCTCAGAGGTTCAGTAAAGCGAATTGTATCCCTTCCAAAGAAGACGGTCCATAGTTTCCTGTCATTGTGACTTGACCCAGTAGGAAGACGGCCAGCGTGTGGAGATCTGGGTGACAGACCGTCGGGAGAACAAAACGCACACTGCCTGTGAAAGTAGCTGGCAGCAGTGACGGTCAAGGTTACAGTCGCCTGATGACCAAGCACACAGTTTTTTAACTTTGTGATGAAACAACAAAGTGCTGCAATGCTCCCGACATCTCTTCCAAGTAGGTAAGCTTGTTACATCCTACACCACCTCTTTGCTTTAACCCTGAGCCCATTTATTAGTGTTTATATTTTAGTGCTGGGGGGTCTGTTGTTAAGTTTGAGCTTATTTGGTGTTTCTGCGTGGATTGTTCTGAAAGAAATCACTGCCACATCTGTTGAACAGGCGACAGATTTCGCTGAGTCAGAGAGATTGGAATCAGAGGGCGTTTGCCTGGAGTGAAATCTTCGCCGTATGGTGAAATTGGAGCACTGCACCAATGCTATGAGGCTGCGTCTGATGAATTCTCTCTCAGAGTGTCACAGTAATACTGTTTGAGGACATTCTTGTTGTTACACGATGGCTTTTATTAGGGTACAGTTAAGGATATACATCTGTTCTCACAGGAATTCCTCCTGACTTTAATTATAGCAACATATTTCTTTCAGCTATGCTCAGTAATAGTCAAGTTTGTGGACGCTCACAACTGTTTCCAATATTATCAAGTGAGAGGGAAAAGACTGTGCCATCCCTGAGTGTTTAACATCGCATTAACACACACATTAAAATTAAAAAAAGGAAAAAAGTGACAGTGCCAGAGTTATTTTTCAGTTAGGAGTAGATTTTAAGCCTAAGTGTGAGAAGTTATTCTTCTTTTACAAATAATAAGTTTTGAACTCATTAAGACTTTTTCATATTCTTGTCTGGGCCTCCTTTGCAACTCAGTAGCAATAAATTCTTTTTTAACTAGCTGCAGTTTCTCTATGGGGTCTCTGTTTTGAAAGCTTCTGGGATGTGAACAGTTCATAGTCCATTCAGACTATTTATAAAGGAATTACTTTAAGAGTTTAAAAACTGAACATTTTTAAGATTAAAGACTGAGGTTTTTTTTTTTCTTTTGCTTTAATATTGACCGATCTGTAGATTTATCCATCTGGTATGGCAGCTAGGTATTATTTTTTTCTTTGTAAATTAATGGGAAACAGATGTTGCTAATTAATATATTAATTATTAGGTTTATAATGTTTCAGTGAACGGTGAAAAAAACATCAGTCCAACCCTTATACCCAAGTTGACATATTAAGACAGTTTGTTCTGTCAGAGCAACATTGCAAAACCCAAAGGTATTGATTTTGCTCCCAAAGGAGACTAAAAAAAATGAACAAATCAATCAATTTTTAAAAACTAGAACTAGTTTTTATTTATTTACTTTTTCTTAAAAACAAAATACAAAAATGATTATCTGTTTTTTTTTAATTGTTGCTGATTAAATTCTGCTCTTTTCAAGCAGTTGGAGAGCTTAGCTGTGATGACCTTAGTCAAATTATATACAGATATTGAATATGTTCTATGTGGATTTGACAACCAAAGTCTAAATGTAGCGTTAAGTTTATTATTCTGTGGTCAGTCCTACAAAGCCCTTACCTGTGGCCTTACTTAAGGCTTCAGGAGGACACAGTGTCTCCTTTCTGTGTCTTTGGCTGGACACGCAGTAATTAAAGGGTTATTCGTTTCCAAGCAGGCATCATTACATGGTTGCAGTACTGTGCCAGGCCCAGACAGAGGCAGTGTTTATCAGCCATGCAGATACTGACCCTCTGGCCCGTTGGGATGCTGGGCTTGTAGCTTGGCTGACTGCTGTGTACCGGCCCGTGACGACCTGCTTGTCCGACTGCTCTGCCTACCTATCTGCCTCCTACTCGCCTGCCTGTATCTTTCTTCCTACCTGTTTGGCAGTCTCTAACTGACAGCCCCTCTGTCAGACTACTCGCCTGGGTGTCTCAGTGCTGCCTCTCTGGACGACTCCCGTCCAGTTACATTTTTTTTTATCCTTTATGCCTTTTCTTCTTCTGTCAGTCTAGCTGCAGTAGCTGCCGGGCTGTCAGTCTCTCCTCCTCTCTGGTCGTCTTTTGTCATTTTGTCTGCCTGTCTGGCTTCCCAGCTGAGGGATGTCTGGATAGGTGCCGGATAACAAGGACCCCGCAGACCTACCATTCACATACAAGAACGAAGGCAGGGAGGGAGGATGAGAGAAAACGGGGGAGGAGAAGGAGGCTGTGATGGATGAAAGGAGAGATAAATGGAAAAAAAAGAAGGAGAGGAAAAGGGAGGGAGCACATACAGTAAGAGAGGTGTGAAGAGGAAAGGATGAGAGGTAGGAAAGGAATGAATACATGGAGACAGACATGCTTTAAGGGAAACAGAATGAGACAATGAACGCAACAGATGGACAGGTGGGAAGGTGAGATGAGAGATTGGGAGAAAGAGAGATGAGACAAAGTGCTTATAAAGAGGCTTACAGTGCATCTTTGATTGAATTAGCACTCAGACACACTGTTAGTCTGCGGAGCAGAACTGTGACTCTGTAGAGACTTTATATGCACAAAAACACACACACATACACACTATTTTTCTCACTCTCTCTCACATGAACACCCACACAGGCAGTCATGTCTATGCACACAGCAGCATTATGAGATTTGCATATGAATTACAGATGAGACCGTTTTAGTGTAAAGTGCTGTGGTCAGAGTCACAAATTTACAACTCATTTGTATAATGCATAACTTTGACTGTAGTTAATCTCATTAGGCAAACTTGCCCTATTGTGCCTTTTTGCGCATGACAGTCTGCTCTTCGACTCCATTTTAAATGAATGTTCAGAACCCCAGTGGCCATGAAACGAAGTTATGAATCCTGTGTAAGGCCAAAGCAATTAGTCACTTTATCTACTAGTCAAACACATAGCATGCCATTTCTGCCCCTAGATGTTCTATTTCAAAACACTGAAAACAAAAGATGGCTGTACTTTTGATATGGGATTTGTTATTTAACTGTTAAAGAGACATCACTGAATGTTAAAATCTGTGAGGTCAGTATTTATGAAATTATGTTTTAAAGTTTTATTTATGTTCATTTTGTCATATTTGCTGACTTCCTTCCTTACTCTGACTGGTGTTATCCTTTAAGTTAGGCAAAAGGCAACAAAATGAAATGCACCGTTAACTTGAATAAACTTAAGTAATTCTTTAGGTCGGAATGTTGTTGGAAACATTTTAGAAAACTAAAGCACAGAAATCAATAGAATATATAGCAAAGATACAATGTTATAGTCATTTAATGACATTTAATTGTGGAAATGTTAAATTTTTTAAGTTAAAGCGACAGAAAGCAAATTGTGCACTATTTTAGTAATTAATTATTTAGTTTCAGCTTCTTAAACGTGAGTTTTCTGTTTTTCTCTATTTTATTTCCTTGTAAGCTGGAAAATTTGTTTTTTCTTTCCCATTGGTCTTTGAGAAAATGCATTTTGAACACATAATTCTGGGCTAAAGAAAGAAATTGTCATTTACAATTTTTACTATTTTCTGACATTTTAAGGCCTATAGAGGTGTTACCCTGAAATATAATTACTTGGTTTTAAATGATAATGAGAATAGTCCTGGAACTTTTACCTTGTGCAGCCTGATGAGACACACTGAACAAACTCTTCAATAGGTAGTGGAACAGACAGAGTAGAAGCTCATGTATGCAAACAGGTGGTCTTCTTTATTAAAGATGTCCAACTCTTATATTTAGCTGAACTTCCTCTGCCTTTTATTTCGTGTGGATTCATTGCTCATAGCATTAGGCTACATGCTATTTGCTGAGCTTGTAATTCTATGTTTGTGTGTTGGTGTATGGAGCTGGAGAGGAAGAGGGAGGGCGGGGGGATTATGTCTCAGCCTCTCTGGGTGTCTTTGATGAGCAGGGCAGAACCCAGAATCCTCATTCTCCACATTGCTCCGTGGAGAGATAAGAGGAGTTGTAGCTAGCTAGCTTACACCTCCCACACCCATTTCTACAATACACAAACACACACACACTCTGCTGACCATACATCATCCAGGAATCTGCCCTTTTAAAGATGAATTACATTCTCTTTCCTGTCTCTGTCTGCCTCTCCCTTTCTCTCTCCCTTTCTCTCTCTCTCTCTCTCACGCACACAATCAACAAATTGAACATGTCCAAGGTTCTCCAGGTCTGCTGCTATCCATTCAGAAAGATGCAACCTTTTTTCCGCCCTCCCTCCTCCCTCTCATCTGTCTCGGCCCATGGGTTGTCTTTCCATGCCTTTTGTAGCTGCGGTCAGTGGAGCCATCTTTGCAGCTGCATCCACAGTTATGACTAGCTTTCCGTAGGGGAAGGCCCACCGGACAGCACATAACAAAGGAATGTGACCTGACTGTCACAGCTGATGGAGATATCTGCAGCCCTGTGTGTTCATTTGCACCCTCGCAGTAGCGGGTGGTGAAGTTCAGCTGTTTCCTACTTTATTACTGTCTCGAGTAATTGTCCTGTGATACAAATCTGACTTGTAGAATTACACCGGATCTCACAGTGAGCCCTTATTTATCTGCCTTCCATTTGTTTACCCGTTTTGTGACATGTGATATAAAATTTTTTCTGACAGATTAGTTGAGAAATAAATTAAAGATGAATAAATGGTGAAGATAATTGTTTATATGTAATGC
Source organism: Acanthurus leucopareius (assembly GCA_029814765.1). Lineage (NCBI taxonomy): Eukaryota > Metazoa > Chordata > Actinopteri > Acanthuriformes > Acanthuridae > Acanthurus > Acanthurus leucopareius. The sequence continues at coordinate 18,840,068 of JAQMCX010000043.1, read as the reverse complement.
TGTTTCTAATGTTGTACCCAGTAATTGAATATAAATAAATCAGGAAAATGATTAGCAGATTAGCAGATTAATCAGTAATGAGGGATAAGTTTGATTTCTTTTTTGTTCCTGTTATGAAATTTCCTGATGGGTCACAGTAGATTATTGTCGACTTGTTGCATCTGTTCTGCTTGGTTATCATTAACTAAATGTGACTGCTTGTCTAATTTACAGGATTTCCTGAATGATGCTTTTAATATGCATGTTAATTTATTCACAAGACTCACACACAACAGATGAATTCACCGTATTCCACTTTCGCAATGTCAAATTTACCAAAACCATCCGTTCATAATGAAGAAATAACCCTCCAGCAGTACATCATCATTGCATTAAAGAGGGAATAGATCCCCCATGTGCTCATTAACCTGGGCATGTTTTGTCATGATCCCTGTCAAAGACTCCTCTTAATGCTATGCAGTGACATATAACAGAGCTGTCTGCCATCGAATTTTGGCACAGTAGTTGCCAGAAAAATGGGCATCTGGTGGAACTGCACCTCTGTGCTCATGGCGGTGTAGCCTGGCACCGGCTGCAGAGAGATGGCAGCAGGATGGCAGCGTAGCAGGCAGACAAACAGAGGGAGCGGGCGCAGTATCCAGGACGAGCAAGGTCGCCGGCAGGTTGATTGAGTGCTTGTAGGAGTGGGTGACCTCCTTCTCTTCCCCTCAGTGGCAGAAGAGGGGAGGAGAAGAGGGAGTTAAGAGCTTGTATCGCTGCTGTCTGTCCCACTTTCTCTCTCCCCTCTCGTTCTCTTTGTTTCTCTCTCCATCTCTGTCCCTGTGGTCACGCTCAACACGTTTTCTGTCCCCATAAGCTCACATATTTACACAACACATTACAGTATATCTCCATACACAGTTATTAATCCAAAATTCAATTCCCTTTACTTTTATTTACTTTATGCAGTCTGCATGGCAAGTGTGCATTTGCAGCACATATAAAAACCTTGGGCCTTGCCTGTGTTCATTAAATAGCATCAAAGCAACAGCCTGCTATTTGGAGCTAACATTGAGTCTACCTTCTACTGTCTTCATCTCTACGCCACCTTATTCATCCTAGCCAGCTCCTTTTGTACGGGCCGTATTATTGTACATTAGCACAGCTACGGTTGCCGCGCAGCATTGATCACACTTAATCACTGTGACAGACGAGCAGCTTGGTTTATCAGCGGGCGTGCATGGCCATGTGTGTCAAGGAGGGGAGGGGGGGTCTACCACTAAAATGTACAATGCCAGCTTAAAAGCTGACCCTTTTGTGCAAATGTAAAAAGCAACGCAGGGCAGATGTGTTGAGGGCAAGATGAAGAAGAGGAGAAGGGTGAGGATTTAAGAGAACAATTAATGTTTTGGGAGATGAGCTTATGAAGGGCTGTGGTCAACCAAAGAAATGCGATGCACTCTTCACTTAGTCAGTTTGTTGACAGGGAAAACAAATCTGCATATTACCTCTAGATTTACTTAAAATGCATTACTTAAACTTTTATACAGCTGCCTCACCGTCACGTAACATCAAAGCAGCATTTAAATATGCAGTGCAACTCTGAACTCCAAAAGACATTACCTGGAGGAGCTGTAGGTGAGATCACAAACATCTAATTCAGTTGGAGTGGACACTAAACGGCTCCCTGAAACAACATCCTATTGATATACAACTAAGAAGCCTGTGTGTGGCCTGTAGAACACATTGAAAGGCAACTTGGGACATGTCTGATTCTTCAGACATAGTGCATAGTTCATATCAGAAAACAGTTTCTTTCTGTTGCCAAGCCACCATTCTGCAGTCTTGCTCAATGCCTCTCCAACAGCACCAATCTGACTGGTTACACATGACAACTAAAGCCTGTCATCACTGAAGCTGAGGGGTCAAAAAGCACTTTTCTCCACATAAAAGCAACACCAATGATCGTCTGACCAATGAGTAATTGGTTTGACAAAAGCATTAACCAACCAATTGATCAACCAACCAGAAGAGGTCAAACTAGCTTATGTTCCTATTTGGCAGGAGTTACATGGGACAATTGACACCACGCTAACTAAACATTTAATATCAAGGTATGACACCACGCTAACTAAACATTTAATATCAAGGTACGGCAGCCAGCAGGCTTGACCTTTTCCAAGGGTTACAAAACCTGCATTCCATCACTTCTAAGGTTCACTAATTAATAGGTTATATCTGGCTTGTTTAATCATCACACAAACCAAACGTAAAATGAAAAGATGCAGTTTTACAGGATGTTTTGTGTGGGACTGTTTCTTTGCCAGATGTAGTGACTTCCTGGAGTCTGTGCTGGATAACTGGGTGCCTCACTGTGAAGAGTTTATTAAGTTTCAGAGGTCCTAGCAGACAGACTTTTTTAAACTTTGAACAAAACCGGGCTAGCTGTTTCCCTCTCTTTCCACTTTTTATATGAAGGTTAGCTAATTAGCTGTTGGCTGGAGCCTCATATTGAGTGAATAGACATTAAGTGCTATTGATCTTATTGTCGAACTGGAGGCAATAAAATAAATGAGCATACATCCCTGAGTGAGCATACAAACTTTTCTTTTGACACTGCAGCCATTGTTGTAGGTATAATTGTTTTTACACTTAATTTTTTAAACCCCCTTTTTTAATTCATGTCTTGCTTGTCCTTTGATTCCTTCTCTGTCCTTGTTTTTCAACCCTTCGTTCTTGTTGCCGTCCTACGTCTCACTTCTCACAAATCTCTCTCTCATTCTCACTCTTTTTCCAGTCTCTTTACCTCCGGGCAATGGAACAAGTCTTTAAACTCCCACACTTACACTCCTTGTTGGCCTCCATTGCTGCCCGAGTTTGTTTTGCTTGTTTTATCTCCACATGCACAACCTCACAATGCAATTCAGTTGCAAATCACTGTGTTCGGGGCTCCAGCATCTGCTGAATTTGAGAAGCATTTCTTGCTCTTCTCCTCTATCATGCATCCATTGACACCTACCTTCAGGGTGGGTTTTTGGTGCTACGTCGGGTTGTCTGGAATCTAGCCTTCCGGATGTTTCTAACAGGTGCCCTTAGACCCCCTGTATCTATGTCTGCTGAGATATGTGGCCTGGGTGATGTGTGTGTCCGTGTGGGTGTGTGTTTGTGTGTGTGTTGGCAGCGACTCATGCATCCTCTGGGGGGTCATCAGGGGCACTCACTGTAAACAGATCTTTGTAGGCATCAGCAAATCCCCTGGCCAGAGCACATGCTCTGTACCATTCTATCAATTTCTTTTTCACACACACGCACTCACATATGCAGGCACATAAACACTCCCACCCATGCATTCACACATATTCCTTATCTGGTGACTAGAAGTTTCAGTCTCTCTCTCTCTCTCTTTCTCTCTATCTCTCCATGTATACTCTTTGTCACACAGTCTCTCTTTTCCCCCTTTCCCTGACAGTGGGGCCTCCCGCTTGCTTTACCGTTTCCAGGAAGCGGGTAAAACCAGTCTTGAGTTTCCCTGCTCGCCATTCCAAGCTTCCAGGTGGAGAAAATAGACTCCACTGTCACCCTTGTCCAAATCCGTCCCCACGTTGGAGTGGAAAACAAACAGTGGAGCAGCCTGACAGGTCCGGAGACTGTTTGAACAGAGTCCAAGACGAGACATGAAGGGTTGTGCTTCTAAGCTGCGCTGCTGCATTTGCACCCTGTTCCCTTTCTGCTGCCATGTCGTTCAATTGTCATTTCTTCTTCCTTTTACCTATTGCCAGACCAACAAGGTAAACAACAATCTGCCATCATAACTTGAGCTTTCTCTTGCATAACAGCCTGCAGTTATACATCATTTAACCTTAATAAGTAGTCACTTACCCTCTTTGCTGGTACGGAGACGCCAAGCTGTCAGATGATTTAGTTGCTTTCAAGGTGCGAGCTTGATAACATGCTGTGACAGTCAATATAGCCTCTAATGTTAAAAACTATTCTAAATTAAGCTGTGGCGGTTCCCAGAATGAGAGCAATGGTCAGTCGCTTCTCAGAAACTATCGTCAGCCATGTGACTGCATTGTCTTTTCCCTCTTCCGAGCAGCGACTACCGTTGCAGGTGCCCCGCCTCTTTGCCACCATGTTAGCATTATGTCGTGAAACAAGGATGCTTCTAGTATTAACAGGCAGCACTTTGAATTACAGGTTAAGTGACAAATTATGTCACCTAATAGTACATGTATTATAATATGAAAAGGCCTTTGAAGGTGTCATTTGTTTATTTTAAGCTGTGTGTTCTTGTATTGATAATTTAGGTTGTCTCACACATACCATCCTGCCTCTGTCACAGCTTCACATTTATAGCCACTTATTAAGAAAGCATTGATTATTATTTCTCTATTCAAGTCACAAGTGTTTTACAATTGTACACAACTCTTTTAAATCTTTTTTTTTTTTTTGAGGTTGTATTGAAACTATTTTTGTTAGGCAGCCAGGCAAAGAAAACAGATTCTACGAAAGTCCATGTAAGCTTCTCACAGAACAGCTTTCTTCCATTTTGGCAGGTCTCTCAGTGAGCAGTGTTTTGGCAGATATCCTTGTGTGTGTGATAGTTGTTTGTTGAGTTTCAGGAAGGTTCACGTTGCCAGCAGGGCCTGAAACAATAGAGCATAGTTTTGTCCGCTTGTTGCTGCTCAGTGTAGGCTTTTGCCTGCAAGAGTGAGAGGGAAACTCCGGACTTGCCACCTCCTGCTTCTCCTCCTCCTCCCCCTTTTTTCTTCTTCTTCTTCTTCTCCACCTCCTCCTCTCCCCCCTCCACTGATGACTCAGAGAAATGTGCTTGGCTCGGCTCCCGCTGCCAAAGCGCAAACCGCTCTACAGCTCTGATGAAAACGGAGTGAAACTGGCTTGAGATTCCTTTACAAGAATTCTGGTTATTTTAGTAATGCCTTAAAATAATTCAGATGTACCAGGCTTCAGAAAGGGCAATAAAAGAGAACGATTGGTTGAAGATAAACAAAATGGGTTTATGTTTCTAAACGCAATGCATGTGTATGCGCTGCACTGCCGCGCTGCAGCCGGTTGAAGGCAGCCAGTCGCTGCCAAACACATTGCAAACATCATCAGCCGTGTTTCAAAGCAATGAGTTCTCGAAACAAAATGCTGATAAGAATTTACTGATTGATGTTGTGTTTTTGGTCTAAGTGTAAATTCTTTTTCGCATTGTTATGTCTCTGTCTTCAACTACTAAAAGTGCCTGGAAGATTTTCATATTATCTGACTATACAATTGTTATTCATTTTGGTAATAAAAAAATCAAGTCCTGCTTTGTTATACTTAATTCTGTTATTAATTTATTAATAATGGCATCCCGTTTTTATGGTATTATTATATGTCTAAAAGGAGTGACCAGGATGAAACTAATTTAAAATATTCACCATTATTATACCAATTTATTTGTATTACTGTAACATATATTTGGATCCAGATGATGGTGTAAGAATTGTGCAAAAGCTAAATCACTTAAATAACAATCAACTCTTGTTATTTTACAAAACAATTTTTTGATGATTTAACAATAGAAATGGTTAAATGATGACAGTTTTTTAAAGCCAGAAACTCATAAATGATATAATCCAGTATGAGGGGCACATTTTTAATTTTCTTTGCCCTTAAAATAATTCCGCAAATTAGTGTTCACTTTACCACTATTACAGTCTAATAGAAACACTTAAACCTAACAACTTAACAACATGTAAACTGGGTCCAGCAGGTCAGTAAGGCAATTCATTTTACTCTTAAATAAGCTCATTTTACAGTCGTAATTATTTTTTCTGTATTTTTCTTTTTACACATTAAAAATAACACTCAGTTGTTTTCTTAATAGTAATAATGAGTATAGGATTTTTTTCCCAATTATTTGTAATAATATACACTTTTAACACAATCAAGTTAATTGTAAAAATAATTATAGTAGTATTATGTCTCCTTTGTAATACAGTCTAATATGGTTAATATGCTATAATCGATACCTTCAGTTTTGTTTGTTTTTTTAATGACATGGAAAAACTCACAGTGCTGTTTTGTTTTTATGAAAGGGAAACAGAAGTTAAGAAATATTCTTTGTTTGTTGACAGGTTTTATGAGAGTAAAGGAATTACGAGGCACATATAAATTAAATCATATTGTAATTAATTACAATGTTAAAAATGAAAAGGCCAATCGAATTTATTTGTTTATTTTGTATTTTTTTGTTAGGAGTTAAATGAAGTTGAATAAACAGGGTGAGTAAATTAGCCTTTAAAATTTTTTAAGCTCTCATAAATAAATTCCCTTATTATTACTAATTAGTAATGTATTTAAAATATTTTAATATAATTTTAATTTTAATTTAATATAATGTAACAGATATAATGTATCAGATTACAAACGCTAACGGCATGCCAGCAAGATTTTTAAGTGATTTTGCAGAGTGACTCAGAAACGGCCTTTCGGGATGACTTATCGTTCTTGTTGTTTCTTGTCTGACCACTTGGCTCTCTCATGCAGGTTTTATGTGTCATCATGGCTAATCTGAAGCTTCAAATGTTAAAATGGTAACTTTGGCACATTTCTGTTTCTTCTGTCTTCCAAACTTTTCTGAGGTCTATGTTTTATAAGCAGTCAGACTTTGTGCCAATTGGTGGTGTGCAGGTGTGTGTGTGTGCATGTATGCGTGTGTGTGTGTGTGTGTATGTGTGCCTTAAGTTGTGTGTATTTGGAGAGACCCTTTCCTTGTCCATCAGTTCATCTTGTCATTCCTCCTCTTTTGGTTTATTTGGCTTTTTCTTGTGCTCATTCTCTTTCTTCTACATAACTACTTATTATCTTTTACTATTTCTCTTAACTGTTGCTTCCAAAACCTCTACATGGTGAATCTTTGTCTCAAATAAAGACAGCTAGTGCTTTGTATGTGATCTTGTATGATTTTGCAGTCTGTGTTTTGTTTTCATACTTTAATTCTGCTTTACTTTTTAATAACAAAAAGCTCTGGACAGTTTCTGTCAGAAATATCAACTCCTTGTTACATGCCCCCTCTTGGATGGGAATTCAACTTTATGAATAAGAAATTTGGACAAACCCCCAACAAATAACATATCAACATATCAGAGCACACTTAACACAGATGAGTGAATGTGACGATAGTAGTGCAGCAGATTTTCTTGGCAGTGCTTTAGAGTGTATCAGGTTTAACTATTGGCTGTAATATACTGTCTTTGGCCAACTACAATTGCTGCTCTAAAGCTAGCATTTTTGAGGGGGTCCCTCAGGGCTTATATGTTGGCCTTGCACGGTTTCGTCTCTAAAATAGCATTTGCTTTGTTCTCTGCTCTGAAGTATCATCCCTCAGATCACATATCTAACCGCTACACTGATCTTAATAGCTTGAGCCTACGGCCTCTCAAGACACATACGCAGACACACAGGCAAACACCCACAGAGACACTATCACAGAAGCTCTGTTGGTCACTCCTTTACAAAGGGCACACACACACAAAGTCATGCACAGAGCTAATCGAAAAGCTTGTGCAACGGTGGTGATAAATCTGTTTAAGCAAAGGCCCATTGTAAAGGAAAAGGCAAAATCCCTTTCAGCTACTTGGCGTGCTGTTTAAATGTGCGTACGTGAGACAGAGAATTTACCCTTCTCTTTATATTTACTGAGCTCTCCATAGTGTATGTATGATTACACACAATTTTTCCTTATGCATTCTGTAAGTGTGCATGTGTGTTTGTGTATGTGTGTGTGTGTCACAAAATGCAGCAGGCTCAGAGAGGGTTCACATTGCCGGCCCTCTTGCTTGCAGAAGCCCCTGTGTGAGCAAGACAAGAAGAGCAAGACAGCTACAATGTACAACATGCTTGCGTATGTATGTGTGTGGCTATGTGAACATGTGTCTGTGTGCATACATGCAGTAGACAGAAACAGAGCGACAGTTTGTTTGAAGCCTACCACTGAGATTAGCATCAATCACCACCTCAACTCTTCGCCCTTCAGCCTGTAACCACACGCACACACAGAGACATAGAGCCAGACACACACACTTAAAATCAGTTGTGTATCCTCGATACATCTGAGGCTCTCGTTTCCTCTCTGATGCACAAAAAAATACACACTTCTATTCTGATCTCCTTCTCATATTTGTACAATAAAGCCCAGAGATAATGGAATAAAATCAAAGAGTCCAGCTGCAGGTATTTTACTGTCTTTTCTCCTATTCCAGGTAGATATCTGTCTTGTCCATCTGCTAGACAGACAAGAAGACAAACATGTTGTCTTGTCAGTCAAACTGCATATTGGTTTGTTGAGACTCACATTCTGCTTCCATCTGGACTCCTCTGAGGTTGGCATATGTCGTGTTTGGGAAAAGATGAGTGGAGCCAAAGCACTGGGTTGATTAAGACCAAACAACTACTGATAAGTCATTTTTAGTTATTTTCAAATTTTGATACTGATTGACTACAACACTTTTTCACATTATATAAAAACAAATGAAAACATGCTGCATCTATGGATGATTTTTAAAGTGACTTTCCTAAAGCTGAAACTTGAAGGCCTTGGTGCACATGACCTAGATTACTCGATGTCACACATCTCCAATAGGAAGTTGAAAGTAAGAAAGACTGTCTTTGATTAAAAAATGTGTCAGGGAAATTCCTTTGTGACTCACGTTCAGTTGGTGCTGGCTTGTTCTGAAACTGGGTTGGTGTAGGGTTTGGTAAAGTTCACCACCCTCTGGTCTCCTCCTCACCCTGTCTGAGTGTCTGAGGATGGAGAGTGGGTGTACGGAGACGGGTTTTTCACCCCTTCCCTTTATAGTGAGATACACTGTGGGGTGATGACACTGAGTCATCCTTGCTTTCTAAGCTCATACTTATTAATATTCTCCATCATGGCTCCTGTTCTCACCACACCCTATCCTGCCAGTGTTACACACACACTGTACAGTGTGCTGTAGGTCTACACAGTCCCTACAGGCTTCTTTTTTCTAAATCTGGGTCAGGACCCAGTTGAGAGTTAAGGGAAAATTAAAATGTGCCTGGAATATTCAGAGAAAATTGGCATGTAAAACTATTGCCTTTGCTTTTTAGAGAGCTAAAGCCTTCCTGTAGCCCTCTGCTATGAAGTGATATAATACACTGTAGCCTCTAGATATGTTATTTTTCAAGTTAAGGGAAACAGTTGCATCACTCGTACAGTATAGTACTCCAAATGATGCAACTCATGCCACAGATAAGCAAACACAATAATCTGAAAAATCTGTCTGGGTCTAAAGGAAAAATATGTTTAAAATATGTACAGTCAACTACACAGTCTCCAGTCTCAAACACAACTGTGCTGTCATTATACTGTGTATAGATCTGTACTTCAATGCTGCTAACTGTAGGCCTCTTCTGAAACATGCTTTTTAATGATTCATTTGACAGAAATATAGAGGCTGTATTATCTTGTTATCACGGTATGTTGGTCAAAATATATCTCAGCAGCTGGTACATGGAGTGTTATGAATTTTATACCGATTTTCATGACTAATGCGATAAATTTCTGTTATCCCCTTACTTTCCTCTAGCTTCACTACAAGGCTCATATTTGTGGTTTTTAGTGAAATGTCTCAACAAATATTGGATGAATTGGTATGAAATATGGTACAGATTAATTGTAATTAAGTTGCTGACCCTCAGAATTTTAATTTAACACCGTCACCAGGTCAAATTTTGTCAAATACTTTGGTTGTGACAAGATATCTGCAAAGGGATTCTTTGTGTTTAGGCCAACTTAGCAAATGTTAGTATGTTAACATGCAAAACTAAAATGGTAGACATGGTAAACAATAACTGTTTAACATCAGCATGTTAGCATGCCATGGTTAGCATTATCTCAAAGCTCTGCTGTGCCTAAGCACAACCACACAGAGCTCCATAGCACGGCTGTAGAGTCTCAAGCTCATTTGACTCAAGAACTTGTAGTAACATCTGGACTGTATTACATAAGAATACACACTCCTGGCACATACATTTTTAGTTCCAACTACACCAACATTTTCCTGAGTAAGATCTCCTGGGATTGAATGTTTCATTTCTAAGAAGGATCTGCAAACAGAAGAAGTTAGTCGCCCCAGGCAAGAACCATCATGAGGTAAAAAGTATTGGCATGCTATTCATGTCCATAACTTTATAACTGGGGTTTAGCCAATGCAAATATATGTTTGGCTTTGCTGCCACAGTTCATCAAGCTGAGTGAAATATCTGAAATATCTCTTGAGTCACAACTATATCACTTGTGTAAGTCATGGGAATTTGATCTGCAGCATATTAAACTTATTTGCATGCAACTCTGCTGTGGGGAAGCTTGACACTCAACATGCAGATACTTGACTTAATTGGAATGCTCTTTCATGTTTAGCATGATTATGAGTAGCATTTGGCCTGTACAAGACTGGAAACACATACGCCAATTTTTTTTTGTTCAGTTTCGAGGGCATGTACATTTTGTAGACAGTAGGTAGCAAGACAACAGGACATTGAAACGGATGTAGACGATAGAGCCTTTGAGTGTTTGAATAATTGCCGACTCTCACAGGTAGACAGTTACCCTCAGGGATCACTCCTGCCCCCCGGCCCTCATCCTCATAATATTCAAGCAAATGTGCTGAATAATTTACTTACTTTTGACTGGAAAATGGACTTCCAATGTCTGGAGAGAAGAAAAATGCTCAGAAGGAAGCTTTTCAAAGGCAAATTAGCTCAACTGAACTCAAACAAATGGTATTTCTCTAAGAGGTCTCTTACCTTGATTCCATCGCTCATTTCATTTTGTTCAGGGCTGTCACCCATTGGAACAAACTTGAGCTTTACAACTGAGCAGCAGATGATAAAAGTTACCATTACACTCAAAAGTTATGTAATAAAAATGTTCAGGGAATAGTATTTTCCCCCATGAAACACACAAAGCCTCCTTCCACCTTGTTCGTCCTTGCCTGGATTACTGCTGGAAAACAATCACAAAGGTCAAGATACACACAATCATGAGATCAAAAGGCAATAAAGCTGCCAGTTAACTGACTCCTTATGAGCCCATTATCACAGTCTATACATGGCACACGCACTGGTGTGTGACTCAAACTCTGTGACTTGCAGAGAGATTTCTCCAATGTAGACTGCTGTTGTGAATACTGGCACAGCGCCAAGAGAAAACAAGATTTAGACCGTTGGCATGATAGATGAGTTCAGTTTAGGTAGTGGAGATCCTGAAAATCCCTTTAAAGAAGCACATCAGTAAGGATGACGCAGGCCTCCACAAGAATTACTTAAGCATTTTTCTTTAAGTGGATAGTTCCTTATTGTTTTTTTTTTATACAGGTTTAGTCGTAAACCAAATGTACATTAAGCAGTGGCAGGAAGTAATCAAGCTAATTTACTCAAGAATGTGGGCGTAGATTTGAAGTATTGACTTTTACTGAAGTATTTTTCATTTAATGCTGTCTTATACTTAGAGTTGTATTGCAGCTCAAATTCAAGCTCAACCCTCTACAACATTAAAATTCTGCTTTGCAGTTTATGATTCAGTAATATTACAATAAGGAGAAAAAGATGAAAATGATTATTTTTCATTTCACTCTTTTCTGAATGCTGATTTATTTGTAATGAGAAAAGTTCTGAATGCAGGATTTTTACTTGTACTTTTACTTAAGTGAAGGTTTTGAGTGCTTCTTTCATCAGTAACTAACAAAGAAGAAGAGAAGAAGAAAAAAGACATTACAAATTCATTTTGAGATGGCTAATCAAATTTCGACAAAGGAAAAAAATAAAACAAAATTTCAAAAAGCTCAGCCCTTTTTTTCCCTCTCTGGATAGCTGCAGAGCATAGGTTTGTGAAAATGCCAGTGAGTGACCACGATGGTGTGTCATGCGGGACTAAAAAGGCAACTGAGGCCTTGTTTGAGGAAGGAAGTCATAGTACTTCAAAATAGACTTGGTTTGCTTTGCTCGTATGGTTTTTATCTTTAAGTCCGGCTTTCTTTTCTCAGCTTCTCTTACACACACACACACTAACACACACACACGCACAGGCAGTAGGCTGTGTGATGTGGTAGGAAGACCTCAGGAGGTTTGGCCCCTGGTGGTTTCTTGGAGCAGCACCAACATGGTGACTTGATCCATGCTTAGCAACTGGACTGACTTGATCTGTTCATAGAAGCCATGGTGATCTGGTTCTACCTGGAGAATGAGAGGGTGGAGCAGGGGTTACTGAAGAGAGGGAGGTTTTATTAAAAGGCAGATTACATAGGGCATAGAGTTGATCAGGAGTTTGTGAGTGTGTGTGTGTGTGTGTGTGTGTGTGTGTGTGTGTATATGTGTGTGTCTGTTTTTGAATGGGGCTTTTTGTTCCAACGTGACTCACCGTGATCTAGCCACGGTTGGTGCCTGAAGGGAGAGATGGAGGGAGGGCGAACAGCATAGGAGAAAAAGAGTTGATGTGGTTAAATCATTAGGAGACTGCATGTTGGGTTGCTGTGTCAAGTTATAACCTACTTCTCTGATGAATCAATGTGCCAAACGCCTGCCTGCTAAAGAGACCTGCAGAGGAGAGGATTCGATCTATCCTCTGGATGGCCTTGCCCTTAGAATATTAAAATCTTTAGCCAACTTCTCCACAGATTGTGTATGCTAGAATGGCTAAAAGTAAACTCAGTCAAACCAGATGGTGCATGTGATTGCATACTAATGCCTATAAACTTGTCAGCAGAAGTTTATTGAGTTGACATTCATAATCCTTTTTGGTCACGGTTCTGATTACTCTGTGAAAACACAACCAGAATGATTTCTTGATAGTGTTCCTGAGAAACCACTGTTTTCCTGTGTGTCTTTGTACATGACTGTTGATGCTTGAATTGACACATAGAAACCTACTGTAAGCACTTTTACTTCCCTTTTTTCAGTTACATATTTTTATTAGCAATCACTTACAACTACTGCAAAATTCTTGCATACATGGAAGTCTTATTGCCACGTGTGTCTGATCTAGAGCTTGGTTTATAATGAAAACACTCTCGATCCCTCACACATACCGGTGTTGTACTCAGAGAGCAAAAATGAAAGCAGAACTTTATTCTAAAAGAAATGAACCTTAAAAAAAAAAAAAAATTTAAATTAAATTAAATTTAAAATTCATACCAAGGCTAATAACTCAACTTAATTTCATGTGGCTTGCTTCATGCATTAAGAAAAGAGTGGTAGTCTCAAAAAAAGCTTACTTTCATTGCTTCATTTTTTACTATCATTATTATATTTTATATCCGATCTTTTCAGGGACACCATGTTCCAGTAGCCCCAGAAAGTGGTGGATCATGCTGTAATCTATTTACCTCGAAAGTCACAGATGGGAATGATGGTACATCTGAGTTGACCACATTCCAGTACATCGAGTTAGAAAACTAAATTACACAGTAAGGTTTTCATTAGCAAGGTTAGCTATGGTTAGCAATACCAGTTAATAGCAATACATTACACAGTATTTTTGCATGCAAAAATCATAGCAACAAGTCCATATATATAAGCTGGACTGTACAGTGTGTATGACTGATTTATTGAGACACAGATGAGACTGAAGTGCTGATAAACGGGATATTACTAACTGCTCACTGCTCGACAAAATTGCAAGTGCATGGTGAGTGGAGGTGCTGTGATCAGGTTAGATTCATCTGTAACAGCAGCAGAACAGAGAAACTGCAGCAAAGAAATGGCAAAATTTGTCTAAACATATGGCTTTCAGTATCCTCATGTTTAAGTCTTTTGAATCACATGCTTGTCTATTTCTGCTTGCAAATGCACACACTCAACCACACACACACACACACACACACAAACACACATCACCAGTTTCTCTTAGACACCCCTCATTTGTTCCCCAGCACTCATTGTCACGAAAGTGTGAAAGAAACGTCCTCTTGAGACCCACCGATGACCACCTCTCTGGAGCACGCCAAAGACGTGGTCACGCACTTGTTGCCCCCTCCACCCCTCCACTCCAGCACCGTTTGCCATGGATGTTTCAAAACCATCTGACCTGGCTGTGCTAACGGGTGGCTATTTTGGGAGAGGGATGGCAAAACCGTCTGCTACTCGCGACGGCCATCGGAAAAAAACAACGGCAAATAAAGAGAGATTGCAAAGAGGGAGTGCTCACTGGGATGAGTGGAGGATCCTCCTGTGTATGCGTGTGTGCAAACATGTCCATTTGTGTATGGGTTGACAGCCAACCATACCACTGACCAAGTGTGGTGTCGGGGTCATGTGTCACTGATGGCCATAGGGATTGCTGTTGAAATTGGAGATTTCATACTCTTGCAAAAGTCAGACGGACATTGAGGTTCAGTCTCTGGCAACTGCTCTTTGTCAGTTCAGCCTTTCACCCATATCTTTATCAACATCTAAGTTTCATGAAGACAGAGAATTTTTTTCTGTCTTTTTTTTTTTGCACACTACAGATAAAAAAAAACAGCTGACTTTGTCTGTTGATTCAAGGTGATTTGCACAAACTTGCACATGTAGTTTGTACATGATTTATACCCACAGTTTGCCCAGCTTATGGAAATTTTCAAACTAAATGTATCCATTTAGCTCGGGGCCGTTGGCAGACAAACCACCTGTGCTTGGTGCTACTTCTGACAGAAACAGCCTATAGTGAAATAAGCTTTCAGGCCCTTTGGGAAAGAAAGAGCCTGATCAACAGGTTGAGCGATAGAACATGCCAGCGGGTGAGCAAAGCATCTCTCTCTTTTTGCATCCGAAACATCATCTCCCTCGTGGGACTTGGCATATGCAAGCAAGAAAGACATTTGATGGTCAAAGGCATGAGTCGTCATACTGCACACTTTTTACTTTAACCCAGCAAATTTAAAAAAAAGGCACATATACCTTACACTTATACTAATAAAAGCTCAGTGAGCTTCCAGGCTAATTCTGAGATAAGTTATAAACAGAACTTAAACTTTGGATTTGACATTTTCGGAGAAGCTGTCAAGGTCTTGTTTAAAGGTTTATTATTTGAACATGGTTTTGGATTCCACTCCTGCATTAGTTCATCTTACGTACTGGACTTTTAGACTTTGCAGGCATGTTGCAATCCTTGTGACTTGCAGTCAGATTTTCATCCAACTCTTAAGGATAAGGACATTTCACATTAAACACTCACATTCCTGCATGTACACACACACACAAACTCACACGCCTGCACTCACATGCGCACACACATTTATGCTTCAGTAGTTGTAAGGACCGTTACAGACATAATTCTTTCCCCTGCCCCTAACCTTAACCTTAATACCAAACCCCAAGGCTTACAATAACCTAAACCTGCATTTGCCCTTAAAACCAATTCTCAGCCTTCAAGCAGACCTTCAAAGTTGTTCTCACAGAGATAGATGTACAACAAAATACACATGCACATGCACATACACTAGGGACTGGTCTGGAGAGTGAGTGGGCCAGTTCCTCCTACTATTTCTCTTAATGTGTCCCTTGTGCTGAAGGTGTGGAGCTGCCAGCATTGTTCACCGGCTACATTGGATGCTAACAGCTGTGTGCATTTACTGATGATAAACACACAAGTTGCTGCGGACATTTTAGCTTTGTAACCACATGTAGTTTTTGTTAACAGCGGGTGTTTTGAACATAGGATATGACGAGCTGCGTTTAAGGTTCGTAGGTGTGAGTTCCTCTGGTTTTGTGTCTTTGTCCTTTTATCTGAGTGTCTGTTCAGTGTCTGGAAGAACCTCGATACAGATAAGGCGTGTCTGCATGTTTGCAAATCTTAAACTGGTCCCAGTGGACTATGGAAGCAGTTCCTCCGATGCTGCTCCAGGGTGTGGATCACAGGCTGTGACCAGGCCTCCTGATGCAGCTTCTGGCTTAGGCTAATTTGGATTGTGAGTAGGCCTCAGGATGCAGCTCCAGGGTTGGGCTCATAGACTTTATGAATCAGCCATATGATGTGCCTCTCTTTGGGGCGTGCCGCCGGCCTCCCACATTTCAACTGCTTTTTTAGGACTTTGGCAGAGCCTCAGATTTTTTTATAAATGTTGGATAAGTAGGATAGTTGGCAGGTAAAAGAACCCCCCCCTTTTGTCTTTGAATTCAGATGGGCGTTTCTCACAGCTCAGGTGTGGCATGAGCTTTCATAAGATATAATAATAAATGATTGATGACAGTGATGACAGTGTGGCAAAGCCAGAGCTTCACACTTTTCCCTGGTACGACAGTGATATCCTGCTTGTGTCCAACTGCTCAATTTGCTTTGTTCTAAGCAGCTAATAATTTGGCAGCTGGGATTTGAAGGAATTCTGTGGTTCACCAAAATGTGCCTCAAGAACTTACACAAACACTCACCACAGATTCTTTAGACATGAATAACAGTAATATCAACACATACCAGATAAGGTACTGAAAACTGCCACAATTAACAAGCATCTATTTTAAAACATCTTAAAGTTTCTGTCATTCTTCTTTTTTTATGAGAAAACAGTTTATTCTTTTTTTTAAAAAGTATTTGGCCGGTAATCAGCAGCATGTAACATACCACAGAAACTCCAACACAATGATCTAGCTTATCAAATATTTGTGTGAGAGCAGGGTATTTTATATGCATGGAATGTCTGACTCATTAGTCTTGTGTGAGTGTGTGTGTGTGTGTGTGTGTATATGTGTGAGTGTGTGTGTGTGTGTGTGTGTGTGTGTGACCATCATATCATCAAATGGGCTCACTTAGACAAGTTTAGTTAGATCATTTTCCTCTTGCCGCTGAGTTCAGGGACTTGTCTTTTTAGCTGTCACTTTGCATAAAGAATGAAGGTTGAACTCCTCTGTTTTACATAGCAGTTGAAGCCTGATAACACACATTATGTTTTCAAGAACTGGAGGAGTTTCCTGCTTCCACCTCAAGCCTGCTTTCATGAGTGTGTGTCTGAACGTGTGTGTGCATGGGTGTGCGTGCATGTGTGTGTATGCTATACTGTAAACGATTTCCTGAATTGTTCCATTAATGTTTTCAATCATAGCAGATGTTCCGAATAAAATGAAATGAAAATATTTTGTGACTGCTCACTGTAAATGGAAAAGTTAAAGCTACATGTGACCCGCACTCAAGCAAATGAATGAATCATTCTTGTTGTCTTGCAGCATTTATTAGGAGCAGGGGACAGACATTTCAGCACATGCTGGCCTCTCATCAGAGTAGTTACCAGGCACTGCAAATAAAAAAAAAAAACATACAGAGATCTAAAATTTACATAAGGGAGCAGGCCACATGATTTATCAGATGTGCTTTTTTCCTGACAAATATTATACATTTATAGAGGTAGCTTTCTAATCCTGGATGAATCCCATGACAAGAACAAAACCAGTACTAAACTTAACCTACTTACAAGTATAATCTTTACAGAAAAAACTTTTTTCTTCTCTTCCATAGAACTCCAACATGGTCCAAAAACTATTAGAAACACTGATATGACCAACATTGTTGCACTAACTGACATCTGCTTTTACTAGCAAGGACATAAAGGCACCATAGTTGATTTAATGTTCATCCCATATACACCATCCTGCTGCTATTAATGCTCAGGAGAGCACTGAATGTGTATTAATCCACTGCTGAAAGTAGTTCCCCATATATGTATATATACGTTTCTCTAAGGTACCCAGCTGTTTTCATAGGAATATTTTTTGAGCTTTTTTTTTTCCATATACTGTGACGTATATGTTTGGGACACAGAGACAACAAGGTTCACAATTCTTCCAAAATATTCTTTATTTAACAAATCAATCATAATAATAATAAACAATCAAAGAAGAAAACATTTTACAAACCTTATTTTACTCCACTCATTCGTTTAACCCTTGTGTACTCTGCCATATTTGCATCCTCCTTTACATCCCTCGGTCCATCTTTGGTTCTTCAGTTCACTCCACAATTAGCCACGGTCACATAACATAGGCCTGCAATTCAAAGCTTCTTTCCTTGATTTTCATGCAGCCAACAGCACTGCACTAGACAATCAGTCCTTTTCATATCATGATAGCGGATGAACCCAGTAAGCTTGTGTTAGCGAACACTACTCACAGTGCCCTAAGTGGAATGTTGTCTGCTGCCTGGGGGCAGTGCCTCTCAATGACGCTACCTTGTCATGGGACAGCGGGCTTTTACACAGACATTCACACACATCCACCAGGGACTGGTATCCTCATACATTTCTGCTCATTTTGATTTCACACTTTTGGCTACACTTTGCCAGTTTCTGCCATAAACCAAATAAAAAAGGGAAGAACTTGAGAGGAAGTTCAATAGTAAACTTAAATAACCCTCATCTCTCTATTTCTTCTTTTTGACCTCCATTTTACAAATTTCTAAAAAAAAAGATACCTTGCCCTTGCTGTGGAACAAGTTGCTTTATTAGCCTTTTTAACACCTGCAGAAGCATTTTAACTACCTGCCCATGAAACCATAGATTATAACATTAAAATATATGGTATGTGAGTGAGTATTAGCCTTCTTGAGCTCTTAAACTGTTTCAGAGTTTTCATTGAAAACATCACTGCCGCTGTAAATTTAGCTCTGTCACTGAAGCTGATATTTGGTGAGGTATGACTTTCAGAGTTGAGCAGACTGTCAAGAAATGATCCCTGGAGGATATGAGACATACGACTCATTACTCCTACATACAGATATTATTATCATTATGACAGTTAAATGATGTGAGCTCATCAGCAAGAAACTGAAAAAGAGATCAGTAAATGAGATAAAACAGCTTCTGTGACTGGAATATTTGCATTTAGCTCTGCATGACTGCATAAGCACGTAGAGGCCTTTAACTGCATGACATACAAACCAGCCATTCTCATAGAGGACACATTAGGCCCTCTAGGTGAGACATAAATAGGATGTGTCACAAAATTTAAAAGGCTTCATGCTGGCAAAACATGTCCCAAAAATAAGTCTTTTGCCCCTTCGCACACACAATTCACAACACACAAACACACAGACTGGTAATACGGCTCTCCTAAGGCTAAGATGCTGATTTATTGGCAAGACACCGCCAACATTTTATGGCTCGAACCACGAGACACGGCGTGGCGAACGGGATGGAGACCTCATGACTGCCGACAGGCGGGGAGGCACAGTCTCCCCCATCAGCTCTCTCTGTGGGACGCTTTTGTCCGATAAGAGGTCATGCACCACACCCGATTTAAGTCATGTGCTCCTCATTGCATGACGAGCAACACAAGACAACAGAGATGTGTTTGGCTGTGGATGTGTTTGTTTCAGCTTTGGAGAGGAACGCATCAACATCTTAAGCTGGGTACATTTTGTGCTCATCTGTGTCGGATAAATGTATGTTTGTTGTTTAAGTTTATATCCCTCATTTCTTTCTTCTGCCTGTGTTTGTGGTGTTCCTCACCACATAGTCAAAGTTTGAAAGCATGTGCTGGACTGGAAAAGCAGTGCTGTGTCCCTGTGAGTGGGTGTGTAGGGTCTGGGTCAAAGCTTTTTAGTACTTTAAGACCCTAACTCTGCTCCGAGGGACTCTTATTCCACACCCACGCCTCGTTCTATTAAACTCTGGACCACATCACATTCCTGGATTAATGTAGACACAAGCTCCACAGCTACTCATGCACAGACACACACATATATACACACACACACACACACACACACACACACAATATATTACTCCTGTGAGATATATTTGTAGAGCCAGTGAAAAATTTTCAGATTAATTCAAGCAATCTCTCAAACATGCCTACACCTGAAAATGTAGTTTAATTTGTAGAAAATATGCGTATTGCATTTCATATCATATAGATTCATATTGTGCATCGTCTTCTGGTCTGAAAACAGGTTTGATTTTTGATCCGTATCACCAAACCTTACAAATTTGGTCACACGAACACTGTCAAGTTTTTTCTACTGGTTGCCTGATGGTCCTGATAAAATTTGAATACAGATATTTATCCACACATGCACTCCGACACTGACTTAAGTGACATCACCAGGCAACTCATCAGATTTGATACCACTCCATCTGGAACCACAAAAGACTCAATGCAACTTTTTGGACACTCATCAGCACCTATAAACAGACTTTGTATTCAAACTGATGTTTTTGTTGCCCAGACTAACCAATGCCCAAATTATATAGTTTATTTACAATGACTTCAATCCCCCTTAGCCTCAAAAAGGGGTTTTAGTTACATAATAAACCACACAACAACTGTGCTACAGCTTCCACTCGTGGATGTTGAAATAATGAATTTTAAATGAAGGTTTCAGTTCATGCTGTCAAAACAGACAAAAGTTATTAGTGAAAGATCAAAGAACCCTGCAGTCCAGTTTTTGTTGACACATGATTGGGTGACATTTGTCCATGTTGTCTTTCATCCTAATAAAAATAAGTAATAAATAAATATGAAATGGTGTGTACATTACAATTTATTGTCCTTTATTAAATAGGGTTGTTGCTTGCAAATACTGTGAATATGAATTTAGCCACAGAGACTTTGTACCTCAAACTTTGTGAGCAAAGAAAACAGCCATTGATGCCATGACTAATTCATTTCTAAAATTAAATTAAAATATTTTGCAAGGGCATGATACCATGGAATGTTTTCGATTCATAAGAAAACCGTTTAAACATGTAACTGCAAAACAATATAGACATTGAAATCAACATAGTTCAGTTTACAGGGTAGAGACACACACAGTGACGCATTAAAGCTTTTTCATCTGCAGACTTTTTATGATCAAAAACAGATAATACATTGAATTACATGTACAATAAAAAATACTCTTTTCTGTTAAAAAAAGAAAAAAAAACCATAGCAAATACAAAACATGGCAACTGAACCAGGAGCTCGTGGGTTTGTTTTCCATCATGAGAGGGCATGGAGGTGATCCTGTCCAAGTCATGATGAGCAAAGTAACATTTAGAAGAACACAGAGACACACAAATGCAGCTAATGCGTCTGCACCTCGCTATCTTGCACTGATGCTAATAGTACTGATGCTTTTCCTCACCCACTCAATTGCGCAAAAACACACGCCTCCTGCTAAACCCTTAATCACAAGCATGCTCATTTTCACTTTACGTGTTTACCCAGACAGATCGATCACACAGTTGCCGGACCCTGACCTTAAACTAGCCCTGCAAGAGGACATGCTTACTTTACTGCAAAAGTAAACGTTTTGTTTGCGTATGCTATGTTTGCATCTACTTGTGTGTTGGGGTATGTGTGTGTTCAAGAGGTCACTGTGGTGCTAACTTGAACAGAAAGGTGAGGGACATGAGTAACTCTGCAGGCAGTGGCCCTCCTGTAGTAGTAATTGATTCAGCGTGACTATACTCCCTGTTTGTGGGGCATTGCGGTGTGGGTGTGCTTACATACATTTGCTCTAGTTTGCATGCTTACAGGCTGTATTATTTCCTGTTTGCATGTGTGAATTGGTTTATTGCTGTTCACATATAATACTCCATGTGCTCCATTTATGCATGTGCCTGCATGCCTACATACTGTAGACTACATGTTGAAAAACTCCCTGTATGTGTGTCTTTATTAGCATGTGTGTGTCAGGAGCATGGGTTGTAACTCACTCTGACTGCGAGCCGAGGCCTCTGGCAGGGAAAGCTGTGGGTCTGGCAGGTCTCAGCAGGGCTCTACAGCAGCTCTGCAGCTCAGCTTAGCTCCGCTGGTGGCTGCAGGCTCGTCTCCATGTCATACTGGAGAGATACTCAAGAGAACTCCTTACTGGGAGGCCTCCAGTGTGAAAACAGGACAGTGTCATCATGTCTTATTGTTGGCAGCCATGTTAGCTTCACAACAGGTTCTGAGGCACCGAGCTGAAAAGAAGCACGGACATTTATGCCAGTTGATTTTCACAGTGTTTGCCGTTTTCCCATGATGAATGGAAGCAAGAGCACTGTCACAGCTGCTGCAGGTCTGCCAGGTCCGCCTGAGAAATTAAGCACCATTGACTCACCTCTTAAATTTTAAATCAAACTCATCGGCTCTCTAATAGTTTCCAAGCAGCAAAACATTGCATTTCCCAAAATCATATTCAGACTATGTGACCATCTCGAGTGGTTAATTTAGAATCTCATGGCTTCAAAGAATACTGCAGCCCTTTAGCAAATAAAGTTGTGTGCTGTTTTAGCAGGAGTCAGGAAGTTATAATACAGAGATTGTCATGTTTAGCCTTACAACACTGTAGTAACCTGACTACAGTTTTTAAATGTAACGGTCAAAAGCTAGTCTAAGGCCATAAAAAGATGCATTTCAGTAAAAAAAAAAAGGTGTATGCATTGAAGGTTTCTAACAACCAATCCTGGAAGTTTTCATTCCAAGGAGGCTAACTGTTACCCATGTGTACAGTCTGTGTGCTAAGATAGAGATGCAGAAATAATACGGACATCAATTTTCAAAATTTATCAAGCCTAAATCCACCCAAAAATGGAGTATTTAAAAAAAAAAGAACTAAAAAATTTGCCAATTTTTTAATATTTTGTCTTCACCTGCTTACTATAATATAAAAGGAATATCTTAATTTCAAGCCCTGTTTAAATGCTGCAGCAACAGCTGTGCCTGCTTTTTCTTAAATGTTATGAAGTAGAACTGAATAGACTTATTGTAACACTCATAACTTGTCTGGCTGCCACTGGACCTGCATATGAATCATATGGCTGTTCCTTACACCCGCCTTCAATTTTCTTAATTCCTCATGGGAAAAGAGCAATAGTTAAAATCCACCATTGTACTCTGAAAAATTAAAGTTAAAAATAACATTTTCAGATTGTTATTACATTTTTCATCTTATTCATTAACCATCCAGCTAATGTGATTTTGATCTGAAGATGCTGTCTGTAAAACACAACACAGGCAGACGGCAAAGCTGCTGGCTCTCTGTTCCACTCAGGCAGCACATGCACGGCATATGGAGAGAGGGAAAGATGAGACGGAGGGAGGAAGGTAGAAGGAGTGAATGAAATAAAGACGTGAAAATCCAAAGAGGGTGAGGTGATAAATTTGTATGGAAAAATAAAGACACAGAAGCTAAAAATGATCATATTTCAAGCACAATTTTTGTATGCAAGCCTGACAATTTTTGCAATAGCCTACTTTTTCTAACCTAAGCTAATTACATATATAGCTTGAGTTATAATCAAAAGAGCTCGACCTGAACACGATAAACCTTGGTAAACAGTGAACCTCGCTGTCTATGGCTGAATGCATGCATCATGCCGAGCATGATTGGCTGGAAAGAGGTCACATGAAAAGAGATGTACAAATACAGCAGCAGAGGTAGGAGCCATGTGTTCATATGCCAATTATGTTGGAGATCATTTAAAATGAGACAACATAGACTAAAACCAACTTCTACATGTAAGCATCACAAAATGCTCCAATTATAATACATTTTGATACTTCTAGCATCATGGATCATACAGAGGCAAAACTATAGTACAGATACGATAACTACGGTTTATTAGGCAACACTGTGAAGGAGAAATGGGGTGCAGAGGAGAGAGTGAAGAGCAATGTGAGAATGTGGTGTGAGAGAGAGACAGAGAGAGGTTACGGCTTGGACTCTGACCCAGATTTTAAATATGGTCTCTGACAACCTGATCTGACCATGCTGCTGTGTGGTCCTTCTTTTCTTTCCACTCGTTACGGATGCAAGACGACCACACGACACTCTGTGCAGTCCATTGACGAGTCGGAGCACGTTGCTTTCAATGCAACATTAAAATGACGACAAGCTGGAGGTCACCACATTCTCTCTTATAGGGGTTTTCAAAAACCACATTTCTCCTTTCAACACTTGCATGTGCTCATCAAACACGAAATACACCTCAAGCTCAGAGAAAAAAAAAGAAGAGAGGGAGAGAGAGAGGGATAGAAAATGTTAGTTCATGTTAATGTTAATTACATTCAAGGGTATGTAGCCGCTTTACAGCAGAGTTTGCTCATCTGAAAGTGTTATGAATAAAATAATTTTTCAGAGGCGTAAAAATTCTGCAATTCAAAGAAGTAGGTAGAAAATTTTCTCTATGTGTACCAGTAAGAGAACAGTGGGTGCAAGCTGAAGTCTTTGGCAGAGGTTGTTGGCATTCATCTTTTGCTTTTCTCTGGTTTGCTGGCAATGCGCTTGCCTGTTTGGATATTTCATGGCCAAGCAGGAGCTATAACTAAAGCCAATTCCTTTAGAAGAAAAAATCAAGATTTTGGGTGTTTGGCAGGGTTAAATGGGATTTTTTTTTTTAATAGCCTGCATTAATAATTCACAATAAAATTGTATCAAAGAGCCACAATATCACAATAGCCTGTTATAAAAGATACAATCATTATTATTATTATTTTTCAAACTGTCAAAATGAAGGCAGGTATGTCGTTACATCCAGGAGATTTTCTTAAATTTTTAGCAAGTTAAAGTGTCGGTGTACATTTCTTGAATTTATAACCTGCCTGCGTAGATAAACATGAGCATGCACACACACACACAAATGCCTCCTGTAATGTGTGTTGAGATCATCAGGAGTTAGGTGACAGATACTGAGAATACTTGGACCTAAATTAAGCCCACTGCTTCATCAAAAACATCCCGCCTTCCTGCTCGGACCGAGATCGTGGTGACTTCTCATGGGGCGAGCAGGTAAACTCGTGGGAACAAGCACACACTTACTCATCCGTATGCACAAGAGTTCAGTATTACTGTTACTGGTAAAGCCGAGTGTTTTGATACAGCTGCTCTGAAAAACACAGAGAAGTTGACTTCTTCGGTGTCATGCTTTATTTTTGGTTAAAGAAAATCATATACTTTGGATCATAAAATGTTAACCAGCAAAGTGATTCATTTTGTTGTAGCATTACATGTGCAAAATCCTCAAAGTGCACTGTATGCATTACATATATGTCCCAGGCAATTCATGCACAGACACACACGCGCATGCAGATAACAGATGTGAAAAGAGATGAAGTTACTGTACAGTTGCTCACTTCGTACTGAGTTTTCAGTGCCTATGAATTACATTTACTTTTCCATGACGCCATAAATCTGTATTTTCAAGGTGTAGATCAAAATAGCTTTAAATTACAACTTACATAAATCTCATAAAACATCAACGTTATATTGTTAGACCAGCTAAAACGATAGAAAAAACCTTACTGGTTACAGAATAGGTTCAATTCTAAAAGGCATCAGTTTTTACGAGGATGGCCTTTTTGACACACAGGAACTTTTTAATGTAACACTCATACGTTTACTTAAGTGAAGCAGTTTAAAAGCATGACCTTCACTTTAAATGCAGTATTGTTTTAAAGCTTTGCTACGCTTACATATAGCTGAAGGTAAAAGCCCTTCTTTTCCATATGCTCACTGGAAAAGAGTACATATTTACCAGCGTGTACACACAATCGCAGTATGACCCATATACAGTAACAGAGGAAAAAAAAATGGGTGGGAGCAGAGGAGGCAAAGAGGCCAGGAGGGAGGAGGAGCGCTCTGCACCACTCTGCTCCAGCTCCACTTCCACTGGTGACCCTGTGGCTGTAAATCTGAAAGTAGAAGACCATTCCTTACTTCTTGTTTTTTTTTTTTTCCTCCTCTTTTTACTCTCCAGCAGTGCACACATCACCGACAAGTAATGAGTGTCAGTATCTAATATGGACTCATTTTAACCTTTTGGCAAGTCGTAGTCAGATCTTTATCTGTTTGACAAGTGAGTTCAGGAGGTTAAATCTTCAGTGTTTGGTTGCAGATGTTTTGAACTTTGTTTGCAGTGTAGAATCCGCCTGATATGGCATTGCTTACATAACAACAAATATCACAGTTTGTATGAACAGACAACTTATTTACGCAGTTTTACTAATTTACATACAGCTCAGTAGGTAGAGCTACATTGCTCAAAAGAATTAATAGAATTAAAACATTAAAACTTGCTTATTGAGCATGCATGTCTCCTTATTCACATCTACTCCAAATCTTTCTGTGTGACACTTGCCAGTAAGAAATAAGAGGAAAAAAAAATAAAGACGAGGCAAGAGTAGAGGAGAATCTCACCAATCAACTTCTAGGAAAACTAGACTGTGACTGCTAATTATCTTGATGCCTGCGACACGACACATCCCTCTGAGCTCGAGCCAGATCACACAAAGGACAAGACAGTTAGCGCAGTGGATACCAGCTAAAGAAAGTGAAGTTAGGTGGAGGCCAGCCAAAGTTTTGCATACAGCTCACACAAACTTTGACAACGACAAGTGGATCAGGTTGTAGTTGAATAGACTCCCAAAATGACACTGAAGATATTATTATCTGCGAGCAGTGCCTTGCCAACGTCTATCCAAATAAGTCCCCATAATGTAACGCAGTCAGGATAAAATACTGCTGGCCTCTAGATTTGCAGCCAATATACTAATTTGATGTTTGCATGCCTAATTACTTGCAACATGAGCTAGAGACTGAGAGGAAAGAAAACTGCCATAGAAGTAGACCACATTTCCAAAACTTTAATGAGTTGCTGGTTTAGTTAAGAACTCTTGTGGCTTGCTGCACTACCTGTCTGCTTTAACTATATCAGCATTTCTGAAATGCAATCCCTAGAGTTACATGCTGTCTCTGTTGTGTTGGTATTATTGGATTTGAGTTTCATGTTCCAGCGAGCCATAGATCAATGTGCAGCAGCGTATTATTTCTTGTGACAACTATGATCTTAGATCATTGCTCTGGCTTTGTCTGAACACTGGAAATGTGTGCGCTACTCTTCGTGCAGTTGCTTCTATTTTGCTAACAAAGAACAAAACTAAATCACAAATCTTTCTATATGTTAATTGCCAACGACCACGAGTTGGCCACAACCAGACTGACAGCAGCACCTCAGCAGGCAATCGAAAACAACACATGGAAAAATTCCACCAGCTCTCTCATATTTGAAATAAATCATCAAATTGCTGATTCTCCTCAGCCCTTTCTTTATTCGGTCCCACCAAGATCTTGCAGAGATTCTCTCTAATGTTCCAAGCCAAAATGAGTTAATCTGTGGATACTTTCCGAGAAACGGCCAGGCATTTTATGACCCTTTTTTGACTTATTCTGCAATAAATTGAGACAATGTTGAAAAAAAAAGAGAAATACACATGAAAGAATACACTGGTAATACATATGTATGTGTTCCAGTGAGAGAATAAATAGTCATCAGATGTTTCTGCTGGTGCCTCATACATGTGAGCTGAGATCAGACTTAAGGATACAGAATGAGGCCAATAATTGACCAACCTTACAGATGCTGGGCATTGGGGTTGGTTATAAGCCACGGGTGCTGAAATAACTTGTTTTCTTCCATGTAAAAAGTTGTACAGCATCTGGGACGACTCAGACCCTCGTCCCTCTCAAAAAATATTCGTGTGTGTCAGAGTTGTTTGGTCTTATCTCTCCTAGTGTCACAACTTTTATGACTTTTTCTTTCAAATTTAAACGTGTGATAAAATAAAGAGCGATCCGCCCCAGAATTTCACCAGATATAATCACCATTCAACATCCTGCATGCCATGTGCAACTCTCAGCGAGCTCCATTAATCAAGAGGTTGGTTTCAGGTAATAAGAAGTTGGTGGTTAAGTTTAGGTATGACGTTACAAATGGCTGGCTTGCATTTCAGTAAGCTTGCTGAGGCTGATGCACAGTTGGAAAGTAAAACTCTGCTTGAGAAGCCAACTTCAGGGGACTGATAATCCTTAAGGCATTAACGCTTTTAAAATTAAATTTGTTAAGGTTTAATTCTATTTGAACTTCATTTGCAGTGGTGGTTCTGATTGGATTATTTTCTCTGAGAAAATGTATTTGCTGGTAGAAATCTGCAAATGCTCTTCAGACTAAACTACAAACTTACACAAATCATGACTGGTTGAATTTGTCATAATTATTTCTGCAAGGACTGTTGGTTAAAGAGTGCCTATTCATGCTTTGAACATTTTAAATAATGAAATGAATTTGCTTGAGCTCTTTCGCAGTTTTTCACTCACAGACTGTGTTAGAAAAGTAAAAACTGAGCATTTAACCCCCAAACTTCATCACCCTTTTCCATCCTTCCATGCAACTTTGGGAAGAAGGGAGTGTTTACTCCACAATGTACACTTTTTAAAAACAAGTTGATTTATGAAATGACTTTCTAAGGCTCTGCCAGTGCAAGAAGTACTCTTGTCTTGTTCTTACCCAATGCTGCCATAAGACTTTTTTTTTTTTTGCATTTCTTTATTCACTTTAAAAAGCAGTATAAAAATACAACAGAGCAAATGCAAATTTAAAACATACAGCCTTAAGACGTAGCTTGGTGACACTGTGAAGTAGTGTTGGATTATAGGAATTTTTTATATAATTATGAAACAGCTATAAGGGCAGATTAAAATCTATCTGACTGACTCAGGCAGAATTGTTCATAGACAAGGTCATGTATTCAAGTTTTATCATGTATAAGTTACTTCTGACTAACCTGAAGCCTCACTCTCTGACTGGCGTAAACCCAGCTTTGAACCTTCCTAAAAACTTGCGAAAAAAAATATCAGTGAACAACTTAACAAAATATAAAACAAAGGCAAAGTTAGTTAAAGACATTTTAAGATGAAAATAATAGATATTATTAGTGTAAGAACACAAGAGGCTATTTGACGATTAAGCAAACAGAGTTTGAAATGTCACCAGACGTGAGCATGCTGAGAAGATGAGAGGATCAGACTGCGACGTAGGTGGTTGGTATCTGAACAGAGAAGCAAAAGTACAACTCACAGTGTTGTGGCTCAACTTCAAGGCTTCAGTATGCATTAAAGGAAGTTGAACAGTTTTTAATAACTGAAGTTAAAAGGTTTAGTCAGGCAAATTTTGTTACCTTGACTGAGCCAGGTTAGCTGTTTTACTTTTGTTTCCAATCTTGATGCTCTTAGCTAACAGACTGCTCACTGTGGCTTCATATTTAACATGCATATGTGAGATGGTATAGATCCTCTCATCTAAACTTTTGTCAAAAAATAAAAGATCCAAAAAATTTCATGTTATGAATAAACAAAGTGAACTACGGAAAAACATTTACAAAACTGTGGTCAAGACCAAAAGTGGTGAGTTGACATTACCAGGGGAATTTGTCATCGACAAGCCGACTTAAAAAAAAAAATGTATGCACACACTGTTTCTGCATGTAGTCATACTATATTTCGTGCATATCCTTGATTTGACTAATCCGCACAGCCCAAAATATCCTGCCCATCCTGTATACCTAGGCGATGAGTCAAAACCAAAACAAGAAAGGAGAAACAAGGAAACTCATGAGGCATAACGAAAGAAAAATAACACACTGTCAAATAAGAGTGTCTATTTGGGATGCATATGTAAAAGATATTTACAAAACTGTGTACTTTGGAGCCAGAAGTCCATTGCAGTACTGTTCTTATACCAAAGAATGAGACTGAAGTTCCAAAAAGGCACGTTGCTGCGCTTAAGGTGGCCTCAGGGCCTGACTGTCACATTGTAGCTCCCATAACTCTGGTGCCAACATAAAACAGCTCTTCATTCAACACTTTACAGGGTATACTCCACAGACACAGGCAATTTATTCACATCCACATTAGATGCAAAGGTTACATTGAAAAAAAAGTGAAGAAATGCAGATGTTGATATTTCACAGACATGTCAGCTGCACATGTTCTCTGCAGATCAACAATGCTTGCATACAACACCCAAAGAGCATCAGGGGTATAAAAACACATGCACACACATAGACAATCTCCTTTTCTTCTTAAAACCAACAAGGATCATGCTGTCCCCATGACCGATGACTTTGCCAACATGAAGACTGAAAAAAAACTGCATTTGATGTTTTCCAAGTGGCTTGAATAACCTTCATTGACAGCTTCGATAGAAGCGGAAAACCTCTTTTCTGTAATGGAAGAAGCTTTTGGAGAAGATGGGTTTTCCCTTTTTCGTAATATCCTCAGAGCCAAGCTTGGCACAGAGGCCCTCGGACTGGAGGATGTTGGCTGAGGCCAGACAATGGGACTTCAAGTGAGCCACAGCAAGTAAAAAGAAAAGATCAGAGCAACCATAAGGCTCTGTCATGCCCCCGATTAGCTGAAAATGTTTACTTCATCTTCTTGTTAACAAAGAAGTAGTTTGAGGAAGCAGCAGCAGCTTACCTCCACTGCAGTTTTATTTTGAACAAGCGCTGCATAGAAAAAGGCCTACCACACACCGTTCGCCCTCTGAGTTCACTAAAGAGTTGTTTATAGGTGGGTGTGAGGAGTGAAATTGCCACCTTCCCATTATCACTCCTGGAGAGGTTGGACAGATAAAACACACAACGCTGCAGGTTTTGTTTGGTTTGTGTGGAGTGTTGGCAATGGAGTCACTTCTTTGGCAAATGATCTTTCAACCAAAAACAACACTCACTTTTCCTCACCCCTTATACACATACACACGTGAACACACACACATTCACTTGCTGACTCCACACAATGGCATGACTGTATCTGCAGCATCAAACAGGCATCTGCCAATCGCCCCGCGGAGCTCATTGTTACTCAACACCGGGGCACACAAGCGCTGAGCCGAGTTCAGCCTCCAACAAATTTTGCAATGGAAGAGAAAGTGCTGATGAGGTCTGCCAACATGCATCGTTGACCCCAAATCTGAGAAAACAACTTGAAACTGACGTGCCCCTGTTCATGGTTGGCAGGAGATGGTGGAGAATAGAGGAGAAATGACTTTTCAACATATTCAGGCTGAACTCAAGCTCAGGCAGTGTAGCACCTCTGAACTATGAGGGCTGCATTTCACCGTACGCCACACAGCAAACTTCACACAATACGTACGTCAACACCTGAAACGGCACTCTGCTCATGTACGTGCAAACATAATCCCAACGACTAACAGCGGACGATCAGGCCCAGCTGCTGACTGAACCGCCAGCAGGTTTGACATTCCGAAAAAAAGGAAAACAAACAGAGTAAAGGAGAGGTTGAGAGTCAATGTGTCTCCTGTGCGCATTAATTTGTGTAAGTCTGTGACTAAGTATACATGAGTGTGTGCACAGAGCGGACCCCTGAGTCTAAGATCATATTTTGATATATGTGTGAGAGACTGAGACACACCTTCTACACCCTATACCTGACGCCTGGGAGTCACGTCTGCTGTTTGATTTAACTTTTCAGTCGACCTTCAACCTAAACTTACTTCCTTGTGCAGCACGGCCTTGTTGTGTTTTTTTTTTTCTATTGCAGGGACTTGTATCCTCCAGAGTTTATTTATCGAAGCTGGAATCCGTAAGTAGATCTCTTACATCAAGTAGTTTTAGAGGACTGGATTGTTCCAGCTATTCGCAAATCTATGATATAGATATCTATAAGATAGTTTTTTCTCTCAGTTCATGGTAACCACTCGGTAGTCTCACACTAATTTTTACTAAACTTGGGAGCAAGATTTAAAATTAAAATATATCTAAGCAGGTTAAGAATTCTGTGATGTGTAAACTGGTTGCAGGAAACATCTGTAGCCTCATCTAATAAATTAATTGAGCAAACAGAAGGTCAGAGTAGTAACATTCTGTAGCATAATTTATCAAAAGTAACAGTTTGTGGTCAAAGTATATATAAAACTGCCAGTCTACTGTTAATATGGGTAGGCCTACCCCTCTGTTTTATCAAATATGCAAATAATACATGGGGTTTTTTTTTGGATTTGATAGTATTCATGCAGTTTAAAATTAGTGGGAAAGTAATACTTCCTATGAGTAATTCTGCTGCTTACAGTATGGCATGTCTACACAGGAGTCGTTCAGCTATGTTGCTCACCTTGTGCATTTTATGCTTCAAGTCTATTTTCTTCTGCCTTTTTTTTTTTTTACACACCTGAGAGCACCCAAACCCGTTGACCTATGCTGTCCTGTTCCTGAACGCCTCCTTAAAAGAATCAAGACGAAGTACTGAAACTGCTGCTCTGCTAACATGCTGCTTTTGCTAAAACGGGTACGTATACACTGTGTAAGCCTCACATCATCGCTCAAAACTTTTGTGATCTCATGTAATTCATTTGCTGTAAGAACAATAACTGAAAATCTTCCCAGTTTAAATGATGTTTACGGCATTTTATCAAGTGTCTGGACCACATTCGGTTTAAACAAGCCATCTGCAAGTTATCAAGTTAAAAAGTTAACATTCGCGTTGAGGGTTAATTAACATATTAGTGAAAATTAAGTAGCAACTAATCTCCTCATAAAAAAACAGTTTTTGTTGTTCAACACATTTTTGCTAACGCATAAATCTTTACATAAGTAAATAATCAAAATGATATCTTGGTTAATATTGCACCAGTACATTCAGCTGCACAGAGGCAGTGGACAGCGACAACAGCACCACAATAATGTGTCTAAAGGTTTTACTAAGACAGAGAACTGAACATTACAGATATGTAATGGCTGATTACCCTAGTCACTCCAGTCTCACTAAAGCCCAGCCTCAGAGGCTGATTGGCTAAAAGCACATCAGGAGGGTTCATCTTCCCTTTTAAAGAGGGATGCTGGAGGGATCCACACAGGGAAGGTCTGCTCCAGTTTTTCTTGCCCTCTCGCTTTTGTCTGCAGTGTTTGCTCTGGATTTGAGTGGTTTTTCTGGTGTTGAAGAGCTGTCAGCCCACACCCTAATGGCAATTTGTGTTAAAGAGAGATCTGGGACTGTGCCGGCACTGCTACAGGGGGGGCCTAAACTAGTCTCATGGGCGTGCCCCTTTCACCTGTCGAGTCATGCCACCATGGTGTACTCATCACCAGCTTTTTTTCTTTTTTCTTTTGCTACATAAGCAAATATTTAAAGTTGTTGCCGACCAAAAATCATAGAGGCAGGTGTATTGGACACACATACACACACTTGAAGTCTGGGCGAACGAGTTCGCAGTCACACAAACTTTGAATCCTTTCCTCTCCAACACTCAGCTTTGTGTTAAGGTCTAATGCAACACTAGTCACATTCAGGGGCATCTGCAGGTTCATGCTACTCAGTCTCAAGTAGATAAAGAGAAGCCGTGGTGCATGTTGTGCCTGTAGCCCTTTCACCCGTTTCCATTATCAGTCTTGTCATCTCTCAATACAACTTTGTCATCCACAGGCTCGCTGTGGTGTCACATTTATCACTGTAAAGATGGATTTACGCAGCCATGAAAGAGCTGTTTTGTAAGCTGAGCAGCAGGAAAGCAAAGACGCTACTGGACTCAAAATGTCACCCTCCACTCTGTGGAGACGTACTGTATTCATAGACACATTTTCATGTCTCCTTTAGAAAAGTTCCTTTGATTAAATATTTTGACAGTATTGCATAATTTGGAGCAAGAGCAGACAGACCTGCACCGACTTGCTGTTTAAAACTCAAATATAAGCACACACTGGCTGAGGTGAAACTCCTGTTTCAAAATACTTCAATATTTACACTAGGTAATACCTCTCATTCTTGATTAAACCTAAGCCAGTCTGGCCCCCCACACTCAGGTGTTTTTAGAAACTATAGAAGCTACTCCTCTAAGCCAGGCCAGAATCGAGCTCAGTGATCTCAAATATTCTCTTACGCCCAGAATGACACTTAGAGCATGGAGCTGAATCATGCTTATCAGGAGAGCTTTTACAGCCTCTGCTGAAATTCAAATTACTTTGTCAGATAATGACACAGTATTTTTCAACACGAGCTTGTCAGACGCACAGAGGCTGCAGAAAGCCAGGTGATCAAGACTGGAGACATTTAAGAGAAAAAAAACCTAAGAGTTCTGTGACACAGAGTAGATTAAGCTCTGATAAAAGAGTTTAAAAACTCATTGATTCTGCCTTGTGACACCCCAAGGTGCTAAAACTGGATGCCATCTGTGTTTAATGAAAGAATTTTTTTTTTTAAAAACTGTGTGTGAATTTGACCCCCGGCTCCTCCTGATCTCCACGTTCACTCTGTTCTCAGTAGGTAAAAGCGAAGCTGACTAGCGTTCGGCTGGTGCCTGAGGGAGCGACGGCGGCCGCATGGCGACTGAGCAGCAGCCTGGGGGGAAGCACACTGTCAGTCCTGTGATAGCCGTATGAGATTCCACATGCTCTGATGAGTAATTCCTCCCTCCCTCCACCATCACCATGTGGTTCGTGGCCCTGAGTCATCGTCCACACTTTCCCTCACTCCCTCTCCCCTTGTCTGTCTGTCTGTCTGTCTGTCTGTCTGTCTCTCTCTCTTTCTCGTTCTGTTTTCCTCAATGTGAAGAGGATTCTTCCTTCCTTCCTTCAGCAGCGGCTGTCCCACAGGGAAACTCAACAAAAAAGTCTCCCTTCGATGACTCACTCACCAGCATCGAGAGCTCCACTCCACACCACCCATTCTCCAGCCACGACAGCCCACCTCACCACACCCAGGCCTGGATCCCAGTCCTCCACAGCCTGCGTGACTCCCTGCCTTTCTATCTGCCTGTATCGCTGCATGTTTCTTGCCTCCCTTTTCCTGTGTCTTCCTCGTCGGCCTAGTTGACAATTTCTATATCTCACTGTACGGCTGTTGCCTTATCAAGATGTCTCATTGTTTACCTGTCTCTATACTCGCATCTGCCTGCTTGTATTTTTACCAGCCTGTGCTGCGTATCTTAATGCTCTCTGAATTTGTTTAGGTCTGCCTTCGCCGCTTGCCAGCCTGTCTTATTTGTCAGTCTACCTGTCTTTCTGTCTCTATTTTTCAATCTGTCCCTTGGCACTCGATTGCAAAGTCAAAATACAGAAGGACACAGAGCGTTGACTCCCCTGTCTGCATTTTAAACCATGAAGACTTGGGCAGAAATATAATGTGGGCGTAATTCATAAGTCTGCCAGAGGGAAACATTGGTATTGTTGGTAAAGAGATGCTTTTCATTCTGCCAGTGCAGCTCCCAGATAGAGTTGTTAACACATCCGGCTCTGTGCAAATCTGCATCAGCAAACGTGTTGTGAAAGTTATGACAAAGGTTACTGTTGTTACTGTTCGATTTCAGCAGGTCCCCATGAGACTGGATCCTTCCATTCCGTTCATGTACTATGCAATTTAATAGACACCGTGACTTCTACAGTTGGTTAAACTGATGTTAAAATCTGTAAATCTAACTTTGCGACCAATACGTACAGGATCTATGGTACGTACATGACCCAGCAGTGCGACAGGTTGTTGATGCATGCTGCTCAGAGACCCTCTACATGTTGTAACAGGAGATTTGTTGACCATTGCAAGAGCAATAAGGATTTTTAGGGGCATTATGACTGGGTTAATAAAACACAGCTGCCCCTAAAAGTCCCTCACTTTTCTTGCTGCCTTTTCTTTCTCTCTCCCTCCCTCCCTCCCTAATCTTTCTATGTCTCATTCCAGACTTTTGAGATCAAACTGCAACATTTTGCTGGCTCCTCGAGTGCGATTGGGTGC
The DNA here is from genome assembly GCA_029814765.1 of Acanthurus leucopareius. NCBI lineage: Eukaryota > Metazoa > Chordata > Actinopteri > Acanthuriformes > Acanthuridae > Acanthurus > Acanthurus leucopareius. The sequence continues at coordinate 18,804,571 of JAQMCX010000043.1, read as the reverse complement.
ATAACTTTGGTATCTGTTCAGTTGTTGCTGAAGAAACGCAACAACCTGTAGTGACCAAAGTGTTTGAAGCTTGACCTTTTACGGAGGCCTGGGTCATTTATTTCATGAAAAGCAAGCATGCTTTCCAGTATTTATGAATTGTATATTTATAATGGCAGAGGTTTATTGGGTTTTATAGTGACGCTTTTAAAGGGGGGTTGAATGGGTTCAGAGCAGAATTTCCGAGAAGGAGCGCTCCGTGTGTTCATTAGAAGTTCAGCTTTCACAGAAAAGGTAAACACAATCTGAAGCCTTTTACCTTAGCAAAGTTTCTAGCCTATATGATGCTCACAATAACAAGCACGGATAGTTCTGTTTAATTTGAGAACCAAATGAACCCAGTGACCCAGAGCAGAAAACAACCTGGGAAGTGTAGTGAAAGCCTATTTAAAGTGAGTCTCACAACTCTGCTAACAAATGGTGTGAGGAGAGAGTATGAGACAGCCGTGGTAGAAAATATTAAGATGTAAGCAACACTGTTCAGCCAGTGGCGAGATGAGTCCGATTGGGCCTTTTAAACAATGTGAAATGCCACTGAGAGAGGCTTGGCAGGCGGTAGCAGCCAGCACTGTTTAATATCACAACTTTAATCAGCACACTTGGTGACTATCCCAGAGCTCCCCGTAGCCATGCTGCTTATTCAAACCAGGCTCATTCCACCAAGCCTCCCTTACTAGGCCCTCAGCTCTCATAGCCGCACTGGCTCGTACTCTCCTGCAGCATATATGGAGAGCTTTTGGCTGGAGTGGTTTTATCTGCTTTCTGTGATGTGTCATCGCGCTTTAGTGGGCTACGTTGGAGGGAATCAGTGGTGGTAATTGAGTGCATCTCAGCTAATCTTAGGTACACTGGAAACATTTACGTGCATTCTCTATTGGATTTTAAGTTTGCTATGATTTTGTGAATATATTGTCCATTTAACATAAATAAGCAGCGTGATATCATCTATGGACGAAAGGAATTAAATGAGAACTTGACAAAATGTCAGCTTCCATCGCAAAAAACTTATTAGAAACGCACCAAGAAATAATTGGCTGATAAAAGCGAATGACCTGCCACTGATTTGTAATACGCTGCCCACAAATAACTCTTGATCGAATATGAACTTTTTCAGAAATAAAACTGACAGAAAGATTAATGCAACAACCTCCCGCCTACCATGAAGTTGAGGGTGTCTGATTCATTTACAGGGCAGTTTTAAGGTGCGTTTTAATAATCACCAAGGTCTTGTTTTTTGGTTGTTTTTTTTTTTTTAATAAAAATCCCATGCTTCAGTGAATGTCTTACCTATGTGTCACTTGCAGCACGGAGATGCCACCATGGCCCTCCGCTCTATTAATTACATAAAGCATCTAGTGTCAGGATGCTAAATTCATTAGTGAGGTATGTACGGCATGCTAGGGTCAGGACAGATATAGACACAGGCCTCCAAAACAGCTTCTTCTCCACTTGGCACACTTGTTCACCATAATAAAGCATGGACACTTTGTTTTAATTGATTTCAATATATTTATGTTTACATTAAGCTGTACGCTTCTACCAAAAATGGTTCGATTTTGGATTAAACTGCATATCTAAATTTAAGGAGGACGCGAGTAAGTTGCTTGTAACACGGTTAATTTAAAGTTTTATCATGTGTGTTCAGTGAAGAGAGATTAATTCAATAACAACTGATTTTCTATTTAACTTTTCTTTCATGTGTTTCTATTTTGGCCTACTTTTGATTAATTTGAAAAAAAATTGATTTGTTTTGAAAACTATTTACGAGCAGGCCTGCAGGAGAACGAGGCCAGCTGAGAAACTCCCTTTTAGTTTCAGAGAAATGGCATGTGAAAGTTGTTCATCATTGTATGTTTCAAACAGAGAGACGTCTGATCTGGTTGAAGCACGCTTCTCTGTCACAAGACTGTTAAGTTTAACTTTGACTGGTAAAAGAGTTTAACCAATTATTAAGCAAAGACGTTCACTGTTTGACCCTCTGAGCTATCAAATGGTTAATTTCACATTCCTTTACATTTCCTTTAAGTACCTGCAGCTGTTTTCAAATGCAGTCCTCTTTTGCCTTTAAAAACATTTTAAAATTATGTATCAGAGTCTTACAATATTTCCTGCAGTCTATGTTAAGTCTGTAGTGTTTTTACTATCACATAATATTATCCCAAAATTATTATAAATTGCATTATAGCGATAGCGGTATTAAATGATGCGTTTACTTGCCTCAGTGAGACTTGTAAATTAACTTCTAAGGGAAACTGTTGTGCCGCGATAGCCTTCTTGTAGACCTGTTCTCCGCCAGACTTCCCATCTGTTCCCCGTTTCTTTTCTTTCAAAGATTCAAACGTAGCACAAGTGGACTTTCTAGTACTTGGTGGTCACATGAGCCAGAAACTGGGACTTTGTAGGCCAGTTGAACGAATTGAGGACTCACCTTGCCCGCAAAGACCCAGCCACTGACCCACACCATCATCATCATCATCATCACCACCATCTTCATCATCATCAGACCCCTCGCGGGGGACTTGATGTGAAGGAAGCTGCAAAGGTTCATCCGTGAATTCTGGAGAATTGTGTTTTGTACTAGACTCTACTTCCAGACGAGGTAATTAAGGAATTAAAGGTTTCATATACGACCACGCCGATACATACCCACTGATGTGCTGCATCTGTCAGTGTCTGGAGAAGTAGGTGATGCTGCCAGGCTGTTGTTACCTGCGTACCGGGCAGGTGTCAGCATCCCGTAGCCATATGGGACTTCGCGTAAAAAAGCGCCGACTGTCTGGTTGGTTGTCTGGCTGCCCGGAGGAGATCGCGTCTGCTGCGAGCGAAGTTGAACTTCGCCGTCCATCCAGCACAAGCACCACCACCGCCCCAGTAATATCTGATCACTTGGTGTTGCACGCATCCCAAATTTAGCAAGATTATCCTTTTGGGGGGGTAGGGGGGAAAGAATTGTGTCTTGGAAGAAGTCGGATAGTCCCCCCGGCCTATCTCTTCCCCTCTGTCCAAGGAGAAAGAACAAACAGACGCAACAGTGTCGCGCCTTATGCCAGTCCACCCCCGCCCCCTCACCCCCCTCGCCTCCCGCCCTCCATCCCTTCCAAAAGAAAAAAAAAAGGAAAGAAAGAAAAAAAAGCTGCGTTTCCCACCGAGAGATCCCTTGTGCGCACCCAGCCACTCACCCAATATCCATTCTGGGAAGAGACAGACAGCCGACTGGTCAGGACAGGACAGGGAGACGGAACGAGGAAGGAGCCTGCTGTTGCTACTGCCATGCTGCAGCCTCGATATTAGAGCAGGGTATTCCCAAACAGCTGGAAGGAGCTGATATATGGTGCTGCGCCCTCGTGGTGGGCCCTCCCCAAAATGGACCGGTGCTAAGTGGTAACCTGGTTATTTTCAGCGCGTCACTGGCTCGTCTCCAATTATAGGTTTCCTTCGGGAGGGCGCAGCAATGTGGCCCCGTATTTCCAATTATTCTGAAAGAGGACTTAAAAACGGCCAAAAGAGCTACATAGAGTAATGTCCGAGCATGTGTGTTTGCCTGTAACTGCATACATTCCTGCGGTGTGCTGGCTCCCCCGTCCACATGCGCCACACACGCCCGTGTCTCGCTCAGCTGCGTCTCCGGGGCGTCTCGTCTGCGGCTCTCTCAAGGTGTTCCCCTCTTTTATCGATGCTGTTCAGGAGGCTATATACATCCCAGGTTCATCACACCTCTCATGTTACCTCCCTGACCAGCAACATGTTAGTGTGCTGCGACCTCTGGTGGCAGCCATGCGCCATAGCGCTTAACTTTATACATGTGTCAAACACAACCTTTATTGTTTTCTTTAGATCAGCCAGTGTGATCACGTGAAGCTGTACATCAGGGGGGAAACACAGCGAGACAGCTCGATTCTTTTGGACACATGTAATCAGTGGCTCAGCAAGGTTTCTACTCTGTTTGTCATATCATGTTCTGAGCTCCGCAAATTGACGTTTTACTATTCCATATTCTATTTTATTCTAAATATGTATTTTAAATCTACTATATTTTTTCCTGTGTTTTACTTAGCTGTTTATTCTGTTCTGATCTTTTAAAATATTTTGCTTTTTTTCGATTACATCCTGCTATTTTTGCAATTTCTATTTTTTTTTTATGTTTCAATTTTTTTTTTTTGCTACTCTGAGTTCTGTTCTATTCTATTCTATTCTCGAGGTCATGCTCCACTAAGTGCTTATGATGACGCTCTCATATGGCATCAGTCAGCTGCTCAATATAGACAAATAGCCAACAATAACACTAGGAAATGAGCGGTTTTCTTACCAAAATAAAATAAATGATATGACACCTTTTTCCCCCTGAAGACCTCCTTACTTAGCTGAAGGGCGATGTGACTCATCCGTGAGTGTGTGTTTTTTTTGCGTCGCATTCCTTCTGTCATACGCATTTCTTTATACATGGACACTGGTACTAAAACATCTTGTGACTTATGTTAGTGCAGATTTTTTTAAGGTATGACCGGAAGTTGTTTTTTTTCCATGGCGACTTGATGTTAGTTAGCAATGTCCGAATTTGTGTCTGACAGGAACAACCCGGCTTCTCCTAAACAAGATAATTCGCAACTGAAGCCACAGCAGGACGGATGTTCAGCATCATCTGTATCATCACGTTAACATCTGACACCCGAGGGTGAGTTTTGAGTGCGTTGATAAATGTCTCCGCCGCACAGCCCGTGTGTTTTGATCTCTGTGTAAAACATAATTCTCGCCGGGTTCCTGATTTAGCTCAAACTCAGGTCCCTGTTACACTGCAGACTCAGAGTTTTCTGATCTTTGAAGACCAAATGGCAGATCACGTGCAGCCAATTCAGTCCTGAACCAAGTTTATTAATACTGTCATGACGTCAGCATTTGTTGAGGGAGGCAGTCAGTTGGCTAATGGAGTACAGAGACAGACACAGGCAAAATCACATGATGATTTAAAGTTATGTTGCAGCTGTTCCTAAAGCAGATAAATTAAAACATCATAGGTCAGCCTACACAAGCTGTAACTCACTGTAATAGGCCCACTATCACCAATATGGAATTTAAATCTTTAAGGTAACAGCCTCCAGAATACCAGCTGTCTTATATTTTTACAGACATATTACACTGGATTACTAATGATGTACATAAAGATAAATTTTAATGCTGAAACCAGGACAGATGGAGCTAATGTACATTGTATTGTATTGTATTCTGAGTTGTTCATCCACAACAATAATTAACATGTAATAAATAAAATACATGTGTTGGAAGTAAAATCTTAACCTGGACAGTTGTTACAAATGTAAGACAAAAAGAAACACTTACATGAGGTACAAATACTTCAGATTTATATCTAAGTACAGTATTTGTGTCAGTGTACTCTGTTACTGTCCATCACCGAGATAAGTGAAGAATTAATAAACCACAGTAATTAATAAAACACCAGCTAGAAAAGAGAAAATATAAAGAAAGCTTAGCTAGGGTTGGGGTTTGATAGCTATTTTGGATCAAATGGTGTGTTCATAGTTGCAAATATATAACGATGATTACTGCTTTGGAGGCTGTGAGAGTGCCCACACAATGTTTCCTCTTTGATTCACCATGTGTCACTCTCCTCTCTCTCTGAAGTGCAGTGGGGCCAACAGGCAGCAGATGCGGCTGGTGTCCAGCTGCAGGCGGCCTTCTCAATGGTCTCTCCGACTATGAAAGCATTGGTGGATGCTGTATGGGCGGTGTGGAGCATCGGGGCCTCCATTTATGACTACATCCACACCAGCGCCATGGAGGAGCGCATCCACGCCCTGGAGAACGTCATCACCATCCACCAGTGTGTGATTGGGCTGCTTTCCGCAGGCGTGTTGGTACTCTTCACTTACATCCTCTTCAGGAAGCTCTAAAAAATGTGTGATGGTGGGGGGGGGGCAATATGTGGGAGATGGATCGACCAGAATCAGACGTTATAGTGTCCAATGTAGTAAAGCCAACCTTCACTGCACAGACAAAGGGGGAGCTTTAACATATACATTAGGTACATTTGACAGGCTTCTAAGTGCTAGATGGTCCATCCAACACATTACTGAAGCACACTGTCTGTATTCAGACTAGGTTATAGGAACATGCAGTATTGTGAACAAAAACCACCAGATAGGATTAATATATTAAGTAACTTTTGTAACTTGGTTATTATAAATTTATTGCCTCATTTTCTAAATTATGGAAACAGCAGTTTTTGTCCTCTAAACTAAGGAGGTGAGCCTGTGGAGCCATAGGGTCCATTTGTTTTTGAAAGGTTGAAATAGTTTTTGTATAGATGATCATAGTTTATGTGCCTATGTTCAATATCTTTCAAATGTTGATTCAATGTACATTTTCAATGGCTTTGATACTAAAATGATTCCTTGTCCTCCTCTAAAATTTCATTCGTAACAGGGTTAAAAACCTCAGAAGGCAATTAGACCATCATGGGATATTGTGACTCAGCAACTCATTGCAGCCTGAAGCTGTTAACTAAAAGATGTCCTTACCACATTTAAACTATTTGATAGATAAAAAAATACTCAGTGTCAGCACATGCACTCCATTAGATCAGCAGTAAACAACTGGCTTCAAGCTTTATTCACACAGACAGGACTTTAGCTGATAGCATGTGTGTGGGCTTTTCCTCAGAAGCCTATTTCACATATTTTCTAAAGGGATCATTATTGAAAATAATTGTACAACATACCACTTCTGTCTGGAGGAACACTGTTTTTACTTTCTTCACGTTTTTCTTGTTTGCACTACTTACCCAAAAGCCCGTCTGAGTTATCAGGAAAAGGCTAACTACCCTTAGACTAAAGTCTGCAAAAAACTTACTGAACAGTTCAGAGGTACTTATATCTCAGTGTATTTTCTATTAATGGGTCAAATTCATATGATGCCCCCCAAAACAGCCCCCGTGTTTACAAATCTGTCTTTTTACAACTTCAAACATGTTTTTGTGAAAGACACCGAACCATCACTTGTGATACAACGTCGTACGTGTGTATTTTTAATATCAACAGTTCATCATGATGCCTTTTATCATGCTTTTTAATACTCACTATACCTCGTAGTAGTTCTGTTACTGTAGGTGCCATCGCTTTATAAAATACAATTTAAAGTGTCCTTAAAAGCTGTAAATATATTTAGATGTTTATGGACAGTTTTTCCAGCAGGCCATTGAAACATTTCATACATGTGCAGCTTTCCATAATTGTACTCTGCTTAATATTGAAGGTTTTGTTTATTCAAACTAAAGTGGTATTTAATTGAAATGATACTTGGTACTGACTGCTAACACTGAATCAATGTGTGAAAGTAGAATTTTAGAAGATAAATGTATTTTTTAATAATAACTTCATGTGTAAAGAAGTGATGGGTCTTTTAAAAACTATTGTCAGAAGAGTCCTCAGTATTGAAAAGAGTCTGCCTTGTGTTTGTCTTTGTACATTGGTTATGTCACTCTTAGAGGAAACACAGCAGGAAACAATCCAGAATGAAAGACTTTTTTTAATGTCATTACAACAGCATCAAAATTTGTTTTCTCAAACAAATGCCTAATAAATTTGGAATTCAATTCAATTGGATCCATACAATGCGGCTGATTTACGACATCAGTCTGGTATCAAATGCAGCACAAACTGCTGCAAAAGAACACGGAAAGTAGGTAAAAGTTGTACGTTACAGCTGTAAACTGACAGCTGCGTAAAGCTGCAGCCGTCAAATCTGAGAACAATTCTTCCCTCGACACAGCTGGAACTTTCTGAAGAAGAGTCGACAGGCTTTTCCTGATGGACAGCAAACTTTAAAAATTACACTACTGGCTTCTCAGTTGAAAGCAATGAAACAATTCATGGAAGGAAATAGTATCCGTCTCTTACAGGACCGAGAGGAACACCTGGTCAGAAACACATACTGCCTCTTCAACTGATTAGCTTGTACACAGTCGTTAAACATCGGCTGAATTTACAGGTCATGGATCTAAGATACTTGGACCTCTTCATTGCCACTCATAAGTGTCCAGTCTGAAGTAGAGTGTATCTGGAAGTGAACCTCTCCACACTCTCCCCCTCTAGAAACTTCATGGCCCTCCAGTGGATTTTGCCAGAGTTCTCTGGCTGTCCAATAGGTCCCAGTTCCTCCTGGATGTACTGCAGCCACAGCTCTTCAGGGAAATAAAAACAATAGCTACGATTAAAGCTGGGAGGTCTGCAAGGATGTTCACATTAAATAATAGGACACTCAACAAGGGTCACTCAGCTTTCTGTACCCAAATAGATAACTATTTCTTTGTCCAAGAAACCAGAATAGATTTAGTTGGGAATCCAGCCTCTTTCCAAGAATGTATTTTCACTCTCATCCTTGAAAATAGATCTGAGCTATATCCGGTCAATTAACTATTTTAGCAACTGGCACTGACACATTTTTAAATGTTTAACGTAACCTGACATTTAGTTCTTGATACTTGAATAACCTGAATAAATATTTTGAACTAATAATGTTTTTTTTTTTGACTCCTGTTCCTTTAAGGCTACATTCACGGTTATTTTGCTATGTTTTAGTGTCCTTACAAGTGTGCTGTTTCATAACCTGTAAAACTGAGATCTTTGGAAACGCTGATGATCCTGTGTTAGCTTAAAAAAGTCTGGGGTTGCATTTTAGGAAAAGATGACACAGACACCCATGTTCACTTCCTGTTGGGGCCTTCATCAGACACAGTGTGTCCTTTACTAATTCGTCACACATTTATCACATGAGCATTTTCTGGAAGAAATCAAATGACATCAGTTCAAGCCTTGACTACCCACACTTAATTGAAAACAGATAACAAATTACAGGCGTTGCTGACCTTGTTGTCTATGCTAGCAGCTGTTGTGCAGCTAAAAGCACAATATGCAGGAATTGTCTGGCTTAACACCATCACTGCAGACTGATGCCCAGAAATGTTTCAAGGACAAAAAAGCAGGATTTTACTGAATCCTATAAAAATTACTTGATACAGGAAAAAAATGCAGTTTTTGCTTTTTGGAAAGCAGTTTGTGGATGTGGCCAAAGGCATTTAAACTGTGCTTACCATCATCTGAAGTGCCAAACTCCTGCAGGGCCCTCTCATAGTAATCTCTCAGATTGTTCATCTTTGGAGTCTCCTGTAGGAGCAAACAAGTCTGTTATCACAGCTTAGAACTGTTTCAGCTTATCAGTAGCACAAATAATAATAAAATATACCATCTGTCTCTTCAGTTTTTTTTTCCCGACAGAATTCCAACTACCTGTCACTAAAAATCTGTCTCCTACCCAAAACCAGAATGTTTCAGATCAAGGTAGAGTTTTCTGAGGAGTTCTTACACGTGACACAGTACTGTTGCTACACCTACTTGTTCTTTCTCGATCTCAATCATCCTGGTGAAAAAGGCCTTGGACAAGGGACGGTTTTCCTGTAAGCTACAGAAGAAAAGACAAAAATGTTTTTCTACACTTAAAACCACATCTTTGTCACACATTTATTTTGCATAAGCACTGCTGTGCTTTGAGACAAATTACATTTTTTCTTCCTTTTGTGTTATTTATCATTTCAATTAGGAGCAGACACTTTTTTTTTTTACCTTGTAAAGGTCTTCCTTGCTTTCTTGTAGCCTCCAGTGGAGTATGACCAATCAAGGTAGCTCTCTTTCATCTCCATGGCAACAGTCGCCACTGCAGATAGCAGACCTCTCTGGAAACAAACATGGAAGCAAAACTGTCTGGGAGGCATTCTCATCTCAGAGGACAAAACAGTGTGCAGACACAAAGGGCTGTCAATCTTCTGTGCTTCATCATTTTAGTTTCCTCCTCCTGTTATCAAGAACTGGACCTGCTTGGTTTATCTGCATAGTTTTTTTATGTTAGAGAGAGAAAGGGAACAGGACCTCTGTATAGGTTTTCACTCCTGTTACCATTCATTTTCATATTGCTCATTTTTAAGATCTAAAAAAATGCTTTTCTTGTCAACTTTCGACCTGAAAGGTATGTAACATGCTCTTATGTATTTATCTTGTTCCTTAATTGTTAGAATCACAAAAACTCTATCTTCTTGTTTTTTATTTGTGTTTCTGAGAGATAGGTGTCATATCCTTTGGCCCATCCAATTATTTCTCTCATTTTTTGTTTGCATTTTTGTTTCCTTCCATGTTAAAATGTCTGTCATCACCTGCCAATATACTGATTTCAGCAAATTGACACTCAAAAATGGTTAAAGATGCTAAAAGTAGCTTCTAGCTTGAAGTTGTGGCAAACTAACTTCTGTGATATATATTAGTTTTATTTGCGTAGGAACTGAAGCTGGCTGTAGAATGAACACAGATTTCTGTTTCCTTGTTTGTTCGTCAGTATAAACGGGGGTCAGGTATGAAGAGACCTTGGTATAACAGAGTCTTTTCTGTCTAGTTCACACAGAGCAGAAGCTCACCGCTAACATGTACAGAGGCCTGTCACCGTGTGCTGTATGTTTAATAACACAGCTCTTCCTGTCAGTTCTCATTTAAGGAAGGTAGAGTACCTTGAAGACGGCCTCTGTCTCCTCGGGACTCTGGTCGGCCACACTCCATCGGACCTGCAGCTGCCAAAGAGGTAAACTCTCCTGAAGACACAACACAAAGAAGATTTAGATGGTCGGAACATATGTCTTGCTCACTCAGAAGTCTCCATGTACACGGGTGAATGTAACTATATGCATTTGCTAAAGTATTGTACTTAAAAGTAACAATGTATCATTTCTGCCTCTAGGGGTCTCACAATCAAAACAATGACAAATGAAAGACAGGTTGATGATGATGTAATGTAGCAAGAGATCATGGGATTTGTTTGTTTCGTTGTTAAACAGCCACAAATGTTCATAGAAGAGGTTATGTATTAAAGTTTTATTCATGTCACATTTAGTTACAGACTTCCTTCCTCACACTGACTCGAGTTGCCACAGAAGTTAGCGACGGGGTACAAAATGAAAAGCACTGTTACCAGGAATAAAATTATGAATTTCTCTGATTTTGAATGTTGTTCAAATTATTTAGGATGATGTAAACACACAACTCAACTTTAAGAGACTCACAAGTATCTCCAGGTTTTAAGAATGACATTGCACTTTAACTTCCAAGACCTTTAAATAACCGAATCATCCAAAATCTCACCGCTAAATCAAAGAGTGAAAGTGACAATACAATACTTACTGATAATACTTACATCATAAAAAGTGAATACTAGCTCCACTATAATCAGCTACAGTAAAATGCTGCTTACACACTGATGCATCTATTAATCTACTAATAATTTGAAAATCATGCTTCACTCACAAGCTTGACCACTGACTCTTGAAGGACATTTAGCTCAATTCTTTTTCTGTATTTCTCTTTCATTAGGATTTTGAATAAAAGTTTTTTACTTGTAATAGAGTATTTTGAAACAATGGTATTCGTACTTTTACCCAAGTAAAGGATGTGAATACTTCTTCCACCACTGTCAGTGCCGTATAATATCTACATCTACTCTTAGTCTAAAAGCATACATATCCAAGGAAGCAAAGCTTAAATCACACCCATGCTTGCACATTTAGTTGTCCTGTTTCACTATGCAATATGCAGAGTGACAAGTCCTCTTGCTCTGCTCCTGGCAGGTCGTTATGCCTCTAACAGGTGCATGAGTGTACAACATCAAGCTGGATTAAGAGAGAACATCCACATTTTGCCTATTAATTTATCTTTATTTATGAGCTGTGCAATATGGAAGCATTTTATTGTTCTACATAACAGATGCAACCTCCTAGGGGTTTAAACTGTTTCCAAACACTTAAGGAGAGTGTTTATCTTGAGAGAAAAGACCTGGCTAATCAGCAGCAGTGTAGTAATCCTCCTCACACAGCTACCTCTCAGAGCCACAGTCTTGTGTAACACACACCGCAACAATAGCCAGCTATTCTGCTCACTGCTATGAAGGCTTGTGGCTCAGTCAAAGCATGTGTTTTCATGGTCAAACAGCATTATACTGTAATGCACTGTACAACAATGTGAAGAGCAAAGAGTCGGCAACACAAAATAAAGAAAACAAAAACAAATGTTTTGCTGTTTCTATCAGAAGTTGTGTAGTTAAAGAACGAGAAAGTGCTCAGATTAGCTAGCTAGGGTTAGGGTTAGCTAGCTTACTGACCATGAAAAACATTGTTGCTAACATGGTGTTACAGGGGATTTCTCAAAGTAAGTTCATTCGCCTTTCAATCTTGATTAAATCAATCAAAAGTGTAGGGTTCAGTAGTAAATCTACTCATTTAGCTTTCGTGTGAAGTAAAGCTAACATGAAATTTTGATCTCAAAGAACTCATGATTAAACAAATTATCCACAAAAATAATCTGGGTTTTCTAGTTGGGTTTATAATTGAACATTTTTACAAGTCTTAAGGTTTTCCCACATGTAGACAGGACGGAGCACTTGAGAAAGTCATAATAGGGGAATACAGACTAATTGGGCCAAGCAAATGGCCCACTTATACAGTAAAGCAGGTGGCGCGTGCGTGTGTGTGTGTGTGTGTGTGTGTGTGTGTGTGTGTGTGTGTGTGTGTGTGTGTGTGTGTGTGTGTGTGTG
>JAQMCX010000043.1:18760265-18791796 GCA_029814765.1 Acanthurus leucopareius | reverse complement strand
GTGTGTGTGTGTGTGTGTGTGTGTGTGTGTGTGTGTGTGTGTGTGTGTGTGTGTGTGTGTGTGTGTGTGTGTCTCCACGTCTCTCCAAGGAGTACAATTATACTGGTACAATAGGTGCACATCTGTTGTGACGTTAGTCTAAGCAGAAAAAATGACCAAACCTGATGTGATTGAGAACAGATTTAAAGTGTGTGTGTGTGTGTGTGTGTGTGTGTACCTTGGGGTTAACGTGTGTGAGAGCGTCCTGAAATAGTCTCCCCACATCTCTACTCCCCAGCTGCATTAGCGCCTGCAGACTCAGGCTCCAAACTGGCACAGATTGGCTGTAGCGCTGCGTCGCCGCCACGGCAACACTGGCCGCTCCCTCAGCATCTCCGGATGAGAGCAGGATCTGCAACTTCATTTAAAAAAAATCAAAATTAATACACTCAAATTGTCACAAAATAAAAGCAACAGCATCCAAAGATGACCGATCATTCACCAAAAATATAGAATAGTTTAAAAAAAACAGTTTCACATTTTTATTTTTGACTTCTGAAAAGCTAAAATATGACTCGTAGATAACAGCCATACTGACTCACAGGTAACTTGCTTACTCAGCAGGGTTTGGATAACATGCAACTTTAGCAGCAAAAGGATGTCAGATAGGCTGTTCTGTGTTATATAATTGGTTCGGGTTAGAAAAAAGAGACAAGAGACAAGACGATTTAGGTTCTTATCAGCTCATATTTAATTGCACTTCTTTTTTGCGACCAGTGGATTTGCCCCCTGCTGGCTATTAGAGAGAACGCCTGTGTAAAACACTTCAGTAATGTTTTTACTGTCAGTGGTTGTCACTCCTCATGAAAAAGCCTGAGAGTGACAAGCATCCAAAGAATATTATCACCACACTTTGACTGGCACTGTTCTGGCACAGTCCAAACAAACTAAGCTAATGTAATTAACAAGCTTTGTGTGACCAGACACTTGACAAGTCATTATTCAAATGAAAGGAGACTGAACCGTAAAGGCTTAAGGGCCTCGGTGATTCTAGTTATGCATTTAAAGAAGCCATTATCTTACCCAGTTCTTATAATAATCCTCCTTCAGCAGTGAGGAGTCGTGGGCGCGCTGCAGCACTCCCAGCAGCCTCTCCTGCCTCTGCGATACACAAACACACACAACCGTGTCAGGATTTACCCATTACACATCCGCCTCCGAACAGCCACTGACATTTAATATTTATCCTCAGGGGCAAACGAACTGTCATGGTGACATAACAAGAATTAAATAGAGTCATTTCAGACTAAATGATTATTCACTTACCTTTTCCTTCAGCTCTTCAACATTCGTCTTCCTCTTCAGCCTCTCTAAGCAGAAGGCCACATAGCAAGTCCACATGGGCTCTGGAGCACAGACCACACAACCACAGCAAAGCTTTCTCACTGACACATGTCACCAACACATTAAGCTGGCAGAGAGCGTGAAATCAAATCCAAATTTGAGATATAACTTTATTATAAGCTAATTTAAATTTAAATTCACAACATTATTAATACATTATTAACCCTAAGCCTGGACCAGATATTTTAGCAAGAAATTTGGCAAAACCTTGCTTATTTCAGATTCAACAGTGAAAATGTCAGTGACAGTATGTATACCATAAACTAAAGGAAGAGAATTAGGAATATTTCAAATGTCAACAAGTCATTTTTCCTTTAAACCAAATAACGACGTCTCTTCCCTTTCTGTGAATGTATGAGCTCCTACCAGTGTTGAGGCTCCTGACCCCCTCCTCATAGACCTGGCAGCAGCGCTCCTCTCTGCGGTTGATATCGGATGCCCGGCCTTTGGCTGTCTGCAGCTCCTCCCCTGCTCCCGGGGCCTCCAGCTCCCTCCTAGCCATGAAATCCCACGTCAGGCTGTCGCCTGTGTAGTTAGCCTGTAAGCTGCAAACACGGGGACGGGAGTAGGTGCGTTTATGCTCAGTGATGAGTGAACAGTGTGGGTTTGACGGAGTGAAGGAGAGATTTGCTGATGTCTTACTCTTCCAGGATGAGCTTTTTGAGTTCTTCAGTGAAGTCGAAAATTGCTGCTATGTTCAGAAGGGAGATGACAAACTCTGCCTCTGATGGACAGAAAGATCAGAACAAAAAGGTAAAGTGACCTGGACTTTCTGTTGTTAAAAGAGCAGTTGTACATTTTAGGAACTCAGTTTAGCTCACTGGTTTGTTTGATTTTTGTTTTTGGCTAAAATTTTGATGAAAACATTGAATTTAAAGAGAGAAAAAAAATTAAACTGAAGGCACTGTTACCACTTTTTAAAAATTAACATTTTCTGATAATTTGTGTTTTTTACATTTTAATGTTTTTGCAAAGAATCTGAAATTAACTTTATAAAACTGACCTTTGATTTTTCCTGTGGCGTCTCTGTACACAACCTCGGCCAGTTTAGCATTCAGGATCTCTGGAGAAAACTCATATTCACCCTGGAAAGAGTGAAGAGCAGGTTTTCAGGCACTGGATAAAAACTGATCTCCAGCCTATCTGTGTGTGTATGTGTATTGACTTTTTGCATTTCCCAGAGTCTGCATTTGATATCTGACACACACTCACCAGATCCATCTGTGCCTTCTCCAGCTCTTTCTTCTGCTTCCTCAGTTTCTCACAGTGCAGCAGCTCCATACGAAAGTACTGATGCAGAGTTGGTGGAGAGATTGAGAAGAAAAAAACTATATAGACACTGAATTTCACTGGATTTACGTAAATCCTAGATCTCAGTACAGGTTACAAGGTCAAGGTCAAAAATAGAAGTGACTGACTAACTTGGTCCCAAAAAAAAAAAACCAACATATTTTGCTTCTTTACCTCTTGGTAGACTTTCTTGTTGTCTGGATGAAAGCGCAGAGCCCTCAGAAACAGGTGTCGTGCACTTTCAGAGGAACTTCTATCTTCAAGCTCACTTTTAGCTGCCATGATCCACAAGGCTAAAGATGGTCGAGAACAAAGTTAGTATGATTTGTTGGTGACAAAATCTATTTTGTCTACACATGTACTTGTTTTGTTCAGGAAGAGGAAACAAAGATAGTAAGAATGTGAGTTACAACAGACTGAAAAGTGGAATTTTTTGTACCTGGCTTGTCGGGATGAATAGCAAGCATGGCTGAAAACACCTTGCTGATTTGGCCTTTGGTGGCCTGATGAGTGAAGTCAGAAAAAATAATTAATTTTAGCATAAGACAACGCAAAGTTCAGCAAGTTGGCAAACAATCACATTGTTACAAACCCATTTCTTGCAGAAAGCAACATGTGAGAGCCACAGCTGCACATCATTCTGTGGAAAAAAAAGATATTGACATTATGCATAATTGATGCAATGATTTAACTGATATACTACAAATACAGAGCTAAAAATGTATTGTCCACAGTACCTTCCACTTATTTGTTGCTCTTCTGAAGACACTGTTTATTCTATGGATGATGGGGAACTCAATCTCCTCTCTTTTAAAATGGTAATGTATGTGCTGCAACAGAAAAGTTAGGTGCACTTAAATTATGTGATAATTTCTGAAAGACACAATGAACAGGCTGCCAGTGTCCACGCAAGCTGCCCTTCACTGCCCGTCACTTACTCAATTTGATTTGTGTGTATATCATTGGATAGTTTTTCATGTTAATGTTTCACTTACCGCTCTCCTCTTCTTAATTAGCTCCAAAACGTTGATTTCATACTGTAATAAAAGAAAAATGCTGTGTTTTTAACATGTCACTCATAGCCTTTATTGCTGACATGCTCACTGACCTGCACTCTACCTGAACATAAGCAATGAAGTCCTCTTTGTTTACGATCAACCTGTGGAGCTTGTATTCCAAAGCTGTCGCTCTCTTAATTATAGATCTGAAAGGGTGGAGGGTAAAAACAAAACAAAACAAAACAAAACCATACCATCAGTTCCTTTAAGGTGGAAATTTTAGTATCAGTTGAATTTGCCTTTTCAATGTTGTTTTGAGATACACTTCAATTACGAAACTCTTAAAAGGAAAAGCAGAAAATCTTCACATCTGCAATACTGGAACCATTAAATGTCTTAGAATTAATTACAACTACACCAAAATGAAATGCCAGTAATTTTTCTGTCGATCGACTAACTGATTAGTAAAGCTATGCCTGTGTTTGCTGTTGGATTGGTTAATTTAGAGAGAAGTATTTATGCTTCAAAAGACCGTGTTGCAAACATTGTATTTAGCAAATAAACTACAGGTGTCAGAGAGTTGTGGTAAAATAAAAAAGCACAACGTTCTCCTCCGAAATTTAGTTAAGTAGAAAGAGAAAGTTTACATTAAAGAGAAATAATCGAATACGTTTAATTTGAGCTCTTGAACTTATAGACCCCTGTACATTTCTATTGTGGTATTTAGGTAAGAGAGGAAGGTTTAAGAGGACAAAAATGCTTTACTTGTCATGTTTCTCGGTGGTATCATTCCATGTCTCCGTTGAGTTTTTTTTTACTTCTCTTATAAATAATGTGAACAACAAAACAATTATCAAATAGGGGCGGCAAAACGTATCAAACTAGGGTCTCTTGGTGTTTTGAAGAGTTGTTCTGCTAAAAGAAAGCATCTGAAAAGTCTTGGTATTTTAGATATTGACTTAACTCACTTGACTTCTTTTTTGGTGAACAGTCCCACTCTTTCCAGCTGCTCCAGCTCAGGGATTCTGTCCTCAATCCGCTGCTGAACGATCTCCGCCATGTTGTCAACGCCGCCGGGTTCAGGTTTGAAATTTATTCGGTTATATTAGAGTTATAATTGTCAGCATTTAATAGCTACACTGCAAGACTGCGGGCAACGGGGCAGATTCTCTCCACCACACATGTGTGGAAGTTGTGATTCGCTCTCCTTTTCCGGTTCCGTCAGCAATTAGTTCCGTGTGGAAACAGTCCAGAGTGTCGGGCGGTAGGCAAAAAACATTTAAATTAGCCAATCCAATGATTTGCTGTAGGAATCAGCGTACTGTATGTTTTGATTTGCCGAGAAACTGTCGTTACTGTTTCTAATGTAATGAAAAATTCTCTTTATTCACTAATATTCTTTTTGTGGTAATATCCTCCTAAATAAATATTTTTGTTATTTTCATTTACTAATTTATGCTGCTGTAATATTCAGTTTCACGAAGAACTATGTAATTCTGAACGAATGTCACAAGTACCAATATTATTTAAAGAAAATCAATACAATTGGTATTGGTGAAGTTTTTTGATATTTAGCCACATACAATAAAATAAGGTCACAGTTATTTTATCATCAGGCACTCAAAGCATAAAAACTTAAGGCATATGTGGTTTCAAACGTAATACGACATAAAAAATACATCTTAACAAAAATTATTACTAAAAAGTAATAACTTTCAGCTCTGTTATCAATTAATTTATTGCAGAACATATTCATTATTTTCCGCTGTTTTGTTCAGTTATACAATTAATTTTAACAAAACACAGTCAAACACAGGATATTTATGTTTTTTATAAAAAACTGTAAAGCCTCAATTTGAGCTGCTGGATCGTCTCTGATGTTTATGCTGATAAACTCGATTTCCCGCAAAATCGTAGAAAGCGAGAGCGGGTTGTATGTCATCTCCGGAGGTCAACAGCCAATCACAGCGCTGGATTCCCTCAGTCCGTCTCCAATTGGCTGACAACTGACTAATACTCTGTTGTTCAGTACAAACTGAAGGAAGCCAAACCGACAATAAATTACAGATAGATAATCAATTATTTGATCCAAAATACTACAGCCCTTCCCGATTTTGAACGACTTTTGAGACTGCCGAATGCGGATGATTTCAGGCATACGGAGGTTTGTTTTCTACTAAACCATGCTAGCACTGCTAGCTAACTAGCCAGCGTCTCGTCGCCCCCTCTTCATCTTCATGGGTTTCTGCTGTTGAGTCTGCCGGGCTTGTGCTGGAGGCAGCGAGGCTAACAAATTAATGCCATCGGCCAGGGTAGGTAGCCTTAACTTATGCCCCATATTTACCAAATGCCGGTTTTGGCGTTTTTCTTAATCACTGTGTGAATAACCGAATGAATACTACACTGAAATTCCTAGCTAACTACCATGTTAGCATTGTGCTTTTAGCTGAGCTAGTTAGCTCGACTGTTAACGCGAGTGTTTGTATGCTGGCTAAGCTAACATGTTAAATTATCTCAATTTTTATTCTGTAATAATTGTGTATTGACATTACTCGCAGAACTCAGGTCATATTATGAGTGGGGCGAGTTGCAAAGCTAACGGCGCTGTGTACCCCGCCTCATCGGCAGTGATGAACTCTGTGAAAAAGCCGAAGATGGAGCAGATTCAGGCCGACCATGAGCTGTTCCTACAGGCCTTTGAAAGTGAGATTCCACTACTCTTCAATTTGTCATGCGGCTTGTCTGTTTTAGTAACATGAGAAGAACGTTTCCATTTTTTCAGCGAGCATTTATCTCTCCGTTTAACTTCATCGCTACTTATTTTGTTTTCGATGGCTGTTTTTGGTTGACGGGCCTCCTAAGTTCAATTGGCTTTGTAAAAGGAGGCACTGATGGTCTTTGTTATGAATTTAGATATCTTAAAATAACCATACTTGGATAACAAATGTCAAACTGGAAGTAATAATTAACATGTTTTAAGATCTGTTCAGTTTTTCTTTGGTTGGTGGATGTTTTGTCTGATCAGCCACCACCTGTTAACTCCCCCTCTTGTGGCATGTGTTAGCAATAATATGGATTAATTTCCCAGATGCCGACACGGTAAAATTGAATGGCCTGCTCTCACAGCACGGCAACTGGGCTTTGCTGTACTGACATTTTCTAAATTTTAGTGGTTGTCCTTTTGAACTTTGCAATGTTTTTGAATAAACATTGCGATAGGACTGTGTGACAGCAGTGTCCAAGTTAAACATCACAACAATGTTTTTTGGGTTTTTTTTCAGAACCAACTCAGATATACAGATTTCTTCGCACAAGGAACTTGATTGCAGTAAGTTAAAAACTAAAAATATCTTTTTTTGAGTCATATTATTAATTGTCCAGCCCTCTTATATTCATTCATTTATCCATCCTTTGTTCTCCTTCCAGCCCATTTTTTTGCACAGGACCCTCACCTTCATGTCTCATAGAAATGGTCGAACAAATGCCAGAAGGTAAGAAATCCGATGCGTTTTTACTTTCGATAAATGAACAGTTTCTTTTGACATATATAAAGGTGCAACAGCAGAGTTTAATAAGATGCTTCATATCTGATATGTTTATAATCTCAATTTTAGTTGTTTGTTTTGTTTTGTTCTGTCCCAGTGTCACTTTATTTCAACATGTTTGACTTAAAATTCTTTCCCCCAGAAAAACATTTAAAGTGGATGATATGTTGCAGACAGTGGAAAAGATGAAAGGAGAGCAGGATTCTCCAAGGTAACACAGCTCTACTGGAGTTCATGTGCCCCCTAGTTGTTAAGTAGCTTTTAGTGACTGAAAGCAGCAAAGACACTGTAGAGACACAATTGCTGTCTTATTAGTTTTAACAGTTGGCACGCTTGATATGTCCCTATTTCACATTTGCATATTTCTGTTTGCTCTTTAGTTTGTCTTCACATCTACAGTTAACTTTCACTGGGTTCTTCCATAAGGATGGTAAGCAGTTATTAATCATTACCAAGTACTTGTGTTTATTGTGTTTGTATAAAAAGCAAAGCACTTAAAAATGCATAGAAAATTGGCCAAATAAAGAACTTTTTGTTTTTGTCTACACTTAAAGTCATCTTACTGGCATCAGGCATTCCTACAATAAGCTGTTGTTAGTGTATGCAATTACATGCATGCTAATATCCTCATTGAGAAACCTTGATAGTAGGGCTTTGTGATATGACAGTATATCATATGATGGCAGTGAAAATGTCAGTGGTTTCATATTATGTTCCACCATTTATTTCACTTGCCTAAGAAATCAATTACAAGCATGCACTGATACAAGAGTTATATCTAAAAAATATATATAAAACAGATAGACACACACACACACCAATAGATAGCCTTCTAAATATTACTATAGAGATATCAATGAAAGTTGTGTGTTTCATGCAAAAGTTATCTAAAATTTTGTAGTGTTTAAAACAAAAGAAAAGCAGAATTGACATCAATCCCTTCATGTTGTTGTCATGCAGAAAAGCCATCTCAGAATTCAGAAAATGAACAAAATTCCGTGTCCTTAGAGGTGCTACTTGTCAAGGTCTGCCATAAAAAACGCAAGGTAAAGTAATATTATTGATCACATCTCTCACTTAAACAAAAGGTCATTCCTAATGAGCGTGTTTGTTAAAAGAGGTTTGGTCTTTTTTCTTTCAGGATGTCAGTTGCCCGATTAAGCAAGTGCCTACCGGTAAAAAGCAGGTGCCTTTGAATCCTGACAGTAACCAAACCAAGCCTGGCTCCTATCCTTCCTTACTGGTTTCCAGCAATGAGTTTGAGCCCAGTAACAGCCACATGGTCAAGTCCTATTCGCTTCTGTTCAGGGTGTCACGCACAGGAAGGAGGGACACTAATGGTCTGGTTAACGGAGAGGCTAACGAGAACATCGGTAGGAATTTAATATCGAAGCTCTTTGTTTTGTGTCTTTGTGGATGTACAGTTACAGTTTTACAGAGTCTTTTGACACAAGATCAGAAAGGGGAGACTGTAGCCCCTTTTACACAACCCATTCAAGCTGGGAATTTTGCAAAATATTGTATCTTAGTTGCTCTTTAGAAATAATACCAACATGGAGCTGCATTGTTGTTCCTTACAGCTGGCAGCAGAAAACAGTGGAATCAGCATCTGTGTTAAAAAAAAAAAAAAAAAAAAGTGAGCCAGCAGAACATGGAAATGTTGTGTAACACTGCGTTTTGTGATAGTGTTTTATAAATACAGTTATTCCATGGATTTGTCAGTCATGCCTAAAAAGCAAACAAGGGTGAAGGGCAGGTATATAAAGATGAGCTGAACATGTGATTAGAATCAGTGTTGACCATCGCAGAATAATGCATTTCTGCTTTGAACAGCCTAGCAACTGCTCTTGTGAGAACTGACTAATTGCAGGGCAACCACTTCCTATCTAAACCCCTGTGTTACACCTCTTCTGCCTTTTAAAAGCCAGTATGCTTTCCTAAATTACCCACTGGGACAGTATTATGCAAGGCCAGCATAATAGCAGGTCTCCTTTATGGCAGCATTGGGGGATCTCTGTGTGAAAAGGAGCTCGTGATGGCTCAGAATGGGGCCACAGCAAGTGGCTGTTTGTAAGCAGCCAGCCTTTTTTCTGGGCATACCATCTAAAAATTAATTTTTGGATGCAACTACAATGACTTGCTCTGAAAATGACTGACTCTATTTTTGCTTTTTTGTTCCTATATAAAGATGTTACAGATACCCCAAGTAGAAAGAAGAGAAGTTCATCCCACAGAGAGGAGGGAGAGACCACAGAGACATATGTTGCACAGATGACTGTCTTTGATAAGAATAGGTAAAAATTGTATCATTTAAATTGTGGAAAACTTTATCATATTCTTTTGTCTACACCCTTTAAATTATTGCTCTTGAATTTTACCATCGTAGGAGATTGCAGCTGCTGGATGGAGAGTATGAAGTGTCGATGCACGGGATGGAAGACAGCCCTATCAGCAAGAAGCGAGCTACATGGGAAACCATTCTTGATGGCAAGGTAAGGGGGTGGCTGTACACTTCAGCATAGAGTGTGTGTGGGTGACCTTTTTCTTTCAGGAGCTGGGGAGCTGCGGTTCAGATCCCAGCATTTTCTACTTCTAGACTGCCTTTCACATCAGAGCATTTGTTGTCGTACCCACACACTACTGACTGTTACTCTGCATGACTGCCTCACAGAGACTGCCACCATTTGAGACGTTTTCTCAGGGACCCACACTGCAGTTCATACTGCGTTGGACAGGTGATGCGAGTGGAAAGTCCACCGCCCCCGTGGCCAAACCCCTCGCTACCCGCAACTCAGACAGCTCCGGCCCCATGGAGACTAGGACCAGCAACCACCGAGCTGCCCTCATGAGTAAGTTCAAACCCACCAGAGGGTGGCTTGAACTTTGTTTTAAAATGATGCTGACTTAGAAATGCTGTGTGATGTGGAGGATTTATTTCAATATTCTTGTGTGGATCCATCAGTCTATGTAAATTCATTTAATTATAGCTTGAGCTAAATGAAATCCTGTTAACATTCAAGAGCAGGAGGCAGTTTGTAGACAATTAGAGCACAAGGTTTGCAATTCCACCCTCTACTTTATTAAAAGTACTGTCGATGTGTTATATAAAGGATACCAGACAAAGAACTGCAGATACTTTATATCATACCAGATTCTCTAAGCAGAGCTGAATGGAGTTTATAAACCACTGGGAATTTTGTGTGGGACGGTCTATTTGTAACCGAATCTGGCAAAAGGCACTGAGTCACCACTGTTGGTCCTTTTCAGACATTCACACGAATGTGCCGGTAACTTAATATGTCACTTTTTGAGTAAGGATCCAGCCATTTTTATAAAAATCATGTATGTAATCATGTAAAAAATCAAAAATCATTTTTAACTCTCTCTGGTCAGGCTGTGTGAAACAAGCAGCAGTTTCTTTATGTTGTATCTAACAAATTAGAAATTCAATAGAAATTCAATAAGAAAATGTATTAGAGTGTCTACATGGTTGTTTTTAGAGTATTTAAAATCTTATGCTGATGCAACCTGAGAGACGTACAAACACTACTCTTCCCTTGTACTCCATTCCAACTCCTGTGTTAAGGTGGAATGTTGCTTTTTTTTGGTCACTCTCCTGTGCATCAGATGCCAAATATCATTATTCATTGCTGCTCTGTCATTAATGGTCCCTCATTTTTTTGCACAGATCCATAATAGAGACCTGTGTCAGAATGCCTTAAAGCCATTACTTAAACTGGCAGATGAAGCCAGCAATGTGACATATTCCTAATCTGAAAGGGGTTTTAGTTTCACAGTGCCATGTGTGCTGTCATTTCAAATCTTGATGTTATGGGAAAACAATGCAGTTCCATCATAGTCTCAAGTACATGTTCAAGGCACAAAATTAGCACCAGCCAGCAGCCAGATTCTGGTTTATCATGCAAGTGGCTGGCCAATTCGTTTTCCTCACCAGCCAAGATTAGAGCAACAACACAATGAGAATCTGCTGATTGGCTGGTACAGTTTGAATATTAGCTTGCCTTTTGGCCAATAAACAAAAAGGTCAATGTTGCACCCAGCATGTTGTATGTATCAGGTCGAATTTATGATTTGGTGATTCTCCAAGAAATAACCTCTGCATCTGTTCTCGTCAGCAGTGAAAGAGTCAGTCAGCACAGACATTCAGACAAGGAAAGAGCAGGTCCCATGTGAGCCGCGGCAGAAGCTACGTATATTTTATCAGGTACACCACACTACAGTAAGAAAATTATTTATAAGAATCTGAATCACAACAATCTTTTTTGTACGGTAGCTAACAGCTTTGCTGTCTGTTAGTGTCAAAAAAATGTATTGAATTACTGTCACAGTCTGAAACCTTAAACTCTAAATTGTTAAGATCCTGTTGGGCTCCTGGTCCTCAGGGTTTTCGTACCGAACTGTGACAGTAACTCTTACGATAGAATCACTGTTAAAATCTCCCACTTAAATCTGCGATATTTTGACCCTCTGTAGCTTACCTCGTTAACTTGTGTGATCTGTCTTTGTTCAGTTCTTGTACAACAATAACACACGGCAGCAAACAGAAGCCAGAGACGATCTTCACTGTCCCTGGTGTACCCTGAACTGCAGCAAGCTCTACAGCTTGCTCAAGCACCTCAAACTCTCCCATTCCCGCTTCATCTTCAACTATGTGGTAAGAACAGAGTGGGTTTGTCAAACATGGATGCTGAAGCTTTATCAGGCTGTCGCTGGACCAACATAGAAGAAAGGGTTTTTTATTGATTTGTTTGTAGTGTTGTCTTCACTGGGGTTTATTATAGAGAAATGACTGTGAACACTGTGTAATTGTATTGAGGGAGAAAAGTAGTAGCTCTAAACTTTTCAAGCAGTTTGTTAAAAATAAGAAGTTGTAAGTTGTGCTTAAAATGCATGCTTGACAATGAAATTTCCTTCCTCTGCTTGTTGTTCTCTTGCACAGTTTGCAGACCTACAGTGAACTGTTTGTCTGATAGCTCTGACACTTCAGGCGAGCAGAGTCTTCACCTGATAACATTATACTTTGGTACATATGCAAGAAAAAGGAGTTTTGCAAAGTGCCAACTTGCCGTGTCTTTGTTTTGTGTTAAATGTTTCAACTTCTATAGTCCATTCTTACTGACTTCTTAATTTTTAGCTACTTGTTTCTTGTTCTCCATCTTTCTTTTTTCACTAATACAATACTGCAAGTGTCCTTGGTGCACCCTACATGTCTGTGTCTTGAGGCAAATTTTCCAAAGCGTCCTGTTTGTATAAGTATGAAAGATGTCACTTTCTCAACAGTTAGTGCCAGATTGCTCTTGATCTGATCACATATCATTGTCAGTGATTTATTAATGTATTTCTTTTTGCAGCCTCATCCCAAAGGAGCAAGGATAGACGTGTCCATCAATGAGTGCTATGACGGTTCATACGTTGGCAACCCTCAGGACATACACAGCCAGCCCGGCTTCGCTTTCAGCCGCAACGGCCCGGTTAAAAGAACGGCCGTGACCCACATACTGGTGTGCAGGTAAATTTGTGACCTTTGCCCAAAAGCAGTGTTCACATTTAAAGTCACTACATTTCAGACAAAGCTTAAAGCTTTTTAAATGACCACTTAAATTAGCTTCTCATTCAGCCTGGATAAGTGATGAACTGGTGATCAGTTGAATTAACACTAATGAGCTGTTGATGAACTCTGAGTTTGATAAAACAGATTTAGAACAGGAACAGTTTGTGGCACTTGGCATGAAGTCGACTCTTCATTAAATGAGCTCTTTTCAGTCAGAGGGTTTCTCATTCGGATGTTGCAGCTGAAAATAAAATTGGTAAATAAGACCATGAAAATTCAGATGTGACCTTCTGATAAAGATGAACTAAATACTCTTTTGCATGAATTTTTGCCCTCTATTTCAACATAAATCCCTTTTATATATATATATATTTTTTTTTTTTCAATACTGAGTCCAGTTTTGACTAACATGGCATGTTTAAAATGGCAGCTGTGGCCTGCTTAATATAACACACCTTTGTCACAAGCTACTTGGTCCAAAAACTTGCAGATCCTGCCTCAAGCTACGTGCATGCGCTTGTTGGGTGCACTAACCACCAGGCAACAGATCATTTATATCTGTCCCGTTTATCTAGTTCAGAATTAGAATTTAATAAATTCTAATATTGATCCTAAAGATTGGTAACAGGACATGTTTACTGATTGATTTTGTTGATCCTGCACAAGCCGTTGCATTTTTCTTTTACAACTTTTGAAAGATTGATGAGATTAGTTTTTTTGCCAAACATTTGTGTATTTTGTGTAAAAGACCTTCAGCCTGTGCGTGTTATTTTATTGTTTAGCACTTTTGTGTAAGGTCATTAAAATAATTGTATTGTGTACAAGAACTCACCCAAAAAAATGAACCAGTACTGGTTGAAATGAAGCATCAGTATATGTGTATTGTCTTACAGTAGTACAACATAGTGTACATGCAGCATTTGCTTACTCTCCCCCTTTCCACTAGTCCCAAGAGGACCAAACCGAGTCTATCTGAGTTTCTGGAGACTGAAGATGGAGAGGTGGAGCAGCAGAGGACTTATGTCAGCGGGCACAACCGTCTCTACTTCCACAGTGACAGCTGCATGCCCCTGCGGCCCCAGGAAATGGATGTGGACAGTGAGGACGAGAGAGACCCAGAGTGGCTCAGAGAGAAGACTGCCACGGTGAGGAGCCATCACTCATTCTGTCCTTTTGTGTCCGGCTTGACTGTGCGTTATCAACGCTCAGGACCTGCATGGCAGTGCTCTCTCAGTGTTGCTGAAGAGGAAGTCTCTGAAGTTATTGCTTCCTATTAAAGCAAACACAGAATCTATTCTCGACTGTGTTTTTACACTTTTGTGTAACTTTCGTGTTGTCCCGTTTTGGCAGCTCTTAATGTCGCACAAAGCTTTTGAAGAAAAAAGTTGGTTAGGTGCTCTCAGAGAGGGAATTAAAAACAGGGTATTTCAAATAAGAGGGAAATCCTGGCACCCAAAATTGGCCACTTCTGAAAGGCTTTTTAACTTTTCACTTCCTCAGTTGATAGTTTTTTCACATTTGACGAGTGGCTGGATTGTCTTTTTGTTTGATGTTTAATGTTAAAGTTTTATTGAAACAGACTTTGGTAATGTTTGCTGCTGTAGTTTGTAGTGTACAAGAAGGACAAGGAAAAACTGAACTTCTTCCACTTGACATCCTTTATAAAGGCAAATGGGCAGTTTTATTGAATCGGTTTAGCCTTTCACCCTGTAACACAATGTAAACTTCTGCTTACATTACACTTCCTTTAGACTGGCTTGAGTTGTATTTCTCCAAAAGTTAATTCCCCACCCATGTTTAAATGAATGGGAGGACTGATATTATTTCTGCAACACCTGATTTAGGCTGAATACAGCACACAAGTGTTTGTGTGTGTGAGTGTTAACTGAGCTGGTGAGATGAGTGGTAAACATCTGATTTTGCTGATTTCAGCGACTGATTACCATGGCAACAGAGTCAAAGCATGTCGGTCAGCTCCACTCCCCATCAATAACTTATAGGTGATCAGAGCAAAAACTGTGGCAAACACGTAACACTTCTTCAGCTCGCTCTTGTATTTTTACCTCTACAGTCTTGATTTCCTGAATCAGCTGAAAATAACCCGCTGTAGTCTCTATCTCTGTCCGCTCTGTCTTCAGGACCGACAGAAAATGCCTGTAATGCCCTTGAAAACAAACCTCATACAAGTGTTAGAGGAGGTTGTTCTTTTAAGTGCTAGACACCATGTTTTTGCTTTTCTGATTAATACAACAAGGATAAAAAGACCCTCTTTAGTTTTTAGGTGTATTACCACGTTTTTGTATCGCAACACCCAAAGTATATATTGTAATTTGTGAAATGAAGTTTGTTTGTTTTTTCTTGCAGCAACTGGACGAGTTCACAGATGTCAATGAGGGAGAGAAGGAAGTGATGAAGCTGTGGAACCTGCATGTCATGAAGCACGGGTACGTCCAGTATAACAGGACTGAGAAGTGGTGGACATGGTTTGACCATCATATGAACAGTATACACTGCAGTGAACAATGGGTGAGCTGCATAGTAGTTGTGCATTTTGTCACAGCTGCTCTAATACTCTGTTCTGTTTTCACCTGCAGTTTCATCGCAGACAACCAGATGAATCAGGCTATCATGCTTTTTGCGGAGAACCGGGGTGCTCACATTGTCCGCCGCAACCTCTGCCGCAACTTCCTCCTGCATCTAGTCAGCATGCATGACTTCAACCTGGTGAGCACGGCCACTATAGACCGTGCCATGGCCCGTCTGCGACAGATCCAAGAGGAGCTGCCAGACACGGAGGAGGAGCAGCAGGACCAGACTCTGGTTTCAGCAGGAGCCTGCAATGGCAACGGCGTCTCCTCCGCTGGGGTCAAACAGGGCAAGAGGACAAAAAGTGCACTAACAGACTGACGCAGGATGAGAGGACAGATGGAACAATGATTGTCCTGTTTTGTTTGGTTTCTTTTGTTTGGTTTGATTTCATTTGTTTGGTTTTTTTTTTTCCTTCTACAATGACTTTAACCAACCCTTTGGTGCTTAGATAGGTGGGAAAACTGGTCATTGATGGATCTGACCTAAAGCAGACCAGTATACAAGGTAAACAAGTTTTTGGAACTTGAGAATTGAACCAAATATGAACAATATAAAAGAGAAATACCCACATCTACACAAACTAGGAATATGAGGACTGGATGATACCGGTTGAACCTACTTAAATACTTGCTCCTGAAGTGTCGGTTTTTGGGAGTGGGAGTGTGAACAAACAGAATCTTCTGTCTTCTGTGGCTGGACTGTCTTTGGTATGTCCTTGTTCTAGTCAACTGTATCGTACATACAGTTAAAACCGAACTGGTAAATTTGCCATTATTTCTACACATACACAATAATCTTGTTGAGAATTTATCCTTTTAGCTGATTATTTTAGCACTTGGTGTTTGTATTTAGAAAGCTTACCTTGAAATTTTCTCTTTTATTTTTTTTCTTTTGTCCCCCCTTCATGCTGCAACAAATGTTGGATGCAGCTTTTCCACTGCCGTCAGTGGAGAAACTTTGGTGGGTTCAATTTCACTGTTGTTAAAGACCTTTTAATTTGAAGGGTCATACAACAAAGAGAACATTACAGGAAAAATCTACACATGGCATCAATGTCTAGAGTATATATAGCCAGTGAAGCTTGTGTTAGAACCCCACAGTGGATTGTGGGTTTCACTGTTAGGTTGCCATGACAATAGTGTTATACTGTAAAGCCTTGGATCGTGGACAAGGAAATAGTTTCAAAACTCCCACTTCATCACCCCTAAGCCTTTGGCCTGCATTGATAATAGCTCAAGGAAAGCCAGGGAACTCAACTTTTTGAAACAACCAGCAGCACATCACCTCATGTTTTGAGTGCATAGGATTCAAGATTTTAAAGTCAACCATTTTCTCATATTACCAGCACCTGTAGTTACCTTTCAGTTTGAGGTTTGAACATGTTTTTTTTTTTTGTTGTTGTTGTTTGTTTTTCAAACATGACTTGTGAGTATCAGTAGATGATTGACAGAAATGTGCATACATATAATCACATCTATTGTATTACCTTGCCCCACTCCCAGTCCAATAATTAACGAATTGCAGTCTCTCTCTCTCAAAGCAATATGCTGTTTTATTGGATGGTTGGTTTTCAGGTCCATGCCGGTAGTCTGACTTTTTAGGTGCAGTTATGCCAAAGGGGAATATTTTCATCAGTCTCTTCATTTCTGAATATGTTTTTAGCATATTTTCTTTCATTCCATAATTTTTTTAAGCAGCAGTAGATGTGTTTTGTAGTGTGTACATAAGTTGGTGATTGTCACCATTCATAATTACATCACATTTCCCTTGTGGACTACCAAATTAAACAATATATTTTCCTTCTTCCATTATTCATGGAGGGTTTCTGTATTCATCTGGAAAAAGGGAGACATGTTCACCATTATGTCAAAACACCCTGTTGAAAATTGTGAACTGTACACTCTGGCTAAGGGGATTTTTATATTTAAAGAAATAAAATACATTTGACCTTATTCATGTGTGTAATGTTACAGCCGTTCAACAATTTGTGCAACAAAAACTTTACACGTCATTGTGGTTGACAAACTCAAGAAAAGCTAAACAGTTTTAACACCTTATCACCAGAGTGAGTTTTATCAAAGAATCATACTGAAGAAAAAGACAGTAAGTGAATGCTGGGTTAAAATTATTTTGTCAGCTGTGGTTTTCCAAGCTTTATGTTTCACTTTGGCATAAAATGACATTAAAGTTCAGTAATCATACTTTTTGCTGAGGTTTCACATTGTGCATATGATGATTTTTCACAGACTGTTTCACAGTAGACAGTATACATGCTAAATGGGGTTTTGGTTGACACTTATTTTCTTGGTATTTACTGGGGGCATGCAGAATGAAGACGCTGCACATTTTCTACTACATCAAGTGTCTTCAGTAAACTGTGGACTGTAATCTGTCTTCCTCCTACAGGGAATGAAACTTGTCTGCCTTTTTTCTTTTGCAGTTGTGTATCACCTTTTATTTCCGGTTAATAATGAAGTGCTCCTGTATCTAATGGTCATATAATCCCTTAAAGCGTCAAAAAATCTTTCTTTGACTCACTGCATCTGTGGCAACATAAAAACAGTTTGTCTCCCTCAGTCTTCTTCAAAAACAGATATCAAAAACAGTTTGGTGGTGATCAAATTTAGAGTGAAGGTCTGGTCTTGGGGTGCTAATGTTCCTCTATGTCTTTGTGTAACAAAGGTTGATAGGAAGCACCTGATCTATAATGACTCAGTTTCTGAATTTGATACTTCACGTGAGCACGAGCATGCACATAGTTTAACTTATTATTTTTAGTGGACTTCTGATTACTGGTCCACCAAATGAACTGTACTTTTCAGAGACAACCCTTTGCACAGTGTTCTGTTGCTGCAGGATGAACCCCTTATATTTTATGTTTTCCTTATAATTTATTCTTTTATAATTTATTTTTATATTTTACTTCCAAACAACCACAGAATTCTTTTCGGCAACGCTTAGCCCGGTGTACTGTTAACATACTCTATAGTTCACTGACATCGTGACAAGCTATATTTTGTATATATATATATATATATATATTACAGATGACAGCAGCAAGAGATTTGAATTCTGAGTGAATAAAATAAAGTGTGTGTTAGGGTTAATGGTAGTAGAGGAAAATTTGTTAACTTTTAAGTTAAATCATAGCGCCAGCGATTAAAAACAACCATTAAATTTGCGTGTTGTGTTGCTTAAACTTTGATTTCAATCATATCTGCATCGGCTGAGGTTATTCGCTTTGAGCCCCTCGCGTGAGCCGTCTGTCAACATACGATCTTTGACGGCACCAAAATCCTCGCGCTTGTTTTAAACGTCATTTCAGTCCCGTTCATGTTTGTGACGCAACGCTAACCTCAACGTAACATGTTGAGAGGTAGTGCATAACATTTGTTTACGTCTGCCTTAAATATTGTAATGAACTGAACTCGCTAGTAGACATAGTTTGCTTACCTGGTCGGTATTACGAAAACCGACGCTTCTGTTCCAGTGAATGTCGCACACATCGACGTTACCGCTCCACCATGTATGACAGTGAAGCGCCAACACAAAAATACCGTGTTGAAGAGTGTAAAGTTGGAGTCCTATACGATGCGGAACAAACTCAAACGGGGCAACAAAGACGCTCCGTGCTCAATGAGAGGCCAACCGAAAATCACCGACGTGATTACGGTAAAGTCATCAGACACGAGCAGCTCAAATGATGAGACGGATTCAGTGTCGCTGGCAGTTAAAGATTCATGTAGTGCAGACTTTGCAGCCGGGGTCTCCTCCAGAAATGTTGCACCACTTCAGGAAGAGGGGAAGATTTTATGTACAAAAGGCCTTAAAATTGCGCCAGTTTTCTTGCGTACAACTAAGTACAGTGAGAGGAGCAGTGATGAGAAGAGGGGTCAGCCTGCAGAGAAGCTGCATAAATCAGTGCACCCTCCACAGACTGAAGATGTGCAACTGAAGATAAGCCAGCGGCTGTTAGCTACAGTTTCTCACCTGTCCAGCAGAAAACGGTTGTCACCATCAGCTGTGCACGGCTCTCTGGAGGAAATCCGAACAACAAACCCTGGATATCCCGTCCAAGCAGTGTTTAACACTTTGCAGAAGAAAGCAAATCTGCAGAATTCAGGTGAGAGTGAACAACAGTGCGTTATTACACTGAATGTGTATTATTCCAGTAACTTACCCATATTTTTTTCTTTTACAGAAAACTTTATTTATCCCATACGGGCAATTCATTTTACAGCTCCTAGTTCACATAAAAGCACAATAATACAACGATCATTCATTGGCCATACAACTCTAATGCTCAATTGTCAGTAAATCAAGTCAGCTGATGGTATCCCAGATCATTGTGAACATAATTTAGCATGTTCAAGTTTATAAATATATTTAGCCTTCCAAATGAACTTCTGCTTCACTCCATTCGAAAGCAGAAAACTCCCTGAATCCAAGCCAGCTGCAGAACCATTTAAAAGAGAAGAGGAAGCGGGGAAATGAGAACACTGAGAGGATGCCCAAACGTCAGAGGTCTGAGGATGCTGCTGCTGTGGATCACCGTGACAGATCAGCACAGGGTTTTCTGGAAAGACCTGTGCTCCCAGCCATGAGAGAACCAAGAAGCAACAAACTAAGTCGCACTCATAGATTGAGGCAGCAAAGTGGGAGCCCACAATCCCTGCTGCACAACGCTGGATTGATAGATCAAACAGAGTCTTGCAATCAGTCTCTTGTAATCTCTGATCTTCCCCAGAGAGGTAAACTTGTCATATGTTGTCTGTTCTATCTCCCTGTGGCATGCTTTATGAATTTAAATGTAAGGAAATGATCTTTTTCGCTTCCTTTTGCCTGTCTAGACTTCAGTTTTGAGGATGTTCTGTGGACTGATAAATACAGTCCTGAGCATTCGAGTGAAGTCATCGGTAACTGTGCCTCTGTGAATAAACTGCAATGGTGAGTTTCACATAATCTGCCTCCTAAACCCCTAACTGGTACATTTAAGTTAAGATCATTGTGAGCAAAACCTTTTTATTTTCATCTTTCCCTGGAATCCAGTTGGTTGAAGAAATGGAAACTAAGAGCGGACTGTGATGAGAGGAGAAAAATGGAGGAAAGGAAACATGAGGAGAACAGCAACGGTATTAACGTGCATTTGTCACACTTGCCCTTACAGCTCTGCTTAAGGTCAAAATGTGGTTTCTAATGAGCTGTGACCAATTGTTTGTCACTTGAACTCCTTATGTTTGGGTATCCGCATGACCACAGTTTTATTAGAACAACTCAGGATTTCGCCGAATTTTTTCAGTAGTGTTTTTGTTTTAAAAAGTGATGTCTTCCTCTTGTGCAGACTCATGGGACTGTGGGGACTTCCAGGGGGAGGCTGGGGCACAGGATGACAGGGGGGAGCCGCTGCGGAACACCATGCTGATCACAGGAGCCCCAGGGGTGGGCAAGACAGCGGCAGTGTACGCCTGCTCTCAGGAGCTCGGCTTCAAGGTTGGATTCAAACTGGAGCAATAACTTAGAATCAGGGCTGCCCAAGGCGACAGTCCATATTAATACCTTGTGTTTGGTCTTATCATTTCCTTCAGCTAATGATTTTTGCAGGTTAATAATCTCTGCTTTAGCTCGCCAATGGCAACTGTTTTGATCATATGTTAAAACTCATCCTAATTCTACCTTGAAAAATGCCTCACAAGGATGTAAAATATATAATTTAAGGTCAAGGGATTCTCACATGTAACCAGTTTGTTACAGACTATACAAACAGCATCATTTTCCCTTTCGATCTGAGGTATTGAATGCCTCATATGACCTTAACCTCCTAGAGTATTGGAAAAAATGATAGAAGTAGCTCATTCAGATCCTCACAGATGGCCTGGCTAGAAATAAAAGAAATATTGTTTAAAGCTACTAAACCTTAGACATTTTTTCATTCAGCAGGAAGAGTCTTTAACATGCAGACTAAAATTATTTTCCTATTTTCGTCAACCAAGCAATCCACCAAAAATGTCACATGTCTGTATGATTCTAGAAAATATATGACGTAATAAAACATGATCTTTTGTATTAGACATCTCATATTTCTGGTTAACCGGAGAAAATCAAGAATTTTCTTTGATGAGATTGAATCATTGTTTTGTTTTGGGCTGAATATGCCATCTACCTCCTATCTCTCACTCAGTAAGACTGTAGCCTCTGATGATATTTGTTTTCTGTTCCATACAGAAATATGTTATTCACAGTTGAGCAGGTTGGTTATATTTTCGAGACTGTTTCAGGGCAAATAATCATCTGGTCTTCACCTGCATGAATAGGAGGAATTATCATTCAATTTTTTCCTCTCTCTTTTCAATCAAAGGTATTTGAGGTGAACTGCTCCTCTCAGCGCAGCGGCTGCCATGTTCTGTCCCAGCTGAAGGAGGCTACCCAGTCCCACCTAGTGGAGACGTCAGGGAAGGACCAACTGAAACCAACTTACTTCAACAACTACAGCTCCGTTACTAAATCTGAGACTTTACCAGGTGGGTAACATGCAAAATCTAAAGATTGCTCTGTTAGAAAAAACAACAACAAAAAAAACCAAAACACTGAAGCTCCTCATGTTTAAATTTATCTCTGGAGACACTAATGGAGGCCTTGTTTTACATGTTAAATACTTTACTGGCTTTTGTTCTCCTTCTCTAACATAAAAAACAGTGCGTCCGAAAAATTTCACCTCTACCTCAAAAAAGAGGGTAGCACAGAAATTTGGCCGCTTCAGATGCAGAGGCAAAGCTAATCCATCCACAGTCACTTTGGCCAGCTACTTCAAGATGAAGGCCAAAGCTGATCACTTACACCTCGGTGGCTTGCCGCCATTGAACAAACCAGACAGGAAGACATCATCGGGCAACCCATCACCAGGCTGTGATCAATCAGTGCCACAGAGCAAAAAGACAGCCACATCACTCATTCTGTTTGAAGAGGTAAACCATTTTGTTCTTTATGACATATTCAATGGATGTGATTCCACACATGACTCAGGTTTGGTTGATCCTGAGTCGATCCATTTGCAACTTGTTTGTTCCCACAGGTTGATGTCATATTTGATGATGATGTTGGTTTCCTTGCTGCCATCAAGACTTTTATGACAACCACTAAAAGACCCGTCGTTCTGACAACCAATGGTAAACACACTCACACACACTTTGTGATGTTGAGTAATAGATTTGAGGACAAACACTGATGCAATTGAAATTATTTCTTTAGATCCTTTGTTCAGAGAGAGATTCAGCTGCAGCCTGGAGGAGATTATTTTCAAAACCCCATCATTGGTAAGTATTTATTGCTGCACAGTCATACAGCTTCGTTGTGAATTTTTATGCATATTTCCTGAAGTAGCTCACAATTTGCTTGTATGTTTGTGATTAAAATAAAAACCTCTACTGACTGCTCCATGTACCACGAAGGACTCCACACACATTTAAATCATTAAAGCAAATATGAGCAAGAATGACTCAGTTTGTCCTAAACTATTCCATTTCTTTTCAAGGTGAATGTCTGTAGCTACCTGCAGCTGGTGGCTTTGGCTGAGAATGTGCGACTGGAGTTGGACGACATCTTCGACCTTGTCAGACTGTCCAGAGGTGACGTCAGACGCTGCCTGCTGCAGCTGCAGCTCTGGGTGCACAGTGGTGGAGGACAGGCATATCAGAGGGAGGGCTTGTCTCAGAAGTCTATTGGTGCCAAACGTATGTTCCAATGATAAAATCACAACTAAATCCCTTTTCATACACAATTTTTCTTTTTGATATATCAAAAACATTTAGTATCAAATCTGCAGGGGTTTTTTCTCTATTTCCTTGTCTAGGCTCCAGTGTTGAAGAGGGTGACAATATAGACTCCCACCATCCTGAATGTGACACAGGCTGCACTGCTAGCATGCTGGGTCTCCACCCTGTGACCCAAAACCAACTGTTAAACCTTTTACAGGCAAGAGAACCTTTTACGTTTGAACTCTATAAGCTGTTTTCCATAGAAAAATTAAGTGTTTCTGTCAAAATATTGTTTCCTCATTTCTTTAGCCTCAGTTCCTGTCTGAAAGAGACACACTTAAGCTCTTGAGGCTCCTAGCTGAGAGCTGGAGAGGTGGTGTGCCTCTTCTGTACTCCAACCTGGAACTACTTCTGCCTTTTGGTGCCAAGAGATCTTCAGCTCTCTTCCTGGACAAGGAGCCTTATTCTGGGCTACAGAGTGATCACATCCAGAAGCCGAATAGAAATGTCAGTCCACTGTCATCAGTCACCAACAGCATACCTGTTCAGAATATCTCCAGGCTTAGCAGAAGGAAATATATCACAAAAACATTTGACACTACATCATCCGTCAGCTTGTCCGTCACTTGTCAAAGAACATCAATATCATCAAGGAACCATCATTCAGGGGCTCCTGATTCAAGAGATGCTAAACAAAATGCAGCCAATTTAGCAACAGACTGTATAGACGCCTTGACAGATTTCTTTGACCTCATGTCATACCTCAATGCAACGATGCCAGCTGCAGAACCGCTCGTCTCAGGCCCGTGCAGACGTGAGGCTTTCATCTGGTCAGGAACTGAGATAAAGGACGGCTTGCTGGATGAGATGAGGGTCGAGGAGGGGGGCAGGAGTCTAAGCCAGGACAGGCTGTCAGATTTTCAGGCTGCTGTTGAGGGTTTTGGGTGTCGCAGGTGCCTGTGGCGAGTGTCTGAGGCATTGACTGAAGCCCAAAAATACAGACAAGAACTGGGGGACACACAGTGGAGGCTGGTGGAAAGGTGGTTACCTGCCTCTGCTAAAAAACAGAGCTTCAGCTTTATATTTCAACCTCCATGTGCACCAAGGTGAGTCTGATCTCAATCCCAGCTTCTATATGCTGATTTAAATGGTGTGCTGTTTTGTGCCCTATTTTATTTCACTAAAGCGCTTTTACATAATCAGATTTTTCTGACAGACACTTGACCTTAATGACATAAAATAGGTGCATTCAAACTACAGAAAGTGACACATTTGATCCAAATTATATGCAATAAAATTTAAAAACCTAAGTTTTATGAAATGAGTTACTTAATAGGTTACTTAGCATTTCTGGATACCTAAAAAGGGCACTTAGAGCCCATGGTGTTATACGTATCACATCATTATAACAAAGTCTGTTTTCCACCATGTTAAACTCGGGCCTGTTGCTGCCAGTGTGGCCCAAAGAAGGTACGAGCTGAACAGGACCGTGCTCAGCAGTAAATCCTTCAGCCTGCTGGGAAACAGCCGAGCTGTCAGTGTCGACTACATGCCGATCCTGCGCCACATCTGTCGCATTCAGAGAGCACAGCAACAGAAAGAAGAGCCAGTCAGGTGAGCGAGACACAGCACAGATTTACACCGACTTTCATGTCGGGAGGCCAAATGTTATCAGTTCAAGGAGAAATTTGTTTAAAATGACCACTCTGCTTTTAATAAATTACATTCAGTTCACCATTATAAAACACCTGGTCATTAAGCATACTTGATGTGACAGTGATGGTAGTTGTGTCTAAAGCAGTGCTGATTCCTGGCAGTTACTGCTGGATCATCAGTCCACAAAATGTTTTTTCCAAGTTTTAAACCCCAATTTGATTATTTCTTGTGATTTTGTACATCAAAACAATGCTTAATGTGCGCAGCCAAGATTTTAATGATTTGTTTCCCAAATTAGGTGTGTGAGCTACCTTAGCAGCAAAAACTTGGGTCTCTCAAAGTCAACCATTCAACTCCTGTCTGAGGACTTCTTGTAGTGAGAAGTTTGGGAAAAGGACCTCACATCCACATAACATCACCATGCTGTCAGTGTGTATTTTACAGTGCATTCGTTTACTTAAATAATGCCTCCATCTAATTACTGTCAAATGAATTTCATGCATTTGAGATGAAAATTCTGTTTTTATTTATATAACTGTGCAACCAAGTAAATAAAAAATGTATATTTTTTTTTAGTTATGTTGATCTTTTTTACAAAATCTAAAAGCATTTGATTGTTTCGGTACTGACTGGTGGGATGAGTGCATTGTTTCCATTCTCATTTCATAATTCATAAAACCTTTTTTAACCCAAACAAACAGAGGTGAAAATGTTTAGACAGCTGAAGGACAAGAGCAGGAGTCCAAATCAAACAAAGTCGACAGCAAAAACAACAAAACATTGCAGCAACACTCACACTCAGCATCTCAAAGAACAGTTTGAGTAATTTGTGTAACAGTAAGAATTCAATAGTTTAAATAAACCAACCACCACCAATTTTGTTCAAGCAGTAAACATTTGAAAAAAGGGCTCAGAATTCCACTTTTTCACTAGATGTAGTGCATGGTTAGGGCGTGGGATCAGTCATGTGATAGCTAACTGGAAGATTCACTGAGCAGCTCGTAAAAAGCCACAGCCTGAAGCAGGGCGTCACACAGTTCATCCCCTCCTTTTCTGCTGCCCATCTGGAAAGAATTCCTGTACTTCACCAGCAGCTCCGGGGGGAAATTTATCCTGGGAAGCTTCTGTGTTACCGACTCAGTCATCAACTGTCGGACTATCTGTGCCCCGCTGGTCCGGGACTCGCCCACCATGAGACCAAAGTGACGCCCCACAGCAGTACGCATCATGTTCAACACTCTGCAAAGGAAGAATAAAATGAAGTCAGGTAGTCTAAGCACAATTCTAAATGAACTTTAATTTTTGAAAAGTCATGACTGAAATGAAATCCTTTTGTTCTAACCTGGGAGGAAAGTTGGACTCAGATGGGGAGTTTCTTGGCTCAAGCAGAGCGAACAACATGGCCTCCACAGTTCTCATGTGGGCCATGATGGGGAACAGAGCTGAATTCTGGACAGAGATGGAGGATTTCTCAATGATGTAGAAGTCAGCTGATGGGAGAAGTGACACAACTGTAGAGACCTGATGGCAGAAAAGAAAAATTTTAAAAATGTGCTCATGAAATATGGGTTTAAATTCCTTAACATGAGTTACACCCGTAATCAGGGCTGTTCTATGGTTTCTCTTAGGATCGCTTCTGCAGTTGACTGTAAAATTTCATCAAGAACATGAACTCTGATAGTCATACTCACATCATTTAAGTAAGCAGAAGCCATGTATGTTCCTTTCAAAAAATTTGGACACTCAAGCTGTTGCCAATCCAGTACTGTCATTCCACGGTCCACATGAGTCCAGGCGATTTTGTTCGTCCCACATACCATGGACACAATGGAACTGGCATCCTGAGTAAAAAACAGAGACTCATGACAGCTGATTGTAGCCAATTATCCTGCTTTCTCTTTTTATGTTTAATATTTTGATAAAGTAAAGATGTCATGAACTCTAGGTCTACTTCAGGGAAATTAAAGGTCAGAACCAGCTATCAAATAGAAAAGGGGGCTATATTGCCCCACACTTTACTGATTAACATGCACAGCATGTTTAAATGACATAAATCAAACAAACACTGATAATAATAATAGGATATGTAAGATGCAGCAGAACTCAATCCATACTCAGGACTATAAGTCAGGATATCTCAGCCTCTGCTGCATCAACTTGATTGGATGTTTTCGATCTATATTTCACAGTTTCCTTTTGAGTATCTCAGGTGTAGTCAAACATCA
The DNA here is from genome assembly GCA_029814765.1 of Acanthurus leucopareius. NCBI lineage: Eukaryota > Metazoa > Chordata > Actinopteri > Acanthuriformes > Acanthuridae > Acanthurus > Acanthurus leucopareius. Next base: position 18,764,787 of record JAQMCX010000043.1, on the reverse strand, counting down.
GAAGAAAACCAAGTGTAACAATCCAGAGCAGCAATGTGAAACTGATAAGACATCTTTGTCATTTTCAAATCAAGGTGGATGCAGAGACTTAATCCAAATATCTACTTTGCCACCCACTCGACACACCCACTTAAGTTCATGTTTGCAATTCTGGCTCTACAATCAGCATTTTTCTCTTAAAGACAAGGTCAGGTATGAGAAATTGTGAGAGTTTTGACTAACAAACACATAGGATAAGACCCTCACCTCTAGCCATGATCTGTCAACTTCCGGCCTGATAAACTTAGCAAGCTGAATCCTCACTTTCCTCTCCTTCTTAACCGGGTTAAGGATGGAGTCGAAAACCGTGACAGCACTTTTGTGCTTCAGCCGCGGTACATTCACCACACTCTCCAGAGTTTTAAAAGGTCCATTTTTAGTCCTGTACTCCACAATGCTGAGTGACTTGCGGCCTCTCAGGAGCTTGACACCGGCCAGCTCTGACGGTGTGGCGTTGTTCAGCAGCTGGAGGATGGCGTCTCGTTGCTCAGAGGTGTAGAACGCATCCAGCGGTCTGTTGTCCTCTTTGCAGGGCGCAGAAGTGGAGGTAAAGGAGGCGTCTAGGGTCTCAAAGCCTGCCACGGGAACCCGGCTCCGCCAGCAACATGTACACTGGAGATAACGCAGCTCCAGCTCAGGGAAGGAACAGTGCTGAGGGCGACGGAATAACCCATACTGACCTGCATTGGGAAAACGAAAGTTGTGTTTGGGGGGAGAAAGAAACAACTACAAGTCATCAACAGACGAGTAAGAGCCTTCGTGAAAGTTACTGAGAACCAGAGAGCATCAAGATCGAAAGCTACGACAAAACTGGAAAAAAAAAGTAAACTGACTGAAGATACCAACAACCTGTAAAAAACGGTTAGCAGTCAAACGTAGCTAGCAGCTTAATCCCACCAAGCTTGCAGTGCAGCTTGGTTCAAACAAGTACAAAACAAATTAGTTATCCCTACAAAAACCTACTTCTCCCAGTGACCGACGACAGTAATCGTCTAGCGAACCACATTGTTGTTATTTAAAAAAAATATTCGTTTTTTCCGGCTACAACATCATATTGGATGAACTACTTCGCCCCCTGGTTGCCGTCCGTCGGTTTTCATCCCGCCGGTGTGGCACGAGGATACCGCTTTGATTGGTTCCGGGGAGCTTATTCTTCCTTGTTTTTTTACTGACGATTGCGCACCGATGTTAGATGTGTATACCGCCACCTACTGGATTGAATTATATTGAGCCATTGAACTAACCCATGGTTGTGTTGGTTTTGTATGTTTTCTTGTGTTTACATACCGCATTAACGTTACTGAGGATTGACTAAATATCAGAAGACAGCTTGTGCAACATAGATTTAATAGCACCATGCACTCAAATAATTTTTAACCTAACTTTTGCCACGTGTAGTAGCAAAAATTAAGAAAAAAAATATTCAAGAACTGCTCATTTTGATACTTATGTATTTCTGTTTTTTATAACACTGAAGAATTCTAGTTAACAACCTCTCAAAGAAAAATATTGCACTTTTAACCTTACTACATTTATTTCACACATTTTGGCCTTGTTATCCTTCTTTCTCCAATTTTGTATACAACAGAACAGTTCATTTGTAAAATGTGTTTAACTGATGTAGAACAAGCTAGAAACCACGAAACAGAAATTGCAGCTCCTCCCCTGGCTAAAATAAGAAAATGCAGCTGCAGTAAGAAAATGCAGCTGCAGTAATGCAACACTAAGAGAAAACATTTGGCTTTATAGGGTGCAGTTGATAAGAACCACTACACATTTATTTGCTAGTTACAAGTAAATAGTTTTACCTTCATCTTATTTTCAGTGAATGACTGTTACTTATTCGTTGTGGCATCGCCATGTTTACTTGTAAGATCAGAGTATTTATTTCACTCCTGCAGCCCCTGAAATAACCAAAAAGTTTGAATCGACACAGGTCTTAACCAGTTTCTGTTGACTGTCAGTTGTTTGTAGTGCTCCATCTGACTTTGTGCTATTGCAAAGACCCAAAGCAGAGTCACAGTAAAGAAGACTTGGTTACATTTTCACAGTCCAACTTTCCATCTTAGTATTGATCTTAGTATTGATAATATCATTATTTCAAATTATAAGTATATGTATATATAGAAGTATAAAGTATAGAAGAAGTATAAGCATATACAGATAGGTATGTGCTTTTATACACGTCGCTTTCAGACCAACAAATTGAAACTCTTCAGCACACAAATTGTTTGTGAAACATGTAAATAATATTAATTTTCTTGCAACATTGCACACCCTACAGGTAATAGCACAGAATATCCTCTTTTCAACCTAATAGTCTATCTAAGCTGGAAGTGATCTTGTTATGTGGCAGGACCCTTCTAAAAAACTGGATGTATGTCCTTGAGTTTAATAGGTCTAAGTTTGTCTGACTGATCAGAGCTGTCACTTTTTCAACTTTTTTTTTAACCAGCAAACAGAAGTTAGGAAACCAAACCACAAGTCGGACAAGTGATAAAAGGAGTTGGCCACATGAGTAAATAACATAATTGACCTCATTTTTTTTTGTAAATAGACTGAGTACAGTGCAAACTCTTTACCTCTGCTCAGATTATAGTTGAATGTAACCCTATTACGAATCCTGAGGTCATCAAAATCTATTTAGCCAACTAGGCTACTAAAAGTGGAAAAGTTAGAATTTGTCTTAAATATACAAATTAAAATTGGAAAAACAGGCAAAAGGTGGGAGTGAAGGACATTTGACTAACCCTACCCTTGATGGGTCTTTAAAAATACAACATCTTAATATGAACAAAACTCTGTTTTATAAATTTATAGTGTACTTCTCTAAACATGGTAAGGCTTCACCGAAACCAGCCAAACTCAGTTTTCTATGAGTTACATACAAGCCTCTCAGCCTCTTGCTGTAAATCAATCGCCCTGTTACATGGTGACGTCTGTTTCACTTCCTTTCTCTGTTATTTCTGGACCTCAGCGTTTGTGTGCTGAACAATTAACTTCATGATGCCGAGTTGGTAAGAGGAAATGCTGGGCCACTGGCCACTGAGAAGAAATTGCCTTTTCACCCGCTACAGACTTATGAATCATTCATTATGTAGAATTAATATGGAGTTAAGACCTGGTAGCTGTTTTGTTGGCACCTGACTGTCAGTCTTGCAGTCGCAAACCTTCACCTATGGCCAATCTGGAGAGAAATAACAAAATCCTGTTCGATTTGGTTCGGCAGCCAGGTAACAACATGTGTGCTGATTGTGGAGCTCCTGGTGAGTACTCTAACAAAGATTCATAATAACAATATATTAAACTTTTATGTTTTTAACATCATTTGTCTTAATTCCAACAATACATTGTCAATGAACATTCAACCTCATTTTTGTGTGAGTGAACATTTTGTCTTTTTTTTCCATTTTAAAGAAAAATAGCAAACAATCACCTGCACGATTAGACCATGTGATTTTGTTTGTTAACAGAACTGTCCCTAAAGTTATAGTTTATAGCCAAGTCACGTTTTACAATAAACTTAAATAAGGGGAAGTGGTGGCTGCCATGCATACTGTGGAATGACCTTACTGTTCCTCCTATACCAGTTTTTCACCATCACTGAGAATGTCAGTTGGCAGGGTGTTGACTATGAAACACAATAAGACATGAAATACATAAATTCACAGTTAAGTTTACGCAACTATTTTTGAGGGCACATTTACAAACAAATAAAACTGATATTTTCTCTCTCACTTTTTTTTATATATATTATTGTATTGTGGTCTATATTTGCTGTTCATACGTCTAGAGCTTGTACTGTGTTTACTTCCTTCTTGCAGTTTAAATGTTGCAATCTGTGTTTTTGCTCACAGAGCCTGACTGGGCGTCCTACACTCTTGGTATCTTTGTGTGCCTGAACTGTTCAGGGATACATCGTAATTTACCTGCTGTCAGCAAAGTGAAATCCATACGTCTTGATCGCTGGGAAGACTCACTAGTAGAGGTACAGGTTTGTAGATTGTATTTATTTTATATGGGTAGCCAACAATATGTGTTTATTATTGTGTCGACTCCTTTTTTCTTGTTCTTTTTCAAGTTCTTGTTGTTCCTCTTGTCCTAAATATTGTTCTTTATTTCACAGTACTTTTTTTGGCATTAATTCAAGTTTGTTGCATTTGGCTGCCCATATTATGTGGAGATGCCGCCAATTTCACCTTTAAATTTAAAACCTTGAATTGAAGCATGTGACCATGTGAATGCTTAATTTCAGTGATTAAAAAAGTGGGGGCCACTGGCCAGCAGCAGGGCATGTCGGGGGGATTAGCAAAACAATGAGGCGATAAAGGAAAAAGCCAAACAAATAATTTAAAAAATAATAAAATGAATTTTAGGTAATATAATGAATATTAGTAAATATAATGAATAATAATAATAATAATAATAATAATAATAATAATAATAATAATAATAATAATAATAATAATAACAATAATAATAA
>JAQMCX010000043.1:18733845-18760165 GCA_029814765.1 Acanthurus leucopareius | reverse complement strand
GGAGGGATTTTTTTTAGCAGAGAAGCTTTTATATTCTGTAAATTAACTTATTCAGTGTGGCTTAGTTTAAAACTCTATTTTAGTTTTTAACCATTTTCAGGCTAAAAAAAACCTCCCAAAAAAAAAAAAAAAATCAGCATTTTCCTCCTTAAAAAAGACTTTGTAACAGGTGTTGATGTTTAAATAGTAAATGCAATAATTATATTAGAGACCTTTTTAATTTAAAATGTTGGGTTGTTTCAGGGGCCAATGAGAGTCAATATGCTTCTGTCTTCTGGAAGAAAAAAAAAGGTCTTTATGTATTTGGTAAAATGAGAAAAATATCCTCCTTTTTTTTTAGTCTTATCAGCCAAATTTATGTTTCAGACATTTTTCATTTTCTCAGTTTTTTTCTTTACTTTTCGAGTTTTCTAACTGAGGAGACAGAGGCTCTTCACTGGCTCCGCCCACTGAGGTTTCAGGTTGTTTTCTGCCTCAGAAAAACGTTTGTTGGAGCTAAAAGCATCAGATAGAGGACCTGCCCGCGCGCTGCTTGATGTGATAGAGCCGTGTAGTCTTCATACCCAGCGAAGGTGATCAATATTAGAGTCACTCAAGTATCAAATCCTATTCATCACCGCTGGGAAGCAGCTTTCAGACGGAGCTCCTTCACCTCCAGCCTTCTCCTGTTTCAGAGCAGCAGCTGCCCTCCTCTGTGCGCAAACACGCGCGCTGTATCCAAGTGACAGAGACACAGACAGACTGCGGCAAAAAGCTCAAATTGCGCCGGTCCATTAAGTCTATCTTCCAAAAGGAGCTTTATCACCTTTATCAGCAAACAGTGGGCTCATAAGTGGTGTTGTGGGGATAAAAAGCAGCTCGAAGATTTTCACTTGTGTGCAGAAATGTTCTCCAATTGCATGCAATGTTATATAAAAATTAAATATTGTATTTCAGGGGTTTTTCACATTTGTTTCCAAAGAAAGGCTGTCAGAGGATGAAGTAAAACGTGCACGGTTTATTTCAGCTTCTGTCGCTTACACAGACACATTTAAAGCACACTTTCACAAATGAAATATGTATTTTTTTTCCTCCAAAAATAACTTAAGTTCAAATAAATAAGGCAAAAATAAAGAAAAACAGAACAAAACAAAACGTTCATGTGTTAAGTGTTGAAAAAGGAACATGTTTAAATAAGGCCGACTATTTCCCTTCATCAGAATATCTACAAAGTGCGCTCCACAAAGGTGTCAGTGATCCTAATAATAATAATAATAATAATAATAATAATAATAATAATAATAATAATAATAATAATAACAATAATAATAATATACCTTGCTAGCATCTAGCTAGCTAAGGTTAACTCACAAAAGTTAGGTGTCAGGCACATGGTCTATAAATACAAAACAATGTGACTGAGTATTAATTGTTGTTTGTAACTTATCACATACTGTGGTTGCAGTTCATGAAAGAGAGAGGAAATTCTGTGGCCAAAGCCATTTATGAGAAGTGTGTTCCCAGCTTCTTCTACCGGCCACAACAGAAAGATTGCACGTGAGTGACAGTCAACACATTAACTCAGTGGAAGTAAAAAGGGCATGCAAACAGTCTATGTGATGAATAGGGGTGTCATTGAAAGGAAAAGTACCAAAAAAGGAACACAAGCTAAGAGATGAAGAGAGGTGGAGCTGCTAAATTACAAATTGGACGTTTTAAGTGGCTGGTATTTACTAAAGCATGTGTTTAATCCACAAGGAAATGAGTGTTTTGCTTTGCCTTTAGTGTTCTTAAGGATCAATGGATCCGTGCAAAGTATGAAAGAAGAGAATTCACAGGAGAGGCCAGCTACTTTCAGCAGGCTTACAACTCAGGTAATTATACTGTGATTATACAAACAAGAAAATATTTTTCAGATCATTAAAATATGCAGAATACTGCATTTGTTTCTATATTTCTATGATTAAGATACATTAAGTTGCTGGCTCCTCTTTTGTTTGTTTAAATCTAACTCAGACCAGTTTGAGTCAACACTATGGAAGAAAGGCAAAGACAACAAGCAGTTTCTTAAGAGGATCTTCTTGCTCTCCCGGAAAGACTTAACCCTAAGATACTTCATTAAAGAGGATGTGAGTAGTTCTTTTGCCATACCAGCATTTAGTCTTCAGTATTTTTGAGCATGCATGGGCTGCTATCATATACTTACTGTTTATAACATTTTTATTACAAAACAACAAATCCCTATATACTTTCTTACAATATATTTTCTTTGTGCACTATCTTTGCTAGACCATTAACAGACAAGGGTCAGACCATTTGCCTGATAAAGCAACTGAAACTTGAAACTTAATTTAGCACAGAAATTTCTGATCTTTTGAAATCCTTCTCTAATCTTCTCATTGAACACAACAAAGTCTAAGGTCCCTAAAGCCATCATCCCAATGAAGGACCTTAATGCAGTTTTCCAGCCTGAGAAGATTAGTCATGCTCACGGTCTGCAGATCTCCTACCTGCAGGATGAACGTATGAGGAATTTGTTTGTTTACCATGACAGTGGGCAGGTGAGCTGAAGTTCTATTGTGCTATTTTATTTCCACATAATTTGGCAAGTGCAGCATATAAAATCTGTAGCACAGACACCAAATTAGTACAGTTTTACAGTTTCCTCCCTTTGAAATCGCATGCTTGCTCTTAGATCAAAGCATAATGGGTGGATGAAGCCTAAGAAAGTTTGCTGCTTATTTGAGCTGAAAAAGATTAGCTGCCTCAGGGCTTCAAACTCAAAAAATACAGTGACATCTAGTGGCTTATAAAACTTAGAGCTGCCATTGAAGACAGGCTGAAGAAACCATCACCCCTCGCTGATATTAATAGGTTCAGTCTCATATGTATGCAATAAAAATGCAGGAAGTCTGCTTGTTATTAAATCTGCACACTTTTGTACAGAGTTTGCTTCATTAAAAATAGTTGTAATTGTGCAACGTGCTAGGTTGAAATGATGGTTTCTCTAAAAAACATAAATATAAAATACGTTTTGCTAAAATTAAACATTCATGATGGTCTCATGTTTTTTATATTTTATAGTTTATGTTTATGTGTCATATGTGTCATATTAATTGAAATGTGAAGTAATTGGAGAATAATACTTTAATTAAGGAATTAATTTCATTTCAAAATGTTGTCATACTTATATCTTTTAAATATACATCAATAGATTTTTTAATGACTTTTCTCTCTCGATATCCCACCAATGTGCCACCCACATGGTGTAATTGTCCCAAGTTTTGTAATAATGAATCGTTCCTGTTACATCTCCTGTATCTGGTGCCTTACAGGCGATTGTATCCTTGTTCAATGCTATCCGAGCCACCCGCTTAGCATACCTCCAGAGGAAACATCCCACCCTTCGAGATAATGATGTGAGCAAAGTTTAGGTTGTTAAAGTTAATGTTAATCTGCAACTTTCGTCCAGTTAACAGTGTCACCTGTGTTTCTTTGCACAGTTGATACCTCAGATATCAAGACATTGCCTGAAGGAGGGATACATGGAGAAAACTGGCCCAACGGTCCGTCAACCATCTGAATTCCTTGCAAAAATCTATTGTATTGTTTACTATGGTCATATCTGGCAAATTAATTTGATCCATTGTTTGCTCTTTCTTTCCTTCTCATGATATCTTTATGTCCCTTTATCTATTTCTGTGTTTGTTTGTTTGTTTGTTTCAGCAACGGGAGCCATTCAAGAAGAGGTGGTTTACACTGTGCTCAACGAGCAGAAAGCTTCTGTATTTTAAAACTACACTGGTAATTAAAGATAATACTCTGGTGACTGCAGTGTGTAAAAAAATAAAACCTTATTCATTAAATACCAAAGTTTGAGAAAAAAAAAACCTTGTGAAAATTTTGCAAATATCAACCAGTAGTTCTAATAGTTATGAGAAATTAAATACTATGTAATCTAATAAGTTGCATTGTTTTGAGAAGTTTTAATCTAAAACTGATATTAGCTTGTTTTTAAACAATACATAGTGTTTGCAATTAACTGCAGCTCTGCTCCTCTCTGATGCATCTCTGTGCTGTTGGTTTTTCACCGTTAGGATGCTACAGAGTTGGGTGCTGTGTTCATCGGCTCAGAGAACCACAGCTACTCTGTTTCAGAGAACAGTGGTCGGAGCGTGAGGGGAGGCCGGTGGTGCTGTGGCATCACGCTGCAGACTCCAGGAAGGCAGTTTGTGTTTATGTGTGAGCAGGAGCAGGAGCAGAAGGAGTGGCTGGAGGCCTTCAGAAAGGTCATCTCTCAGCCCATGACCCCAGAGGACTATGCTAGTAAGATAATGTTGTAACACCTAATGTCCCGTGTTTATCAGATGGTCACACATTAAGCCCATATATGGACACCCACGTCTAACTCTTTTTTTTTTTTGTCTTGTGTACTGTAGATGAAGCAAACTTGAGAAGAGGAAAATGACTGGAACAGCTCTGGCTGCTGATTTGAAGGAATTTTATGGTGCAGTAAGAATCATTCTGGGACAACACAGACTGGAAGCCTTACTTCCTAAAGATGCTTCTGAACATGTCAGTGGGAATCAAAGAAACTGGAGAAAAACTCTCTGGTTCACTGGCAGGACTCCCTGACACAGCCAACAAATGCTGTTAAACTCTAACACAGTGCATACTAAAGTGTCTGTGGTTGCAATGTCACATTTAAGAGGAAAAGGGTATTTTGCATTTATTGTTGCCACAATGACACCACTTAAAAGAACTCTTTAAAAAACAATTTAACAAAATATTGTATTTATTGAAAATACGATTTTGTGTATAATATAGCTTTTTTTGTAGTTATTTTGTTTCTGTTTTGTTAAACTAAATTTGCACATTTCCAAAAAAGATAGATTTTTTTTAACAAACTGTTTCATTTTATATGCCTGTTTAATTCTTTATTGGTCTGTAAAACTGAACACTTTTATGGCTGTAATAAATTTAATATTCAACTGATTTGATTTAACATGCAACTACTATATTTCTCTCCATAAAAATACTCCCTAAGGTCTCACTTAGACAATCATCTTTCCACAATAAACGATCTTCGTTTGCTAGTCAGCTGATCGGAGGGGCGTGGCCGCAAACACGCCCACTAGCGGCCGTTAATGCTGTAATAACAGTCAGGTTTGTGTGTAGATTAGGTGGCTGAACGCAGCAGTGACCGCGCTGTGTGACTCACTCTGCCCTGCAAGTTAAATATTACAAAACAACCGTGTCGGTTCCCCCGGATATCCAGCGGTGTTTGCACGGATCTTTAGCGGTGTACCGTCTGTTCTGAACCAGTGTAAACCGGAGCTGAAATGCAAACGTAGCCGTTAGCAGGTGAGCCAGGCCGTGGAGAGCTGGCTGGCCATATCCTTCATCCAGACAGGAGCATAAATGTTTCACAAACACCGGTTTACCGAGTCTATCGACGCTGGAGAGGATGCGCAAGGACGTGAGGATTTTGTTAGTGGGGGAGCGTAAGTACAGCCGTCATTTCCAGCGCGGTGATCGGCAGAGATTGTCTGCAGCGTCAGCCTTTAGTTCACTGATGCTACCAGCTGAGCATGTGATGCTGACAGCCAGACTCATGATGATGGTGTCTGTCCATTTCACTTAAAAAGACAATATTAAATAAAAATGACCTGTTTTTACGGAGCTTTATCTAACAGCAGGTTTATATGACTCTCTCACCTGAACAAAACACAGAAATCACACCAGTCTGCAAAGATACACACTACAACAACAAAGTAAAAAAAGATAGATGTTGTGTTTTTCCACTGCTTTCTTTGGTCATGTGGTCATATCTTGTATATCTTGGACTTTAGAGAGGTGAACTTTAGATAGGCAGGGGATATAGTTTTTAACTGCAGATACGTCTCCTCAGATAACCTAGCCTTTGGGGGAATAAGGTTGTTTACAGGTTATAAATCATCCAGTTAGGGATAAAGCTTGTAGTGTAGTGAAGGCCTCCAGCTTAGTAGTAGAGAGTCATTCAGAAGAGTAACAACTTTAAACAGAGCTGAGATGAAAGCTGCAATTCATAGGTTGCACACACCCTTAAAAATTGGCCTGTGGAGCTGTGATTAGGAATTTGTGATTCACTGAATTGTTGTTGAACTATAATGTTTTTAGAGATTAAATATCAAAATGATTGTAATTAGTGAAATAGTAAAATCTACCAAAGAAAAGACTCTCACTCCTCTTGTCTCCTCCTCCCATGACAGCCAAAGTGGGCAAGACATCTCTCATCATGTCGCTGGTCAGCGAAGAGTTCCCAGATGTGGTATGGAAAAATAAATATTATGTCAGATTGTGAAAACCATGATCATGCCACCTTCAATTTAATAAATTATAGTTTTTGTGTAGTTCAGCACCATTGATTTAACCGTATTATTGAAGCCCTGTGCTTGTAAACATGCAAGTGATATCTAGGTTGTGTTCATCACAGGTTCCCTACCGAGCTGAGGAAATCACCATACCTGCAGATGTCACACCTGAGAGAGTCCCCACACACATTGTAGACTATTCAGGTACTTTGTTTCATTAACTGACTCTCTAGTTTCTGAAAAATAACAAGAAAGGGATAGCACTTTCCTGGTTTGGAATGTAATGTTCTCATCTTTCTTTTACAGAGGCAGAGCAGACTGATGAACAGCTGTTTCAGGAGATCTCCAAGGTCAGTCACTGCTTTTCTGCTAGCTTGGAGAGGAATGCCGGGTTCAGGTAAAAGCTTAATGAACATCTGTATCTCTTTCTTTCACAGGCAAATGTGATTTGCATTGTGTACTCTGTCAACAACAAGAAGTCAATAGAAAAAGTGAGTTACCTCTGCTACTTGCATTTCCATAATTTGTTTTTATAGCAGCTAAACATTATAGCTTGAGAGTCACTGTGCCACTTTGTACTGTATTTTGTTTATCTTTCCTACCTTTGTTTTCTTAAGGTCACCAGCCACTGGATCCCCCTCATCACTGAGAACACAGACAAAGACAGCAGGTGTGAATTTGTATGAAAATAGTGCAGAGTTTTCTTTATGAGCTCAGTTTTGCACGATAAAATGTCGGTTAAGATTTGGATTTGCCTATGAGCTTTTAACCACATGGCCAGCTCCTAATGCAACATCAGTGGAGCGTCTGCAAAAGGCCAGTTTTCTATAGCAAGAGACAAGTCATGGAATTTTTTTTTACAAGTGTTTGAAGTGATGACTGATCGTCACAGACTGGAAAATGTCTCACAGATGTGTCTCTGTTTGCCGGGATCAGCAGTGGAACAGCAGCATTTCACATGAGCACATTCAGCCTCATTCTCCTCTTTTGTACTGTGAGATTTTCTCAGTGAAATGAGTCACTGCTTGTCAAGGAAGAAAAAATACTGAAAAATGTGAAAAGAAAAGGAATCTTTTTAACAAAATGCATGCTTGAGTTCAGGCTGTTAAATTTTCTGTTATTAATACAATGGTGTGTGTGTGTGTGTGTGTGTGTGTGTGTGTGTGTGTGTGTGTTTGGTGTGTCCAGGGTTCCTTTGATCCTGGTGGGGAACAAGTCAGACCTTGTGGAGCACAGCAGCATGGAGACCATCCTGCCCATTATGAACCAGTACAGTGAGATAGAGACTTGTGTTGAGGTGAGAGGGCGACCGTTCTGTTCTCTTCAAGTGATGTAGTAGCAATGCCATCGACTCAGACAGCAGACAGACAAACACCCAGTACACAGGGTCAAAATGGACATAAACACAAACAGAGATCAATATCTTCCTCTGTCCTAATCGAACAACAGCTGTTCAATAGTGACTGTTGGGTGGAAACTGTTGGATCTCTTTTTAATGAGGTTTTCATGTCAGGGAGGAGTGTTGATGTTGATATTGTTTAGATATTGTTGAGATTTCTTGAATATGCACTGTCTGTTTTGGAGCCAAGAGGAATGGCATAACTTTACAGTTAATGTCCAGACATTTTTTTGTTTATATGTAACACTGTTAATGGGTTTCATGAGTCCATCCAAGACGCTTAAGTTGTTGCTAAACCATTAAAATCCTGACAAATGTGTTTCTCCTGCACAGTGTGTCGATTTGCTGCTTGTCAGTCATGTTTTTTCAACTCTTTTGAAGTCTGTATCCTACAGATAATCCTGTCAATTATTCTGGTTGTTGTCTTAGGTTGAAGACATTTCAAACCTGTTGTCCTCCCTGTGCTAATCTTTAACACTGACTCCTGTCTCCTAACAGGCTCCACCTGTGTTTCCTCAGACTGGTTAATTAGAGCAGGCACCTCCCTCAGACAGATCCTGTGTGTTAATACCCTGTCTGGGCCTGACTTAGCTCACACACACACACACACACACACACAGAGGGGCACTGCAGTGTTAAAGACAGTATACGTGTATGCTTAGCTAAACTTCCCTTCTCTTATTTATAGTGTTCAGCGAAGAACCTGAAGAACATCTCAGAGCTGTTCTACTACGCCCAAAAGGCAGTTCTGCACCCCACAGGTCCCCTCTACTGTCCAGAGAAGAAAGCTGTAAGAGCACAGATATACTGTGATGAGATATACTTGTGTCATCCAGTGCAGCTTGTTTTAATTCAAGACCTGTGTTTGAAAATCTTTATGAAACTGCATTTGAGAGAGTTTTACAAAGCAGTGTTTTTGTCCAAGCAAAGAATGCATCTGAAATTTTCTGTCATATGTCACTTTGGGGTTTAAACTTTTGTAACTTCCGGTTTGTCTCTATGATTTTCAGATGAAGTCACTTTGTGTAAAAGCCCTGACTCGAATCTTCAAAGTGTCAGATTTGGACAATGATGGAATCCTGAACGATAATGAGCTCAACTTCTTCCAGGTGAGGTGATGACCGCTGGAGCTGACAAAGTAAACGTATGACCACATGGATTTGACCAAAAGTACAATGTGCAAAAGAGACCTGTCATGCTAGTTTGGACAACAACAATGTTTTTTGTGTGATGGTTCACAGCGGACGTGCTTCAACACTCCATTGGAGCCTCAGGCTTTGGAGGATGTAAAAAATGTGGTGAGGAAGAATTTGAGCGATGGAGTTTCTAACAACGGACTCTCTCTGAAAGGTAGGAGTGCTGGACTGACCCTCATGTTGAAAAACTTTAAGTTTTCACTTTGATTCAGCTCAAGTCGTCCAATCTGGAATATGTGTTCATTACAAAACAAATCTGATGTCAGAGAAGATGTTGGTCCCACGTGGAAACAGTCACACCAAAAGCTTAAGTAACATGTAATTCACAGAATGACACGTAACCACAGCACCTGAAAGGAGGCAAACAACATGTGTGTGTGTGTGTGTGTGTGTTTTAACTGTAGGTCAAGTACCCTCCATTACACGACAAGTTAGGATCATTAAAAAGGCTGAAAACTTATTGTTACAGACAGACAGACAGATAGACAGACAGACAGACAGACAGACAGAGCCTGCTTGCATAATTATGCTAAGTGTGAGGGACAGTGAGACCCTCCCAGCTCAGCCAGCTATGTAAATGCACAAATTAGTCTGTGTTTTTTTTTCTGTGATATTCCTCTCCAGGCTTCCTGTTCCTCCACACCCTGTTCATCCAGCGAGGCCGCCATGAAACCACGTGGACCGTGCTGAGGAGGTTCGGATACGATGACGACCTGGAGTTAAATCAGGACTACCTCTTCCCTCTGTGAGTCTCAGTCTGGAAGCTGAAGCAGCCTGTCTTTTACTTTGACTTCGACTTTGCTCATTTTGATCAAACTTCCAGTTGTTAAGAGCCTAAATTACTTCTTAAATGCAGTACTAACTATAACGCCATGGTTAGTTGTAGAGAAGGATATAAGGTTGGAATGAATATGCTAATTTCATCAAGTAATATCTCTATTGAGGACTACCTAGCCTACCTAACAGTGAACTCCTGTTTCTCTTATATTCATTCTGCAGCAGTGACCACCGTCACCTGTTACAAACAGGCTCAGTAGCAAACAACATGCTTACAGGCTGATGATTCTGGTTGAACTTTTTTTTTTTACAGAGTTTGACAGGAGAGCATTTGATTTAAAATAAGATGTGTGGTTCTGCTGTTTTTCTGTGATTATTCTGTGTTAAGTTTTTTGTAAATAATGTAGGAATGTAACTCAGGTGCATTTTCTGCTGAGTTAGCGCTGCATCAGACTACATTTAAAAAATATCCTTTTAAATGGGTGCCATACTGGTTAGCAACCAGTCATTTGGTAGCTTAAACCACTCTAGCATTATGCTCTGATTACTTTGGCATACAGTGAACACACCACTTTCATTTGTTTTAATCTGAGGAAGGTGGGAGAATGAGTGTTTAATTGGATGAGCGCGCTTGTTGATCCCCTGCAGCCCATCTGCTGCCTCAAAGCTGTCATCTTGGGGAAAAACGCTGCAACCGTAATATTTATCCTCTTATTTAATCTCTGCAGTTGTATTTTTCTTGTATTTCTTCGCAGTCTTGTTGACCACAAGATTCACTTTGCCATGTTTGTCTCCCACCAGGTTGAAAATCCCTCCAGACTGCACCACAGAGCTCAACCACAATGCCTACCTCTTCCTCCAGAGCGTCTTTGACAAACATGACAAGGTACAATCCGATAGACCTGGTTCTGTATTTACACTAGCCTCTGACCCAGAGAGGTGCTTACGAGAAGCTGCTCAGTACGGAGCAACTACAACAACACAACACTGCCCCGGCCAACGCTGACCACCTGCTGAGATTTAACTTCTTGTCACCGAAAAGGGATTGACAGGAGAATTAAGCATGAGGGTAGAATGAAAGTCAAATAGTGAAAGTGGCTGCCGGCGCCAAGATCTGCCCTCTGTTGTAGTTATTAACATCACAGTGTGAATGTGTGCGTCAGTCATGTTTGTTTTCACAACAACAACAAACGAGGTGAACTCTGCTCTTATGAATATCTGAGCAAGAGCACTTTTTGCTGTTAATATTTGCTTTTTTAAAAATCTCAATTAAAATGTTTCTTGCACTGAGCAACAGAGTCCTAATTTTGCAGCACTAGTTCTCCATCCTGAACAGAAAACAACATTTCTGCGTGTCTTTCAGGACCGTGACTGTGCCTTGTCACCAGAGGAGTTGGCGGACCTGTTTGATGTTTTTCCCTACATGCCTTGGGGTCCAGATGTCAATAACACAGTTTGCACTAATGACCAGGGATGGATCACCTACCAGGGATATCTCTCCCAGTGGACGTAAGCGCTCATCAGGATCTGACTACAGTCAAATAAAAATTCCACATATAGTGGCTTTGATTCAAATATATCAGTAAATAATGAACAATTTTCAAAACTGTTTCCAAGAAAACAGCAATGCAAAGTATTTCCGTGTCTGAATTGATTAAAAAAAACACATGATCTCTGTTAAATAGGTTCCAATCTATTTATTGAACCTTCATTTGCACGCTCCCGTTTAGTCTATAACTTACATTTGTTTAGGTTAACAACCTATTTGGATGTCCAGCGATGCCTGGAGTACTTGGGTTACCTTGGTTACTCAATAGTTGCTGAGCAGGAGTCCCAAGCTGCAGGAATTACAGGTAAATAACTTTATCTGGTCTTTTTTACATTGAATTTACATTAAGACTAAACTGTGGATTTTTTGTAAAAACATATGTAAGTTTTCACAAACATTCATACACTCCAGTGGTAAAATATTGATTATTATTCAATGCAATAAGCATAATGCCTTGTTAAGATTTTTTTAAATAAATATTGTTGATTTTATTTTAAAGCCATGCCTTCAGTAAACAAATCATTGATTAATTCTGCCAAAACACCGTTCAGTCAGTGTGAAAGTTGTTGTGTACAGCAGCAGCAGCAGTTTAAACTGATCCTCTGATGTCATGGTTGGTTTGCCCCCCCTGCAGTGACCAGAGATAAGAAGATTGACCTGCAGAAGAAGCAGACCCAGCGCAGCGTCTTCCGCTGTAATGTCTTCGGAGACATTGGCAGCGGCAAGAGCGGCTTCCTCCAAGCCTTCCTGGGTCGCAACCTCATGGTAAACAAAGACTAACACCTGTGACGGCACATTTTCACACTTAGATACTTAAAAACAGCCCAATTGTTGGTTTGACTCTATCACACTGCACTCCACAGACATTACAGAAAGCAAACATCGCAGGACATAAAACACATTATTTGAAAAGTATTCCTCCAAAAATATATCAAGTCTTATATCTCATCCTAGCATATATATATGATAGAGTCATGAAAGACCGACTTCTTTTTCCCATTTCTGCTTGCAGTTACAGTCAGTTTGTGTCATGATCTGCTTTTAACATCATGTTTCTTCTCTTCACCCTCCTCAGTACCAAAAAACGATCAGAGAGGAGCACAGATCTTACTACGCCATCAACACGACCTATGTTTATGGCCAAGAGAAGTACCTTCTCGTGAGTATCAAAGATGCCTCCAATAGTAATTGGATCATTAGCTAATATAACATTATGTTAGTATGTCATGTTTTCAAACTGGATTTTATTCTCTTGATTTCTTAAATAACAATCTTTTGTCCTTGCACACAGTAGTAAAAAAAAAATAGTAAAGCAACCTCAACCTCAAAGCAAAAAGAAGATTCTTTATTTAAGTCATTTTCTGCATTTAACATTTATATTTCACAATATTTTATAATCTGTGTGTATAATAAGAAGTGCTTTTGGTCAAGCATTATGCAAAAATGAAAAGCACAAACAAACTCCCTGCAGTTTTCCCCACTTTCAATTAATTCCAGCAAATAGTGGCTGATTATCCAACATGGATTTTAAGCTGAAACTCAGTTAGGTTTTACTAACTCTTAGCTTATGTGAGAGTGTTAAATCTTTATGTGTGTTGATTTATTTCATGAATCTTCTCTCCATGCATCAAAGCTCCATGAAGTGTTCCCTGACTTCGACTACCTGTCTGATGCTGATCTGGCCTGTGACATTGTCTGCCTGGTCTATGATGTCAGCAACCCTTACTCCTTTGAATACTGCGCCAAAGTGTTTAAGGTAAAGCTCTGTGTGTGTGTGTGTGTGTGTGTGTGTGTGTGTGTGTGTGTGTGTGTGTGTGTGTGTGTGTGTGTGTGTGTGTGTGTGCGTTTCTCACATAAATCAAAAGACACATATTCACCTTGGGAAAACATCTAAACCATGATCATTTATCCTGCTCTCTCTGTCACTGCTCAGCAATACTTCATGGACAGTAAGACTCCATGCATGATGATAGCAGCCAAGTCTGACCTGCCAGAGGTGAAACAGATGTACGGCTGCACTCCTCTGGAGTTCTGCAGGAGGCACAAGATGCCCCCTCCCCAGTCCTTCACCTGTAACTCTGCAGCAGCACCCAACAAAGACATCTACACCAAACTTACCACCATGGCCATGTACCCGTAAGTAAACAGGCACACTTCATCGAGATATGTTAACTCAGATCATTTTTCTGCATAAAAATTGAACTTTGTACATAAAACTGATGCAAGTAATGTGTATTTAGCAGTTTGTTTGCTGAAGCTAAGATCTTGTATTTTACTCTTTTCCCTCAAAAGACTACAAAACATCTAACAGCGTTATAACTGGGGATATTTTTAACACAATCTATGCTTTGTTTGTACATCCACCTTGGTCTGTGGAGAGTTGAGCCGGCCAGTTTGTCTTTTAAACTGCCAGATATGAATCATGTGAGCTTTTTTTTTTTATATGACCTAACAGGTTAAAGTGGCTCAGTCACTCAGTGCTCGTTTGCTGCTCTTAAATAGACTGTTTTTTTGTTTTTAATCTTTTAGTTTCTGTATGCTGAGAGGATTTCCTGCTAACTCATCTGCATTAATCTGTTAAATAATGCTGTGTGAAACAGGTGGGATAGATGGGACACTTTGTCTTCTATTTTGCAGTGTAAATCCGAAATACACAGTTTAATACGTTTTGCTTTTTAAATTCATAAATACGAAGCTGCGGTGTGTGTAATTTCTGTTACCTCACTCCAAGATAAACCTGCTCCCTGCGGGGATGTTCCTCCTCTCTGCAAGTGTCAGTATCAGACCCGATGCACTTCACTCCACATTAATGCGCTTCGCTGCCCTCTGGGCTTGTTGCTCTCAGTCTAATGCCACAGTGTTTTGCATTGTGGGTAAACGGGTTTCCCTGCTGAGCTGTAATGTTGATCCCTCCCAGAGGCACACACTCCTGCCGCTTGCAGTGCACTGTGAACACACAGCGCCTCTCTGCGCATCACACAGTTACATAATTGCGCACAGAAGCAGACAAGCCCTTATTTAGCACACAGCATAGTCAACTCCTACTCTGAGACCCAGAATACTTTTTTTCAATATTACAAAATTATGTTGTAAAGTTCAAGCAAATATTCGTCAACATCCTTCTGTGGGAAAGTGGGAGTCTTTTTCTTTTATAAAAACCTATTCCTGTTTTTCCATATTGGATTTACTGAGCCGTCATACACTGATTCAGCAGGATCACAACAAAGATACATTCGACTCTACAGAACACAAATGTTTTTTTTATGTCATTTGAAAAATGATTTGCTGATTCATTCTCAAAACTGTAGCTTGAGACTAATCCAGTTAAAGAGATTAATGGACTTTATTCCGTCTTCAAAACAATGAAACTATTAAGGGAATCTCATTTGATTAAGTTTGATTCTAGTCACAGTCTGTTTCCTTGTCTCTCACTGGTTATGGCTCCCAGGCGATGAACAAACAAAGCACTCTTTAAACGGTGATGGGATCTTTAACTCTGATCTTTCCTCTCCTCCTCTTGTGTGTTTTTATATGGACACTGTGTGTGGTGTTTGCCTTCCCGTATCTCTCCTCAGCCACGCCCGGCTGCGCTGCATGTGCACTTGTAACCGGTGCACCTTCTGCTTGTGTCAGAACCTCCTGAACTCTGAGCTGCTGCAGACGGTCAGGGCCAAACTCTACGCTGTTGTACTCAGAAGGTCCTTTTTTTAACCTCTTTTAATACTGCCTTAACTAACCTCTGATTACCTGTCAGACCCTCTGCCATCATCACCCGAGCATGCCCCATTCAATACTCTATTTTCATTTTATATCATACATATTTATTTTAAGCATTCTTCTTCTTTACCTAGTCCCATTCACTTGTTCTCCATTATATTATCCTAAGGTATTTTTTCTTTTTACTCTCATTTCATTTATTTCATGCTGTCAAGAGTCTGAGTTTGTCTTTTTCCTCTCAGAATCCATTCTGATGTCTTACCTTTCCTTCAGCTTTCTTTGACATTGCTTGTGAGCCTCCTGTATTTTGGGTTGAAAGCATGTACTTTTCTATTTCAATGTTATTCTCATTGTTATTCAGTTGGTGTCAACTTCCTTGTTGCTGCCTTCTCTGTTGATGTCACTGTGCCTCAGTCGTCTCAGCTAACAGAGATGTTGAAGCTCTTTCCTGCTCTTGTTGTCTCCTGTCTTTACTACAATCATGCACGTCCCACATCTGTTTGACTGACTTTTACTTCAGTTTCTCCACACTCTGAGGCTTTATCTCAGCTCTGTCATCAGTTCATCCATGCTTTGACTTATTTTCACATGATCGCTCTTAGCAACATCTCTCACAATTGAGACTTCCATCATCATATTTGTTTCAGATTTAAGTGATACTGACTTATTTGATGAGTTTAGATGATGTATTTTCTGCCTGCTTAATTACTCTTTTCTTCACTCTTTTCTCTTCATTCATCTCTCCTGTGCCTGCTTCTCTCCGTTCGACAGACATATGAGCCAAGCTGACTTGAAGAGCTCAACCTTCTGGCTGAGAGCGAGCGTCGGTGCAACCGTATTTGCAGTTCTGGGCTTCGCCATGTACAGAGTGCTGCTCAAACCACGATGATCCTCGGGCATCTCCAGTCTAACCCACTTTGCACCCATGGTACATCTAGAGCTATTTTGACAAGTCACAACTTCAAAGTGTCCCAGTAATCAAAAAAAAAAAAAAAAAATTATTTAAAAAAAAACAAAACTTAAAAATCCATCTTGGTTTTGTAGTTAAATAGATCCAAATTATAAAACCTTTATGTTCTTGCTCTGGGGGGGGGGAAAATGAAAGCTAACTTAGTAAAACATGTACATTATTCTTGTGGGGGATAAAACAGAAAACAATATTTAATTTTTGTACCAAAATGACTAACTTGCTTAATCTGCTTGTCTGCAGTTATTTGCAAAGTACGTAATGTATCTATATTTGTATTGAAAAGGAGCAGAAGCTGCTGATGAGACGTGTCGAGTTACATATGAGTGAGTTACATTTATTATAGTTTGGTTACTTGTTGATTGATAAGAACAACTTGGTTTCAGTTGTATTGAGGTTTGTGGTATGTGAGGATTACAATGGAACTGATGGGTTTTTGTTAGTATTTTTTTTAGAAATTATATGTAAATAGTGTATATATACAATATATATATATATATAATAGTAGACTCTACATTTATTTGTCTCTGTCTGAATCATACTCAGAAAACTGGATGCAAAGGTAGGTTAACAGCCCGATAATGACTTGCACAAATGTTAGCATTGATCGTTCAGACGTAAATTGGTTTGCCTTTATGTCACATGCACACTTTATTTATTGTTTGTACATCAGTGCAGGTCAGTGCTTGCTCGGTGGCGGCGCGGACCGTCCTGCTGCTCTCTCTTTTGTCTTCCCGTTTTGGTCACTTTGTCAGCTCATGGATGTGTTTGTGTGATAAGATATAAAAAGAATCAGCACTTTCATGGCCATTCTATAGATTTTGTGTTAGCATGCTTCAGATATTCCAACCACATTTAAGTGTTTTCAGACTTACTGTGCAAAAAAAATTACCATGCCAAGCTCTCTGCACGACTCTCAAGCCCCCCCAGTAACCTAGTGATGGAGTAAGGTTATCAAAAGAAGTGCTGAACAGAGGAAAGCTGAGTCTGGAGTCATAAATGTGAAGTTTGATGGTGATGTGACCCTTGTAATTCTCAGTTATTTCTCCAGCCAATGGAAGATAATGTGGGCCTAGATATTAATTTCCATGCAACTGCAGCTGTTTGCCACAAGGCTCAATTTGATGTATACACTCATGTCCGCCTTTCCAAAAGTTTACAATAAATAAGTATATCTAATTGGTTTGGTGTGATGAAATGTATTTATTTATTTGTTTGTTTTCAGCTCTCCAAGAGATCTAAACATTTCGCCACTACTTGCTCTCTAAGCCGCATCAACAGCAGGCAGCTAATGATCATGCTTGAGCTGTAATGCTGATGCAGGCAACAGTCTCTGGTTTAAGAAAAGGAACTTTCTCAGCTATTTGTTACCATCATAGCTTTTTTAAAAATTAGTTTTTCTGGATAATATTCCACCACATAATCAATTTTGTTCAGTTTTAACAAGATGATAGGTTAGGATTTACATAGACACAAGGGGGCAGCATTGCTCAAAAACAACAAAAATATTAAATTTTCTCTCAATGTAGTGACAAAATCTGTCATCAGTTGAGTGTCTGCTGTCTCACCAGTGTTTTAAAACTGAAACTGAAGCTTGTTCATGTTTTAATATAAGTACACCAGGTTCTTTTACGAGCCAGTCTGCCGGTGGAGATAAAGTGGGTTGAAAGTGACTGGATGGTAATATTGTTCAAGGTGCATCTGTAAGAGGGTAATAAAATACACTTGTATCTTTAATAATAGATCACTATCTAATAACTTAAGTGTCTATGTACAGTTCTAGGATATGATTAAGATATCACCTTGACATACAAAACAATTTCGACTCCTCAACAAACAGGCCTTCTCTCTCCAGATAAAGTCTTCTTATCAAGTCAAGTGAAGTACAATTTAACTTTCCAAACTGCTCATTAAACTGATCCCCCCTATGTTGTAGCAGCACCCTTGGGTTTATCCCACTAGTTGTTTGGTATTTGGCTGATCATAGATGTATAACCACATAGATGGTGTTTTGCCAATTCAAAACAGGTTCAATACAAATAGACTATAAAGTAAATTGGGTGATAATTAGGGACATCTTCATTTCTGGTACATGTTTTGCCTTAATTTGACCTTATTTAATACTCATCTCATTAAAATATCTGTTATTTTTCATGATTTATTGTGTTTAAACCAACATGGAGTGACTTAATGAATGTAGTGGAAAGGCTTTTTTCAATTTACTCTGATTTACTAAGTCATCTCTTCCAGACTTTATTTCAGGCTGACTCACTGACTCCAAAACGTTTTAAAAGCAGAACCCAAAATTATGTTAAATTAACCGGTACGGCCAGTCTCTGAAGAGACAGTAAAAAGCTCAGGGTTGTTAAATCCATGCAGTTGTAAAAGTTGGACATCTAAAGCTGTTTTGTCTGGTGCAGCTACTTTGTCAGACATTCAAGACACCACTGGTTCTCTCAGCAACAAGTACTTGTAATTATGCAAAACAGTCAGACACTGTGGTAGTTTTTCCCATTTCAGTATTGAACATTAAGTGCCTGTGAATAAAGTTTACTTCCTGTTGATATGAGTAAAGTAATGTTAAGGTGTGTTTTTGACACAAGGCATTAAGGCCTCTCCTTAGAGCAGTGATTGCTATCAATGAGCACTTGCAAGCTCACACTCTGTACTGTCAAGTCCTCTCTGTACTGGAGGTTCAGGTCGCTTTGCCTGGGTTTCGCTGTGTGACATTCAAGTCCAGTACATTCGACTGTCATATTTTAAAGCGCACAATCGTCTCCCCAGTCTCCTTGTTCAGGACAGGAATGTTAAAATACCCTTTTAGTGACAAACTAGGGACAGAATAAAGTCAGTACACTTAAAATCTGACATTTTACTAGAGTATAACATGTTTTCAAGAGGATGGGATCCTAAAAAGAAAAAATTGAAGTAGAAGAAAAACGTTTGAAATTGCAAGGTGAAAGCAATTAATAAATGACTGAAAAAGTTTGGAAAAGGCAGTGGATGAACAGTGGGACAAAAGATGCTAAAACAGTTTAAATTCTAAACTGAAAGCGAAAGATAATGCATTTAGGAGGGTAAACACATTTAGCTGAAGGAAATGGCCAAATGATTTAAATAGTTGATATAGTTAATATAGTTTGCTAGTTGATATATTTTGCTAAAATTAGTAGCAGTCTTAATTAACCTAACAAGCATTTGTAGTTCAATTGTATTAAAAGCCTCATAAAGTCCACTCTTATAATGGTGTGGATTATATAGTTTGAACTGTTGATAAAAGGGTCTAGTTCATCAGTGAGGGGCTGTGAATGTATGTCAGACAGAAAAGGTGCGACAATGATGGGAACAACTGGCTCAGAGAACAGTTAGCGCCTGCCAACAGCTCTGAGAGCTGTTAAAAGAAAGCAATACCTCCCCAGCTGTTAATTTATACATGAGCTGGGTTCTTCCACATAGCAGGTGTTTTTCTTGCTGTACATCTTGTCTCTGCCTTTCTTTCTATTTCTCTCTTTCCTTTTTGCTCACACTCTCCTTCCTCATCACCCGCTCTGCATCTATCATCTGCCTCACGTTACAGCTGCTGAGCTGGTGTTAGCACATGACTTGTGAAAGCAGCCATGTCATAGCTTTCTTGTCCAATTGACTGCTTTTTATGGAAATTCCCATCGCTGCCTGTAACTAAATGAGACAATAATTCCCCTTAGTCTTTGATAGTTTAAAAGATAGAATTTGATCTGTCCTGTGGATATTGTGACAAAGTTTATTTATAAATTGATTTATTTGCTTAATTTTTTTCACGAGACCCAAATATTAAGATTTTTAATATATGTATTTTTGCACATGTAAAACCTCCACGGCATCCTCCTTACGTAAACATATAGAGCAGTTATGCCTTGTAGTTTTATGTCTTTCGATAAAGGATTTATTATTTCTGTTCTTCTAGGAGCAGTAAAAGCTTTGTTATGTTAATTAAAGGGATTAAAAAGTAAATTTTAGTTATATTGTAAGTTGATGAGAGTGAGATGGACATTTGTATCTGTTACACAAATCCCAACTTTATGCCCTGAAGCCCTTGTTGACTAACCCTATAAATGAGTATTCGAAATATCAGTATCAATATCAAATGTACCTATGTACATTTTTTTCTGAAGTTGTGTTTTTTAAAAATATTTTAATGATAATCAGTGTATGAGAGATAAAAATGAATTATTTTTAGGCTGTCAATATCCGTACAAGAATGAACTATGGGTCACACGAGGTAATAATAAATTTATTTCCCATTTACAAAATATGCATAAAAAATATTTTGAGTATGATCCAGAAAAGCTTCTGTCTCTTTTTTTAACAACTACAACAACAGATTCCAACTTTAACCCAACACGGCTGTGTAGGAGTCAGGAAAAGACCCTGAGGGTTAAAAATATCAACTGGTCACATTGTTTCCATGGCAATGCTATCACATACCATTCATGGGGGAGTTTCACTAGAGGGAAACTGATCAACCTACACAGTGCAGACCACACCGCCATCACATAATTTCTCCTCATAAATGGCTCCCACCCAGACATTAGGTTTGTTTGATGTCTCTTGAAGTAATAGGTAGGTGTTTTGTCTGAAATGGGGCCCCATCATTTAGGTGAGTGTAGCAGCAGACATGGAGGGGACAGTTTATATTCCCTAAAACAACCTGGAATTTACAACCTCGGACACTCCCTCTCCTCTGAACATTTTAAGGAAGCTATTAAAGAGTCCATGCTCACTGTTCTGGTGGAACATGATTGCTTGGTATTTATGACGTGATATGAGGTTGCATTAAACGTGTATGAACCCCAGTGAGAACCTGGATCTCTGCAGCCGCAAAAAGACACAGGATACACAAAGAGAGATACCTGAATTAAGACATAAACAGCCACAAACAAGCAAAAGCACAGAATAACGAAGTATCAAGAACAAAAATAAAACATGCTAAGATGAGACAAAAAGACTAAAGATGTCCTATTTTATTATTCCACACTGTGTAAAGATAGATGAAAATATGGTTAAGCAGTTATATTTAAGAAAATTGTGAGATCTTGCTATGAATGAGTTTGAAATTCTGTATTCTGGTGAAAACTGATACTATAAAAATAGGGGGAAAAACTAATTGTATAATTATTTATTGGGGAAGCTCCCTGTTTTATTTTGGTTTTTCTGTCAAGCTTTCACCATAACTTCCTGTCTTTGTAACTCTCTGACCTGTTGATTAACACTGAATCTTACCTGTGTCTGCTTTGATTTCTTCCTCTTGTGTTTGTAAATGGGTCTTTAATTATTTTTTTTTTGTCATTTGTCATTTTGTCGTTTATTTCAGCTCCTGTTAATTCCTGGTTCTTGTTGGTTTACTCAGTTTTTTAAACTTTCATCTCAGTTTTGGTACTTATTATGTTGCTTCACTGCTTTTTGTTTACTTATTTCCTTATAGCTTGCTTTTTCTTTCTGGTCCTGGTGTTGTTTTTTGCTTTTGGGTTTGTTTCGTAAAACCTAACAGTAACTGTTACTGTGTGGTTTGTGCAACACCATTACAGGACCATACAGGAGTAATACTGAGCTGACTGGCTGATAATAGTTATTTGTCTTTTCACACAGCAACCACACGCTAACAGCCCTGTGGAAGAGCAGTTCCACAATTCAACGATGTTTTCAAGGTCAAAAACAAAACTAAACCCCAAACTGCACCTTAACTGTCACAGCACAACCCTTAGACACATTTTTATATTTACTGCTCTTCTTACAATAAAGCTTTAAGAGACATGTTGTTGTCTTTTGATAATCAAGCAAATAAGTGTTCAAGTTTGACTATCTCAACAAAAATGTAAACCTGTAAATTGGAGTGAGTAGTAAGATATTAACACTTAGTAATTTGTTGGAAATTTTTTGGTTTGATTAAACAAAAAACTCAAATTGTATTCTACTGAGCATTTTTTCATCTTTTAGTAGATTGTAACTAAAGTCAGTCGCTCAAACATTTTTATTGATACTTTGTTAATTACCAGTCATTAAAAAGGAACAGCTTCAGTGATGCTAAGTCCTTATAAAAAGGCTCCACACTTGTCATTTTTAGCTCTTTCAACTAGGAGGACGAACTCAGTGGACCCTAATTAAATAACGCATCCTGTTCGAAAGTTTGGCAGAGTAATGTGTAACCTAAATGGGACCAAAAAGTATACCTTTGAAATTCATAACTTTTTCAACTGTAGATTTTGTGAATCATTTAAATAACAAAACTTTATGAATGACTGATTTGACCACGCAAACATGACATTTTATTAGAAATTATAGTCCTTATTAATTTTTAACTTTTCCTATTATTTGATCACTATAAACAATATTTACCATAGACTGATGTAAAGCGCAATAGAGGCTAATTAAATTATACAGTGGCTACATTTCAACTTGATGCCCAAATGACCAAATAACCCTTGACCTCTGAGTCAGTGAGACCGTGACAGACAGCTGTTCACCCAGGGATCTGGAGTTCCTCGAAAGCCTTTGGCGAGAGTGGCTCGTGATCCCTCCTCACCGCCGGCCAAATCTCTCCCTACCTCCTCTCCCCCTCTCTCTCCCTCTCTCTCTCTCTCTTTCTCTCTCCGCCCCCACCCTCCTGCTCCATCTCCCACTCTGTGCCTAGAAGCCGGGGACGCATGCGGCTGGAGCAGAGACGCGGCGACACCTGGAGCAGAATCAACCGTTTCCACCGGAGGCAGTCGGTGTGGTCCCCTCATCACTTTCGGGGCTTCTTGTTGGCACGCGGCGGGGGAGAGCAGACGACTGGTGTCCCCGCGCTGCGCCGCCGACACACAGAAAGCAACGTGCCAGGTATCATGACGCACCAAAAAAATGGGTACTTGACTGGACTTTTCCCTGCCATGTGACTGTGCCCACGCTCTTTAAGTCGAGTTTCAGCCGCTGCCTCGGATGGTAGCAGCCATATGAGAGTTGTGCGTCATCCAGTCCGGTTTGTCATCTGTGTACTGCGCTTCGTGTTGCTGTCAGTGTTTGATGATGTCATTATTTCTTTCAGATGGATCTGCGTCCTGCTGCTGCTGCTGCGTCGTATCTCCCAAAGTGAGAAGACTCGCTCTGCAAATGTGCGTCCCCGACAAACTTGGCTCGCTGCCTCTGTTCAGGGCGAACTGAATCCCGGCTCCTTTTCAACTCCGCATACCTCTGCCGCTGCTATAACTACGATGTGGTGGACGGTGGGGTGACACCGCAGAAAGGACTTTATCGCTCAGAACTAGAATCAAACTAACACCAACTATCAACTTTTCATCTGCGGAGGAAGATCAGTTTGTTCACTACGCACGACTCTTTGATTGATCCGCGTTTTGTTTCACCTGGACTGATTTGAGCGTCCACAATCCAGGAAAGATCCAGACTTCCAGGGATGCATAAGCGAGCATGATGCTCGGCTTTACCTTCTGTCGTTGCTGACGCACATAGAGTGCGAAACAGGATTGTAAACTATGTGGAGTCATTCCTGAGGATTGAGTCGCTGCTCTCCGCGGGTGCATGGAGAAGATGACGGGCGGAACCCGGGAGACGCCGGTCAACTCTTCTCCGGCGGTCGCGGCCAACGCAGAGGGAGAGGAAATCGAGGTTTTGGAAAGCACAGACGTCCTCCCAGTGGCTCCAGAGGACGTAAGTCGGCACACAATGCAAAAGGGACCTGAAATGCAAACATGATCACTCTTACCTTTTCACATTTCTACACTTACGCAGTGAGACATTCGCCTTCCTTTGCGCTGGAGCAAATTCCCGCAATGCTTTCGATAAGATAAAGCAGAGAGTCATAGTTAGAGCCTTAATTAGTTTTAAAAAGATGTTTATTCACGTCATTGCATAAATCAAGATTGGAATTTTTCAGTGATGACAGATGAGATCCAAAATACATGGTAGAGATTGGCAGCAGAATGCCAGGAGCCAGCTGCCAAAGACACACAGCGCATCCTTACATTACATCCTTTTAAAGGGACTACCATGCACTTGCTCCATTTTTCAGACAGCCTAGCCTACTAGAAAAGACCCCTTACACATAATGATCCACACTTTGGCACCTTATTATCTTTTGTTGCGGCTCATTGACCACAATGATCAGAAAATAACAGCATGTGATTGCAAGACTGCAATTAAGGCGAATGCTGCACAGAAAGGAGAAGTCCTTTCAGCCAAGACTCATCATTTCCAAACAGGTGCTCCTCTCTGCTCTGGCACCTGTTTCTGAGATTTTCTTTATTGCCCAACTTCTTCTTCTTCCTCTCACTCACTCCTTCTCTTGCTCTTTTTTTTCTCTCTTTCCATATCTTAGCAATGGAAGTCTCTGTTTGACCAGGTATGTAGTGCAGGCTGTGATGACTTGAATCACTTACCATATGCATGTTTCACTCATTGTGGAGCAGTTTTATCATTGAAGGTGCACTTCTGCGTGTGAACTGTGAGTCACCTCTGACATAATCTCTATTAATCGCCTGAAACAACACAGATGTGTTGAACAGATGAGACACTACGTTGTGCCATTTAAGAGTCATGAAACATGGGGAAGATTTTAGATGAATTGAGATGCAATTTACTATAAGCATCCTTAGGAACAGAAAAAAAAAACATTCACTTTTAATTTGAAAAATGTTAAAATTGTGTGCCTTAGTGTTATGCACATCTATACATGACTTTAAATGGCATGATTTTTACAAATTTTGCCCATGCATCATGACCATTACATTGTAACTGTGCTGTAACACTTTATTTCTAATGGATCTAATTTCACACTGCTTGCTTATGTTTGTTGTTCTTGCTGATCAGTGCTGCTTTATGCATCTCAAAAGATATCATGCAGAAAAATGCAGCTAGTTTTTAAGTGGTCACCAGCTGCCTTTAGCTTTTACATGACTAATGAAAAGCACCAGAATTTAGTTTGGCTAAATGACACGAGACTAGCAGGTCTCAGCTGGTGTAGACGGCAACATCTCTCTTCCAGGCAAGTTTGTGATTTTATTACAACCTGACCAGTCAAATGTATTTTAAGATCAAATTATTGTCCTGTGCAGCTCTGAATCCTTTGCCCGCTGGGTTACAATTATGGTGTAACATGCAACCAAGGTACAGCAAGCTCCTGTAAAGGTGAGAGCATCAGAAGAGAGGGAGAGCTCACTGGAGGCTGTGGGTGTGTCGTTCGCTGACATTGACCCCGGTGATATGGTTAGGGTGATACATAATCCTAGAGGCATTGATCGATCAGTCAGAACAATCTTGTAAGAAACAAGTGCAAAAAAAGCACACGCGCGCACACACACACACACACACACACTCACACATGCACACACTGATAATGACAAGAAACCCCAGGAGAAGAGAAACACAGACTGGCTGATCATGCAAACAGCCGGTTGGACCGACAGACGGCAAACGGGGCCCCTACCATCACACACATACACAAACATACGCAAACACACACTCACACACAACATACACACTTAGACATGCACAGCCACCACAGCACCTGCCAGCTTTGGGCCCCTCTGCTTTCTCCAGGGGGGAATTGTGTGTGTGTGTGTTTGTGTGTGTGCATGCAGGGGGTTAGCAAGGGTGTGCAGGGTTGAGCCAGAGGCTCGTGTCAGGCTCACTCTTTCAGGGGGAGGCTGAGGTCTCATGGGATTATGCAAAAGGCTAGCTGGGGTGTGGTTTGTGTGTGTGTGTGTGTGTGTGTGTGTGTGTGTGTGTGAGCGATGGAGTGTGTGATGGAGCATATTCTATGGACAAGCATTAAGTAGGCCTCTCAATCCGCTGTCTTTATGCGTGCGGCACAGCTTTGAATTTCTTCAAGTGGACGTCGGTCTGAAAAACGTGGGTTTGTCCAAATGGCGAGGTCAGTGCCCGGTCTGGCAGCAACAAATTTCCTTTCACTCTTTTATTCTCCTTCCCTTCTTCCTTCTCACAATGAGTTGTTCCATTTGTCAAGAGGCTGACCTTGGAGACCCCCGCTACTGTGGAGTGACTAAGGAAGAGAAATGATGGGCTGCTAAAGACAAAGAAAAGAAGGATTTTAAACCAGTCTGGCAACCTGTGTCACTGCCTGAGAGACAAAAGAAAAGTCTGCGTGAAAACAAAGCGAGAGCCAGACATGTGTTTGTCTGAAGATGCACTCAAGGTTCAGTCTTTATGTTGTTTTGTTCACTTTGCAGCATAAAACATCCACAATCATCAAGGATGCTTGTGCATGGACTGCATTTGCTGCTCTCACTGCCCTTTACATTTTTGCTTCTGATTATGCTTTTCACACACACACACACACACACACACACACACACACACACACACACACACACACACACACACACACACACACAC
>JAQMCX010000043.1:18687761-18733745 GCA_029814765.1 Acanthurus leucopareius | reverse complement strand
ACACACACACACACACACACACACACACACACACACACACACACACACACACACAGACACACACACACACACACACAGAGCAATAACTGACCCATGCACTGTCCTCTCCACTGGGGGTGGGTGGTTTAGTGTCTTGCTCAAGGGCACATTGACATGAGGACAGAAGGATGCCAAATCAAAGTGCATCCCTGCAACTATTGGATGACCCACTTGTGTGTGACATTTTGATTGAGGTCTTTTATGTAAACAGAGTAATTATGGTGTTAGTCAGAGACCGTGATGCTGGGCGACGTCTCACGAGCTTCACAAGCCGGTCTTGTCTCATTGTTGAACAGCATCAAGACCCTGGGTGGGACATTTTTTGTGACCTTCTAATGACTGCAAATCTAACAAGCAGGTCCACTTTGCTTAAACTCTGACCAGGTATCCAGAGGGCGAGAAAATTAACTACTGCATTGTCACATCATTAATGTCACTGAGGAAAGAGAATGTGTTTCTTTACACCCATTTCTATGATTCATATGCATCTCACCTCTCCCTCTTATGACACATCACTTTTGAGTTTGGCTGATTGAAGCTTCTTAAGTTTACCTGTAGCCTTTAGATGTGGTAGAATCACACTTTGTTTGAACTAACTCTTTTCAAGAACACTTGTTTTCTTGCACTTCAGAGCTTCTAGCAAACTTCTTCTTTGATCTTCCAGCCAGTGGTTGTAAGTGATTTGTTAAAATAAAATGTGAAACTGATTGGCTAAATAGGACGTCTGGAGATGAAGACAATCTCTTGTGTTAATCATTTCTGGCATCCCTGTCTTGTAAAATTTAGAGCACATTTATTTCTGTCCATCCCATCAGAAATGTTTACACAGCGAAGGAAAGACAGGACTTAACCTTTTTGCCATTTGGACAGAGGTTTTCCTTTAGCTTCTTTGAATCAGTTTGTGCAGTGTACAAAACCTTCCCCATCGTATCATTTTTACCAGACTCCATGTGAATGTGGCTCATACGGCTATCAATTTCTGGGTCTCAGACAATCAGGGGCAGGAATCAAAGTGCTGCGTCGCTCAATACGTTTTTCCCTTCACTCGGCTATCCTGTCACTGTGGAGCACCACAGAAATCTTTGATTCCTGTTTCCCATCGCTCGAAAAACAAACATGAGGATTGAGCACAAGCAGAGGTGAAGTCTGATGAAGCAGATAAGATGCTGTTAGGAGGATGGCAGCTGCACTCCCCCGGCTCCCCCTCATAATCAAAGTGTAGCAGCCTCTTACTGTCCTCCAGATACACTGCAGTAATGGTAGCCTGATTACACACAGTATGTGTTTCACCCAGAAAAGGAGTGTGTTTTGCAGTCTCCATCATGTTCTGACTGATGCACACTCTCCATTGCCCCTTTATGTTGTTTTTTTTGAGGATTTCTGGGGATTTGAGGATGGGCCACAGTTGATGGATTTATCTGATGAACAGTATTAAGCATGTTTTGAACACATCCCCAGAAATGAACAAAACATCTTTGTTATGTTTGCTGGAAAGGCACATCAAATGGATTTTCTATAGCGGCAATAAATTAGGAATGCTTTACAAAATTCTTTGTCTTTTGCCTCATTGTTATGCTCTTGTGTTTTCCCGTAAAAAGTGGAACCTATAAGACTTTTCTGTCTTTATTTGGCCTGAGAAAAATGAGAGATTTTGAACAATGTGGTTTATGAAACACTACACCCACAGCACAGAAACACTAAGTCGTTATCTAAACAGGACTGGGAATGTCCCAGTGCTCGCAAAGCCTGAGATTGGAAGTCCCCAGGTGTGTATAATGGAAACCTAGCTCAACTCAAAGTAGAGGGAGCACTTGTAGAGACAGGACAGATACAAAACATTGATTGTACATCTGTGGTTTTGTGTTGTCCAAAAGAAACACTTTTTTCCTCCCTTTTGAACCTTGATTGGTTCCTTACTGCAGACTTGCACAAGAAAGGATAGAAGTCCAGAAGCATTACAAGTATCAGTGAACAGTGAGAGGGCTTTGGTTCAGGTTCTTTGTGTCTGTGAATGAGAGAAATCCTTATGTGTGTCCACAGTTGCCTCTGTGCTGACCGGCTGCTCCCAGTGGCATGTTGAGATGCCCCAGGCACGCGCCCGCAGGAGCTTAGTGATTAAACACTTTCACATGGTTGCATACTTTCCATGGAAGTGTTTCCCCCCTTAATTTCTTGCTTTGTGGCACAGAAAAGCCCCTGAGAGTGAGTTATGATCCCCAAACCCCCCCCGCTGTAGCTGCACGAATAAAACACTCTCAGATCTCTCAGGAATGTCGTCTAGCGAGGGGAACCTACTAAGTGCATGCTGCTGTACCAAAAACACTGTATTAGCCATGTGGTACATGATTTATGACTATCCCATCACTTCTTAAGTAATGACACTGATGTCTGTTGTTAGAGTAGCCCGGCTATCGTCATTAATTAAAGCAAGCAGAAATTCAATGATGGGGAAGCCACCTGTTCCCGGTGGGGCTCGTGTTTCCCAGAGTTTCTGTCGTGCGTTTCAATGAGCTTGTTAGTTAGACATTCAGCGGCCATGGCTGAGAGGAAAAGGAAGGTCATTATTTAAAGTACCTTTGTCTGGCTACGCCGTCTCGCCTCATTGCATGGCACAGCTGGCACCTTCTCGGTGTCGGTGTCGTGCTCTTTTTTTCTAAGTCCACTTCAAATGAAGGGAACATCACCCAGGTGACTGGCACTTAGTGGAAAAACCAACTGGGAATGCTCAGCTGCGTTTACTGGTGCATGCAGGGATAGCCTGTCTCGCCACACCCTGTCAGTTTTATCTACATCAACTGCAAAAAGGAGACTTAGACAATGAGATCATAACAGCCGTCAGTGCAATTACTGATGGTAACAGTTCCAGAGTATATGCAGCTGTGAGGTTCGTCTCTTTTAGTGGGTTAGAATCTCTCTTCTTTGGTCCAAAAAAAAGTGTCAGGTACATCAGATCAGACTCAGATTAGAAAAAGACTTTAAGGAACCTGCAATCTGTCAAGGATGGAATTTCAAGATATCTAAGAGGGAAACTGATGGCCTGAACTGTGACCAAACTATCTCCTGTTTACACACTTTTTCCACATTTTTTCTTGGTGAATAACCTATTTTTCAACATCAATTGGCCTCTTCTTGGGTCTCTTTTCTTTGTGCTGAGTTGATCACTTTGTATTTTCCTCTCTTATTCATATATCTATGAAAAGCTGATGTGCTTATCAGCCTAATTACCATTGACACTCACACAGATGGCGGGGTCACGCTCTGCTGACCTGTTCATCAAAACACTCCAGCAGTGATTGACACCAGCTGAGTTTTGGAGATATCTCACCCTCAAAGAGATTGCAGTGATATTGAACGCTGTTGTCTTAATCCAGGATCATAAAAGTAGGAGCAAACTGCATTTTACGCATTAAAAAGCTCCCACACTGTGCCGCGATGAAATAGCAGAGTCTCAGACATTTTCATTGAAAGATTTAATCAGAGCTCCTCTGCCTCTCTCCTGCTTTGCTCTAAATAGATTTCCTTAATGAAAGGCACAGTTCCAGTTGGCGGAGTGTGAAAACAGTCTCTGCTTTTATGCAGAGGTAAAAATAGCTGCCGTGCCTGTCGATCTGTAAATAGGAGAAAGAAGATGTGCCAGTTTACCGTAATTGGCTACAGTGTGCGAACTCATAGCACCTATGCTGTGAAATTCAGAATGTCTCTTTTGAGGGTTGAACGGCTCAGCGTTCTAGCATCCTCCATATGCTTTTTGTATATGAGTGTGTACATGCACCTACCAGACCTAAAAATGTAAATCCATTACTAGAGGTCAGAGGAGGGCAGCTGAAGTGGCAGTACACACAACCCCCAGCTGAGACAGTGTGTTTGTGTGAGTGTGTGAAGTCTAGGTCCGCTGCTTTTAAAGGACCAGTGTCAGTGTGAATTTTGATGAGGCTCCTTCACAAATTAGCCCTGATTTGTTTGCTTTCTGTCTTTTCATCCTCTCACCATCGCTTTGTCTCTCATCTTTGTGTTCTGAAGTTCGATTTCTCCTCAGAGTTAAGTGGATGACATTGCAGATGTGAAGAGGCTTCAGTCTCAGTCTGCTCGTCAATATTTTCATCTCATCTCCTTTCGTTGGCTCTGTGTACAGTTCATAGTCATCAACACACACTTGTTTATCAGTTAAATAATGAAACCCAGTACAGACCAATGATTTTCAGTGAGACAAAAGCATTTAAGAACGTTGCAGGAAGATGTGGAAGTGTTTCGAACATGTTGAAGTGTTTGAGCTGGACTGATGAAGTCCCTGCCACTCAGCTTGTCAAATAATCATTGGCTTGTTGAAGACTGCCAGAAACATCGCCTGGTTCAACTGCCAATCAGCTGGAGCTATGAGTCAGTTGAATTGGCAGCTTTTTGGTCTGGAGGAGAGACGGGATAACCACATCAATTTAATTGAGGAACAGCCATGTGTGTATGACCCTCAGGTCGCTACACTCCCAGCTTCACTGCTTTTCCTCTCCTGGTTCACATTCATGGTCACCCTGCTGCTCTCTCTCTCTCTCTCTCTCTCACTCAACCACACACTTCCTACACACATTTACCTTTCAAGTTTCTGTTTCATTAATACTTGAAATGCAACTGCAAGTTACTCACTGTCACCGTCCCTCATTCATATTTTGAGAAGTTACAGATTACATTGTTAAAAAACCCCCTGAAAAGCTGGTTTCAAGCTTCTACTTACCTGGCTTTGAATCTTTTGTCTGAATTTGGTTGAACAGCAGGAATATTGAAGAGCTCAAATGAAAAAAACACCAAATTATGGTTTGATTAAGCAGCAGTTGGTAATTTATTTGATATAATTGTGTGTGTGAGCATTAAATAAGCAAAAAAAATATTATTTACATCCAAACCCAACCTTAGTGGGCATACTGACACCTTTACTGTGGATGTAGTGCCAGAATGTATAAATAATTATTTATTTGGAGTCAACACACGGCAGCAAGACTCCTTTTTTTAGGGCAAGTTGAAGAAATCTTTCCTCACCTTCAACTTGCCAATCAGCTTCCAGGTTTCTATTTCAGCCTGTCAGTGATCCTCTTGGATCAAAGACACAGTGTGGGACTATTCCTCATGGATGAAACTGTAATACCTTCCCACAGGTTGTAGTAACAGAGCTGTTGACTGAGTGATGACACACCAACACGTGAGGACTTGTGTGTGTGTGGTTCAAAGTGTGTATGAGTGTGTGTGTGACTGACTTGGAGGCTGTCTGTCTTCTGGTGATGTCTCAGAGGTTCTGGGGACCTGTGCAAAATGGAAAATGTCTGTTTTTTGTCACGGAGGTTATAAACGCCACAGGAATGTTCACCAAGTAAGATCTCAGAAAACCCTCCCACACACACACACACACTCAGAAACTTACTTAGGTCACCTTTAGGAAAATTACATAGACTTCCAATTATTTTTTTTGAAGAGTAACCCTAACAGAAACCATAACCACTACTTAACCCTAACCCTAACCTTCACCGCTGACCCCAAATCAGCTAATTTCCTCTTCATTTTTGTCCCCAGTTGCACCAGCTGCCTTTGATTAACATGTTTTGAGTATGAATTGTATCCCAAAAATAGACCAAGTCATTACAACTCACACAGACACACGCACAATCTCAGATACACACACACACACACACACACACACACACACACACATATTTTGGGACACATTCCTATGCCACTGACAGAACAGGCCCACAGAGAAGCCTGGCAGGTGTGCTGTTGACAGAGGCACAATAACCCTGTGTTTGTGCGTGCACCTGTGTGTGTCTGTGTGTGTGTGCGTGTGTGAATGCATGTTTGTGTGTGTATGTGTGCTTGTGTTAACTGATTTCTGCCTCTTCAGTCAAGCGCTGCCCATTAGGGAATGTTTCCACACCGAGTGTACAACTCAGCCAGCTCTTTCATTCCCCTCTGTTCTCCCTTTGGAAG
Source organism: Acanthurus leucopareius (assembly GCA_029814765.1). Classification (NCBI taxonomy): domain Eukaryota; kingdom Metazoa; phylum Chordata; class Actinopteri; order Acanthuriformes; family Acanthuridae; genus Acanthurus; species Acanthurus leucopareius. Next base: position 18,727,736 of record JAQMCX010000043.1, on the reverse strand, counting down.
AAAAGTTTAGTGTTTACTGAGACAGATGGCAACGACGATGACGACCACAGCAAACGAAAGCTGACAACCACCAGCGCAGATGTTTATGGCTGCATGCTGGATTTATGACGCCAGCTACACTCTTTGGATTTGAACTCCAAATTGTTTGCTGGCTTTCAGATCATTTTGTCTTGTTATGTGCTCAGCTGTCCGTGAAGCACTGTTCAAACAAACCACCTCACCAGCATCTCCCTGTTTATTCCTCCTTCTCCTCCTCTCCCTGGGGAGTCTGCACTGAAGTCATGGTGTAGACAAGATAACATGAGACACTCATAACTCAAAGGTAATGGCTTTTTTTTTTTCTGCTGCTTTATAAGCACCCACGCTAAACTTGTGGGTTCAACATTAGTTTGCAGTTCACAGCCACGGCTCTCCCTGGATTCACTCACTCATTTTCTGAAGCTTTCCTTATTTAGGAACATCTGTTGTCTGCTGCTTCATAAAAAACCTGTACAATTAGGCATTTCAGACACATCAGGCACAACCCTGTTGTTATTCTCACATTTGTCTCCTTGCAGTGCTTCATTCTTTGGTTTGTGTTTACATGACAACATGCCAGAAGCTTAAATCTCTCCTTGCACCCTGTGATAGACTGTGATAAATACAGTAACCTCTCCCATAGCAGTTGTTCTCTCTGCAGCCCTGCATTAGTTCGTCTGTCTGACGAGCACTGTAAGATTGCTCAAATAAAATAAGCACGTAACCGACTTCCCCCAGATTCTGTGGTTGCCCCAGTTTCGAGATCAGAGTGCCTAAAAAATGGCAGGAGATACGACACTGCTCACACTGACAGAATAGTATAGTCAACAATAGTCAACTCAGGGGTGATAATTAGCTGAAAATGAACTGTGAATAAGAACATAATGTTTCTTGTTATCCATGTTTGAATTTTAAACACATTTTTTAAATTTATTTTTACTCAGAAGCAATGCAGTAATACACCCTGAAAACCTACACTGTGTTAAAAGTGGCATCATTTTTCACTCTCATAAACGCAGTATAAAAGCTTCTGTAAAGCAAAGAACAAAAAACATTAGAAATGTTAAAAATAGAGTTGAAAAATGCTCAACTTTACAAATCAATAAATCAGTTTAAAAAAAAAATCATATCAGTTAAACATCAGATTATTATTAAAATGCATACAGCATAGAAGCAGCTCATCAGCGTCAAATTTAACATGACTTGCTGAATGATGTAGGACACACGCTGGGATATGACCTAAAAAATAAAAGTATTCGGTTATTCTCAGATGCCCTGGCTGTTTTCTCGTTGTCATGGCAACCTGGCCTGGCCCAAGCGGCAGGCTCAGCAGATGCCCGAGGTGAGCGACAGTGCTTAGCTTTCACCCAGATCTCCGTTTCCTGCCCTGTCCCCTCCGTGTCGTCTTACAGGGCACCGCTGCCAGAGCCTGCCAGCAGGGCCAAAGTGCTGAAATGGCGAACTGTGACAAGGAGAAACCACATGATGCAACACACATATGCATAAACACAAACACACACACACTAACAGGCTGAAAGAAAATGAAGCCGTTTTTGACCCTTATGTGATGTCTGTCTTTGTAGGGCTGTTGTTGCTGACTGCAGGTGTGTTTTCATGAAAAAATGAAGAGGCTGCTGATTTGCAGCTAGAAAATATTCAGTTAAAAAAACTTGGCTGGATGTCTTCTATGTGATTCATTGATGAAGGCTCAGGTAAATAAAATGAGGTCACAGATGGAGCTGGTTCCACTGATGATGAAATGTCATAAGTTTTACTGTGAGGTGTGAGAGTTTGGGACGACTCTGGCATCTTAACTTTCATGGTTCACATGAGGTACGAGTCTTTGAGGACATTTTCTTTGTTTTGATCATAAAGAGTGCGACCTCTGTTGTCTAAAAACTATTGTGATATTTTCATAATGCAGCCATGTCTTGTGCAGAGAGAAATGAAGATGCAATAAACAGCTGTGCGGCATATTGTCACAGACCTTTGGGGTTTAACCCAAATGTCTTCTGACACTTGCTCATTTCATGGCCAAGCAGGTGAAAATTCATGTAAATGGACTGTCTGGGTCTTGGAACATACTGAGTGATGATCCAATAACAGCCTTCTGTTATTCACAATTTTTTAAAATCTGTGCACCTCTTTGCGGGGGAAGTCATTTGAATATTTTTATGTAAGAAAAATGATGCCAGGGATTGCTTTGGTACCAAACACTGAGTTGGCGGTTTGGTTAATGAAGCCACAATTTTAAATGCCATTGATGAAGAAACAGCTTTTAATGTAGGTCTGCCATGTCACGTCCTCTGCTCAATCAGCTGAGTGAGGTCAATATTGAGGTGCTCTTTTTGAATCAGATCTTCTCTACCTCATATTAAGTAATTGTGACTGAGGTGTAATGCTCTTGCTTTGGAAGATTTCTATTATATCTGTCTCTGAAAAAGGTTGTTAAATGATCTTGTAGTTACAAAAGCTGAATTTAAATTCAAGGCAGCTTAATTATATATAGCTCAAAATCGCAAGTTTTTCCACCAGAAAATGAGTCAGGAGATGGTTCAGAAACCTGCAGAGCTACTGGATTAATGCCTCGGTACTTTTAGCACATTACTCAGCCTGTTTGTACTTTAGCTGTTGCTCTTCTGTCTTGAAATCGACAGTAAGTGTTAGCATTACATGTAGGATGGGATGTTAAGAGTGAAGTCATGACAGACTGAAGGCTGTCCTCTTTTATTAGCCGTAAATCTTAAAGATTTTCAATATGAATTTATCTCAAATCCTTGGCAAACCTGTGTTTTTATGCGGTCATGTCACCTCCAAATGTGGCTGCATTGATTGAATCCCAGTGTGTCCTTGATGCATTTTATGTGCAGTCTCACTCATATTCACAGCTGTCCTCTTGGAATGGGATTACTCAAACTGCATGTTAGTGCTAAGTGTGAAAACAAGGCCATGGAGAGCCTTTAGGCTGTCCTGCCCGGTGACAACATTATCACCCTGACAGTGCCGCTGTGTCTAAAAGGAATCTCAGAGTTTCAGAGCCGGACGGGGGGGAATACTTATCTTTGGCGAGGGGTTTTTTCAGCAGCCACAGTTGCAGATGCAGCGCCTCATCAGGGTGCCTGTCACAGTCTGGCACTGAGGGTGTCATTATGATAAGAATTATCTCCTTCAGGGGAACAGCTGCCAAGCTTGTGATAACTTACAGTTCCATTACAGGTGAAAAAAGGATCCCTTCTCATTCCTCACTTCAAAATCAGAGCCTTTCCAAAATAAATGTGACTTATTCGAGTCCTTTAGCTGTGTGTACATACGTTTGGTTAGGGATTCTTTAGTTTAGGTCATTTGCAGTCCTTTTTGTGCTCGAATGAAGGAGCTCTGTGTGTTTTCTGTCAGGGTCCGCAGTTCATTTCATTGTCTTGGCTGTCATTGCAGATCTCATTATTTTGAGTCTTTGTTATTCTTCAACAAGAAGTGCGAGTTGTGAAGATACCCACAATGAGACTCTGCTCAAATTAATCACATACAGAAGGATGAAAGATGTGGTGAGCAATTTCACTCCCTCGACCTCTCGAGTTGACTTTCCCATGAAACTTTGTGAGGGTTTGAGTCTTATTTTCTGAGACTGACTGGAGTCTTGTCATCACCATCTGTAAGTCACTGCTCCCTGCCAAAGAACTAGATCTCCCCCCCACTACTTAAAATCACAACATTACTTTAACAAGAAACAAGAGTGCTACATAATCAAAGAAATAACATTTTGAGCTTTTGTGGCGATTTTGTTGCATTTTGAAATAGCTAGCAGCTGGCTGTTTCCCCCTTTTGAGTCAAATGCTAATACAGACACAAGAGCAGCATCAACTTTCTCATGTCACTTGCTGCAAGAAATCAAATGAGCCCATTTTTCAAAATTCCAAACAATTCTTTTAAATCAGGGAAAGGACACTCAGGTATACAATGAGAAAGAGACTTGCATGTCTTTAAACAAACCACATTTTTTCCTGCAATGTATTCATTTGACTGAGTAATTTCCCTGTGAAAATTGTGCCTCAGCCTTGTGATTTTGGTAAGACTTGAATGCTTTGGCTGCCACGTTAAGGAGGGCATTATATCTGCCTCACTGTTTAGCACCTGGTACTGCTTTTTCAATAAGTTTTCTCTTCTTCTGCTATTTCAGTAGAGTAGTCTGAAAGAGCTCCTGTCTTATTTTAAAAGGAAAGGGGAGTTGTTCATAAGAGAGAGCAGGACTGATTCTTAGTCGCTGACCTCTGAGGATTATGGGAATAGGATTATAAAGTAAAGGGTGCCCTAGTGAGGCTTTCCACCACCACCACCAAGGATCTGGAGACAGCTGACTGACTGACCGACCGCCTGATTGTAGCCGATTACTAAAAGGTCCTGCTTGCAGCGTTGCCCCAACGCAGCCCAGGAAGTGAAATGTCAGTGGTGGCAGACAGCATTTGTCCCTCATACTGTTATAATATGTCCTTTTCTCCCAGCAGCCTTATCCCTCTGGTAGGGGAGGGGCTGCTGTGGAAGACTGACAGACAGTTTGAAGGCTCCCACCCGACCCAGATGGCAACCTTGAAAATGCTTCCGACAGTCCCGCCAGCTCCCCAATCCTCACCCCTGTCCTTGCTCAGCGCGCTCTTTTTTTTTCATGTCTTTTCTTTTTGAGATTTGAAGAAAATAAGTCAGGGGGCCTCCCCCCCGGGGCAGACCCGGCCCTCGGTCCATTTGCCAGCTATTAGAGATCATAAATCTCTACGGTGAATGGAACCGCCGCCATCGGTGGTGCAGGGTTTTGATGGTGTTGTGGTGGAGGGAGGGGGGGTTGACCTCAGGGCAGTCCTGGAGCAGAAGAAGGGACTGAATGGGAGAGAATGACAGCCGGGGGGACGGCTCCTTAAATAATTGTTTCTGCTGTCTTTTTGTCCCCCTTCTTATCCTGTAAAGAGCTGCTGAATGTGTGGAGCGGTGAAGGGATGTTTGATGGAGGGTTTGGCCTGATGTTAATGAAGGGTTCTCAACTCGGTGTAAATGGGAGGTTTGGGGGGAAAAGGTCACCTATCTCCATCTTTGTCTCGCACTGACCCTCCCGTGCCCTGTGTTTGACCGACACGGAAACTCCAGCGCAGCTTCGTGTTTTCACGTGTTTGACAAGAATATTGACTTTTGTATATCTCTTGTTAAAAAGAGCCAATGTTTGTGCCTCAGTGAGAGTGACATCAACAGGCGGATCGGTTTAAGCTTTCACTTCCTCGTGGGTGTTTTGGCTGTCTTGAATCTTGAGTCCTGTTTGTTTGTGTGTGTGTTTTGTTTGTGTGTTTCATTGTGTCTTCCTACATGCTTTCCTCCAGTGTGAATGCTTTCACAAGCAGCGACAGGGGGTAAAGTGTTTATTTGAACACATGCTCCAGAGCCCGCTGAGGGGCCGTTCGGCTGTCTACTGAAATCCCCTCTGTTTCTGGAGACACCCTGGGGGCAGTTCAGCTCTCTCTCCCTCATTGACTCCCCCCCACCTTTTTAATGCTCAACCTGTCCGTCTTGCTCATTTTTGCCTTCTGTCACACAAAATCAAATCATGTCCACACAAAGACAGATCATTTCCAAGATGTTTTTGTCCCTCAATCTGGTCTCTCTATTCACCTTTAAATGTCGAGCTCTAAAACTAAGCTTTTGAAATTCTTTTTTAAAGAAACCAGCTGTACTTAAACCCAAAATAAATGACTTCAGTGAGAATCAAGGTAGCAGAAGACAGCTTTACACTACCAAGACCATGGATGCGCTAAACACTGGATAAGACCTTCAAATTTTAGTTTACCATTGACAATAGGCAACCACTCAAAAGAAAATGAATGTAAGCTATCATTACTTGACCAACCTTTGCATCTCTGACAAGCATTCATTTTGTCTTGCAATGTTATTTTTTTGTCTTATTTCACCCATTTCTGGTATTTGAGCTTGGTTAAATGAAATATGCTCATAGAAAACAGGTGGATTGAAACATGCACAGTGTTATTTAAAATGTCAGTTCATTTAAAAATTTTTCACTGTATAAAATGATGCTTGGATGGTCTGGTAGAACCGAACAGGATGTTTTTTTATCCATAATTTGCTCAGACTTTATGGTATTTAGAGGAATTCTTGCAGAGGTACAGTACTCCTACAGTTTAGTAATCTGCTCTGCTCATCTCATTGTACCAAAACTGAGCAGTGTTGGATCTGTTCACACAGAGAACTGATATTCCAGCTCACTGCAACAGCCCCATTTTTGTTTTTATGGGGCTGATGACAAGCACTGCAGGACTTTGAGGTCATCGCATCACCAGCCTTTATGATGAACAATATTCCCATGCCTTATATTGCAGCATCAGTGAAAATAAGCCCTGATGATACTTTGATTGCATCTTGTCTCCCAGTGACTCAAGTGCCTCTCAAAGTGGGATAGCACTAAACCTCTGCAGGGGAATAAGGTTTGAACTTTAGGAACCGAGAGGGAAAGACAGCGCCCTGAAGTGTGAGTGTGTGTGTGTGTGTGTTTTAATGAAATCTCAGGGTTGAGGCTGAGACAGAGAACAGTCATGGCGAGTGGGTGTGCAGTGGGTGTGCAGTCCTCTCCTGCTGGGTAATAGATCTCAGTGACTGTCTGTGTAGGAAGCTGCTGTAAAATGTTGGGAATTAGCAGCGATGTCGATGGAACAGAAACAGAACATGCTTTCAGCTGATCAAGCATATTGATACCCTGCTGCTGCCCAGAGACATTTAATTTGGACAGTGATATCAGTCCTTATGTCTTTGTGGATCGGGTGGAAGACATTTTTTTGACGCTTTGCATTTTGTTCGTTCCGCTTTAATTAGTCAGAGAGGTGAGGAGGATGGTAGTACTGTTCACAACCATGGGCGGACTGGTTGCACATTTCACACCTTCAGCAGAAACAAATTACAGGAGGTTTGCAAAGACCTGCTGACCGCAAGTTACACAGCATATCAGCTCTTCAGACACTATTCAAACCTGTAGTGTCAATGACAAAGGAAAAAGGAGAGAGCTCCAGAAAAAAAGAAGACAAGCTCACTGTTAAATAACTGCTTTGATATCAACTAAAGCTTTGGGGAATGAGACACTGATCATTATCTTGATTAAATTGCCTGTAGAGATGGATTTAAATTGATGACTCTGATATCCAGTTCTCTCAAGTCTGGCTGATCCGACGTTTCATTTATGTGATTTGAAGTGAATTTCTTCACCATTGTATCTTGAAGGATTAACCTTGTTAAAAGCACCTTGTTCAGTTAGGATTTCCTCCTTCAGGCTACAGAGAATGAGGAATGCTTGACAATCATACTCACATGTGGGTAATAGACAGACAGTAGTGGTTACTTAAGGTGAGACGATTCCTGCAGGTTGGATGTAATTTACCTGTTGGATAAAGGTATGCAAAAGAAATAACTGTGAGGCTGCTTCAGCCTTGGTTTTCTAGTCTGTGTGTCTGCATGCTAATGTGCTGTATCTGTGTGCTTCAGGTCCAGCAGTGAAAGAAGGCTTCTAATCTGTCAAGCAAGACAGGTGGCCCAGCGCCCTGCTGATTAGCCCAGACAGACACAGCGTCAGTCATCCTTGCAGCCACCATGAAACACTTCAGTGTGATAGAAAACCAATCCAGAGGTGTCTAAGATCCACATCGGTTATATTGACTGATTGAGCATATTCAGTGGCTAACTTATGAAATTTCATTTAGAAGTGAAAGTCATTCAAACTTAACTGTTGGCTGGAGCTAAACGAAAACCTGACTGCAATGCTTTTATGTATTCCTGTACATTTATTATGCAATGTTTGGCTTGAATTGATTTAGTTGTTTTCTGCCAGCACTGGAATATTCATAGGATCTGCCTTTCGGTGCTGTTGTTTGTTTTGCATTACAGGACCGAAGTTAAAAGAAAAGTAAATTTGTTTTGCATATAGAAAAGAGCAACAGATGCATGATCTTGAAGATTCATTTTAGCCCCTGAATGTGGGCTGCGTTGGTGTTATCTGTTTTATTGTGAAGGAGATGGAGGAAAAGGAATGAGAAAAGAGAGAGTACATTCGACTGCATGCGAGAGAAAGCAATTACCTGTGGCAGACTACGTACATTTCCCATCACAGAGGACAGGAGAGCAGGGGAGAGAGGAGAGAATGGGAAATGAAAGAAGACAGAGAGAAAGGGAAGACAAGGAAAAGAAAGTAGAACAAGAAGAGAGAGAAGATTCTGTGACTGGCAGGGCCTGCCGGTCAGTTCTTTCTGTACCTGCTGATAAGACTAATCTGAGTGAATATAGCTCCACAAGTAATGCCATGCACTTGAAAAACTCTATTCTTTGCTCTGATATTGGGACTTTGACTCGGTGTCACTTGCAGGTCCAGGCTGGGGCAGCTGCTCTGCTGAGTGAACTTAAGCTTCACCGCAGGAAGGAGATGGATTTTGTTTCTATTCATTTCAGGGTGCATCCCCCCCCCCCCCACCCACCCACCCACACACACACTTTTGTATTCATATGTTAAATTAACCCATAGATACTTAATGAGTAAGACTGGAATTCAAGACTTCAAGATTCATTAGTTGTGTACTGTGACATGCATTGCCTCTGGATTATTTTATTTTCAATCAAAATACCACTATGGCTGAAAAGATGAGAGTTCAGTCAGTCAATTCAGCACGTACCAGGATGCACTTTTGTAGTACATGCTCATATTCAAGCAGCACCAAAGTACCAACAGCCAGTCAAAAACCAAAGCAGTGGCTAGCTGAAGGTCAATGTCGATCCAGTTAGTTAGAGTACATTTTGTTAAAGCTGCATTGCACACAAAGTGTAACAGTGGGTGGGCCTACATGTGTAGAGCATTATGGAACCCTCTGTAATAAGCTAACATAAAAACCACCTTAAGTGATGCTTAGAACGCTTAGTCTTTGTTGAGAATTCAGAGACTAAATCTGCTGTTTCTGAATCTGCTGCCATTTCTCTGGCTGTAGTTGATGATGTTGTCGTACTCCATTATACATGTTCTTTTACTTTCCTTCTGTTCCATTTAAACATAAAAAACACTTATCACAATCATCACCTGTTAGTGATTAGCCCCCATCTTTTGTCCCACTTCCTCTTCCTGTGTCTCTCACACTTCAAAGCACAGCAGATGTGTTCTGCTCCCAGTCCTACAATAGTCATCTCCATGCACAATAAGTCAGGGAAATAACAAGTTCAAGTGTGCAGTCTGTGCAACACTTGCCCCCTCAGTCTCTCACCAGAGTTTCCCGGGGGAAAACACTGCTCATATTCAAACATGAGTAACGAGGCAAAGAAAGGAGTGTGGGTGAGAAAGTGTGGAGGAGTTTGCTGTTTAATGAAAGTGGGTTATAATAGAGTGCTGTGCCGGGGCCGGGCGAGGTCCTCTCTCAGCTTGTTGATCTTTCTGATGTATGCTGTGTCACATTGCTGCCTAATTGACACGGTTTGTAACCGACTGAAGGTTATCCTATCAAAGTCAATAATTTCACCTGCCACTGACAGCAAATGTGGTTTATTTCTGTCAATAGGCTGGTTATTTCAATTACAAGCAGAGTATTTTTCAAAGCATGCACTGCAGGCCTCATTTTGTTAGGTAATCAAGTCACACACAAGCAAAACGTAATTAAGACAGGATGACAAATCAGCAGAATAGCAGGTGTTGAGCAGCAACTTCTTGTCACAAAAAGTAAAATATTGATATTTGATTGTTTCATTGTTTTAAACACAATGTTGGTATCAACACTATTTGGTAGAGGCCTTCTCTTTTACACTCTGTCTCACTGATATCTCATCTGTTGTTACTCCTCTTCTTTTTAATAATACTTTTCAGTTTCTTTACACCCTTTTCTCCTCTGTCGTGCTGTTTACCTCTTGTTTTCTGCAGAATCCACGTCTCCTCTTCCTGTTTTTCCTCACTCGATGGTAGCTTTAGCCTCAGCCTCCATGTCTGCGTGTTGTTTATGGCCGTTTTTAACAGGCACTGTTGTGGCATTTTGGGGGCTATTAGAAGTCTTGCTGAGGCATTAGTCATGTCTTGCAAGTGTGACGTGGGCACAGCACTGGCCAGGCCATTCGAGGCCGTGACATGCATGGTGAGCTGGTCTTTATGCAAGCCAGACAACTGACCTTTTCCTGCAGAATCCTCCGCAACGGGAGAGGTGATGTCTGGGTAATTAATGGTGTGAAACCTAGGCGGCTCATCACTTCCCTCCCTTCTGCGTTTGGCCCCGCTCTGCTGTCACCGTGTCACTCAGCTGTCAAGTGACACCAGCCCATCTCTGTTCATCCCCGGGTGAAAATGTGTTCCCAGCGAGATGCTGGCAAAGTTCAATTTGAACGCTTTGATGATAATGACATTTAATAGAGAAATGAAAATCTGAGTGACAGGCGGACCAAAGAGAGTCATTTAGTGTACGTGTCACAGAAGTCAACATAAGCTCATCATTTTTATTTTATCAGTGCAGACAAATGTGTTTCCTTTGAAAAGAGAGCGCATAGCTCATTTAGAAAAACAGTTTTCTTTTTGATTTTGTTCTGTTAGATGCTGCAGGATTCCTATATCTTCTCCTTTTCCTCCTCTGAATTGCCTGCTTTTGTCTCAGTAACTCTGAATCGTCTCTCTGTCAGAGAACAATGAAACAACCCACTGGCTACTGACTGGTACCCCGTCAGCATCAGTGCCTGCCTGAGCTGGGAGCTGTCAGGTCAGACCAAGACTGTGGTCCAGATTAGACTTGCTCATGTCAGATCGACCTCTGTGAGCGTGGCGCTTCATTCCTACAAACTGTTCTGACCGCTGTGTCAGCTTATGTGTGCATTCATGTGTGTTTGCAAAGCTTCAAATCCCTTCCAGTTTCTGCAATTTCAGAAAAAAAAAGCATCTGTATGGTAAACAAGGTGTTCTTTTGAGGGCTAAGCATGTACACAGTCAGTCAAATAAATCAGAAAACACCACTCATGATCTCATCCAGTTCCTCTTCCTTCTTTGGGTTAATAAACAACAAAATTACAATCACAGCTGCCATCTGGTGAAGAGTGGGTCAGACAAAGCACAGAACTCAGCTCTGTCTCAGCAGGTTAAACCTTTGCTGGTTGTATCCTTTTTATGTTTCGAATTAACAATGCAGTTTTCTCTTATTCTGTTTCAGTGTGTGTATGAAATGTTTTTATCCTGACGTATTAATGCTACCCAAAAAACTAAAGCAAACTGAAATTGGCCACCTGCCCACAGCTGTCAGATTTGTCCTCTTGGAAGCACTTTAAGGAGGAAGTAAAATAGACTTAGAGCTGTTTAAGACCAAAAACAGGAGTCGTGGCAGTCACCTCAGATTTGTGTGGTGGTGTGTGGGAGTGTCAGCCCATTGGTAAACTCAGTTTAAAGTCTTTGTATTGGCTTATGGTAGAGTTGTTCAGCATTGTTCAGGTCCGACTGATCGATCAGCTCATTGACCACTGCAGCGACGATGGGCTGGGCATGAGGATGTAATCAGCCCCAGTGGTGCTTTAATGCTGAATTCAGCATGCTAACAATGGTGTTTTTGAGCATGTACTACATCTGTTATCTTTGTTAGCATGCTAACTTTTGCTAGTTCACACTTAACTCAAAGTACAGCTGAAGCTGGTAGGAATATCAGTAGCTTTGAAGGTGTTTGATAGGCCTCTGAACAATTTTGACCTGAGGTTATCATTACAGGAAACACTAAGCTCTGCTGCACTGGAGGATTATCAGGGCAGATTTCAGGTCCAGTTTGGCCCCTCTGACAATCACAAGGGACGTTTCTGATTCAAGACTGGTCTGAAACAGTTATTTGCACAAATAATTATGTGGTGTGAAGGATTTAGGATGTTATCTAAATGTTGCTGATTGGAGCCTCCCCAGTTTTCAATTGTGTATCAAACATATTTGATATTTGCAATTTTAAATCCCTTAGTTTGAAGGGATTGAGCAAGCTTAAAGGGAGGTATCACCAACTGGCATACCCCTTGCTTGCCCCTAGCTTGAAGCATCAACCAGCTCTACACCCTTTTGAGAGCAAATGAAACTCTATTTTAAATTCACCTCAAGTTCCACAAGCTTATGACAACTTGTCACCTCCATATTTGTTTGTTTTTCCTGAAGTCAAGCTGGAACAACCGCAACTCTGAAAATATCTAGTACCAGTGCAAAGTTTTTGACCCAGTGTCTTGACTGATCAAAAAGTGTGTGCATTTGTGAAATATTAAAAACTGGTCAAAATGTGTTCTCCCACATTTTAAAAATCAATAATTTAAAAGTCCTCTAATGTGCATCAGACACTAAGGGATCATCAAAGTTGGTACAATTCATCCTGAAACACACACTATTGTCAATGCATCTGATAGTCTTTGTGAGATTTATCAGAAAACCTCAAATGTCAGCATCACGGTGGCACGAGAGGAAACAAAAGTCTTTATGATGCATCCTCTGAGAGCTTTGACTGACAATTATATGACAGGTTTTAACTTTGACTTTTCACCCTTCCATCACTGCCACCACCCCTACCATTTAGAGCCGCCGCCCGCTGACAAGCTGTCGCCTCTGAATGAGACCCAGTCCTGCCCCCGTCACCATAGTCAATGATAAGCCCCAAAACCACAGAGCGTCTCCCGGCATACGGTGACCAATAGTACTGATAAAGTGCTCTTTCAACTGAGTCGGATAATGAGAAAAGAGAATGTGTGTGTCTGTGTGTGTGTGTGTGAGTGAGTGAGAGAGAGAGAGAAAAAAATTACAGTGATAGAGACTAGAAAGAAGCTAAAATCCCTGGTGTCAAGGGCATGGTCTGAGAACCCTGATTAACATGAGAAGGTGAGTGTGTGTGAGTGTGTTTCCATTGTACCTGCTATGTCTGAGAGTGTGTAAGAGTGTGTGTGGGTGATGGACAGTGAATTAGGTGCCCCTGGTTCCCGCCTGTCCTCCCTGGTGCTTCAGTGTAATTAGCGGAGAGACAAACGAGCTTCTCCTTCTCTAACAAGGCGAACTTTTTATTAGGGCCGCTAATTGCTCCATGTTCAGGGAATACTATGGCTTTGTGTTTCAGGAGGCCAAGTAAGTGTGTATAAGAAAGGTTTTTGTGTGTGTGTTTGTGTATAAGTCTAAAAATTATACTGCTACTATTTTGACATCTGCATACAAATAAAAAAAGGAATCGGTATCTTAACAGTTATTTAAAAATAACTAGTTGTGCACATGTGTGTATAATATATACTATTACATATATCTCTATAGACATTTAACTTGTGGAGGTGTTAATCTACCGTGTGAACATGATCCTGAAGTTTTTTTTGTAATTTTATCAAATATGACGTTCGTTTCACAAAATATCTCAGTACATTTTAGGACATGCACAATGAGTTAATTATCAGTTAAACTTTGTGACACAAGGTGTTGCAGTGCTAGTTAAATGTTAACAAACCAAGTTCTGCCCATTTGTCACCAGTAAGCATGACAGTGAGCCAGCATGCATGAACATAATAGGACCCTGGTACTGGATCATTTAATACATATACTTAAATATATTCATTTATAATGTTATCAATGACACGTGTGCCGTTCCGAACATGACATGGAAAATTTTCTGCTGTGAAAGCGTTTATTATTCAAAAAGATTAAGATTAGATCCTAATAATCAGAGATTTAAGATGATCGTTGATGGTGCGATCGCTTGATACACGTTAATGCTTAAATATCACTTAGAAGCCTCTATCGGCTCATTAGGAGACCTTTTTAAGGGTTTTGTGGCCCTTAACTGCTTTCTGGATGTATAATGTGCAGCACAAGCTCTGCGGGTGTGGTGCTATCAGTATTATATAAGTCTAATTTGAAAAAGTCAATTGTTGAGATGTGAATGTGTTTGAGTTGACTCCACCTGAACCTTACCTAGCTCTTTGATCGGTGTTTATAGATTTGTTGGTTAACCAGCATCAATACACTTTTGGATAGAATCTATTACTCTAAGGTGTCTGTAATACCTCAACACATAAAGTACCTTCTGGAAAATATACATGTGTATTTTGTAAATACATTTTTAAATGATATAGTCACATATGCACTACTTAAAGTATTAGTTATATTTATAAATATTAGCTGTTTTTGCAAGTAAGACTGGAGTCTCATCTGGACCCACTCTGGTGTATCAGCACCAACTTATGACAAAGTGAAAAGAAAGGAGAGCCATTAGGAGAATAAGACCCTGCCAGCTCATTAAATGGGCTGTTATTATGTCAGCTTCTGATAATTAGTCTGTCCTGGCTAGTCTACCATTAGTCTATATATCAAAAATTTTTATGCGTTGTGCAATACACAATAATGCCTAATTCAGTAGGAACCCTTTAAATTAGAAGCTTGTAATTATGCAGTAATGAATAAAAAGTAAAAGAAGAAAATATGGACAATATTTAAAAGAGATCTGTAGTATGAAATCTAATGGCTAATATCTTGTTTAGTCTGTGGGTCAGCAGATCCAGCAGATAGAGGCTGTGTTTTACCACACTGTTCTTATAATAGCAACAGCTCAGAGGTGCACACTGTCTGACTCTGTGGGCGGCTGGTAGGTAATTATACTGCTGGACAGTCTGTATGCTGACTGGATTTTGCCAGAGCAGTTATTTAACTAGAAGAGAGCAATAATGATATAGAAAGATTCAGTTATATAGTAATATGTTGCTGAGCTTAATACCTAAAAATAACAGCATATAGGAAAATGTTCAAGATGAGCACAGCTATGCAGAATCATTCTTTAATCTTGTCTTCTGTTTTTCAGACGTGTCACTTAGTAACAGTATATTGATATGGGGATGTTTTCCATATGGTGACAGATACACTGTGTATGTGAACAGTTGTACAGGGGACATTTGCATTGAGTGTACTTTTCCTCTGATGCCTTGGTATATGAAACATTTCCAAAAAGTCCAAACTCTGAAGTGAAGAGCTACTGGAGCTCCTGTCACTTAGGTGACACTTTATTGCTCCCTCAGTGTGACCCGTCACGCGTGTTGCCATGCTGATTATCCATGGTCATGGCTGCTAAATCTCCTCAGCCTGGAGGATGTTATTATTAAAAAGTGCAGAGGCCATGTCTAGTATAGATGCAGTGTGTTCATCGCTTCATGTCCTTGTCCATCAACACAACTCATGTAATTTCAGGTGACAGACAAATTTAGTCTTTTTTTTTTTACAGTATTTCTACAGGATAAAGAAACAAAACAAGCCCCACCTGCTTGTCACTGCATCCCCAGGAAACAGGACACACATGTTGATGCCTTTTAATGTGTTAGTCTTTATGTTAGAATTATTTTTCTGTGAAATATTAGGACTGATTAAGACTGAATATCTGAAAAAGGCTCAGATTTCTGCCCTTCTGGTTTGTCTTTCCGCATTCCTGCTTTATTTCCTAGAAGAACATGAGGAGTGACAGAGTGACTGAGAGGAAGACTTGTTACAAAGGTCTTCAAAACATTTCCAAACAACATTTGGTGATTACTTGGTACAGTGTGGGCTGGTTTCTGCAGACTTTCCAGGGTGTTTTCTGTCTGAAATATGGTCAAGTTTTTTATCAAAGACTTTCCGGGATCCTTTTTCTGCTTATGCACTATCTATTAGACACAAGTTTTTGTCTGCAATGTCACTACTGATCTCCCAAACAATACTAGAAAGCTTGTACTCATGAGTAAGATGCTACAGCGGACAGATATGAAGAAGGAAAGACAAGAGCTTTGATCTGTCTTACAAAGATTTTTAAGTTATGCACATGAAAGTAAAACGCTGTGATAATCCTGCATCTTCTGCACTTGCACACACTACATGATTATCATACGCCTGCATTCACTGCCTCAGCTCTTTAGTAGCTTTGTGACAGGTTCGGTGTGTGCAACACAGGTGTAAGAGGATTTAGTGAGGCCGCCACTTTGCTGTTCACAGACCAGGATAGGATTGAGTTACTCACTGTCTCTCTTAATTAACTCTCCTCATTCACACCCGCACTTTCTCTTCCCTGTAGCCTGTGTTTACTGTTCCAGACGACAGCACATCCGCAGTTCAAAGCTCCTGGACAGTGACCCGTACCAGTCTGGGTCAAATGTCAGAGGTCACTGAAAGTGCTAAAGGTCAACCAAGGCTCAGAGTCGGCAGTGAAGGCAATTAAGAAATCTAACTAGCCTTTAGCCAGGCTTCTCTCTAGTTGTAAAAGGTTCGATGTGAAAACAAGTTCATCTCCTGTGATGAATGTCCTGTAATCAACTCATGAAGATCAGCAGAGGACTTTTTACTTAATTGAAAGTTACAACAGCAGCAGAAGTAAGTGCGAGAGGCTTGGACCTTCTTTCCTTAGTGTTTTACAGTACGTATGAAATGGACAAGACAGTTAAAAAGGTCAGAAAATATAATACCGTCCTACTTTTTTTAAAGGTCTTGGGATGACTCAGTCACGGTTATTTTGAATAGCCTTTTGTATATTTTATGTTCGCTTAGGCTACTTCATTTCTCCAGGCTCCTTCTGCAGTCTTGAACACTTTTACTTGGATAAAAACTTCCTGACCCTTACAAACTGCCTGCCCTCTTGTTCCTTGAAAATTCAGCTTTATGAAAATGAGGTCGAAGACAAAAAGCCCTGCATTGTTTCCAGTGAACACCACCCCCACCCCCACCACCGCCACCACCGCCAGCACAGCCCAAACCAGCCCTCCTTTACTGCCTGCCCCCCCTCCCTCCTTCCCTCCCTCCCGCTGCTGTTTTTCTCCTCCGCGATGACACCAAGCTTTATGAGAACCCTCAGAGTGAAAGCTCATTGGCTGTAAATGTTTTGTGGTATTATGTCTGCACCAGGATTTGTGTGTGTGTGTGTGTGTGTGTATGCCTATTTTAATCTGAGGGATTTTCATCAAACTCCCTTTGCTGTTTACAAAACAAACCATGCACATCAGAGACAATAACCTAGTTGTGAAAATGAAAAATGTGCCGGAATAGAAGTTCAGTCAGATTCACGATGTGTTAATGTTCCTAAATGCAGCAGCTAAATACTTAGCAATATATAAGTACTTCTTTCCCTAAATCCTGTCACCCTGATGTGTGTGTAGTATTAATAATGCTGTAACTAAATGCAGAAAAAAGTATCTTCTAGTCTTTTTTTGTTTGTTTGAGTAAAACATCTTCTTAAAATATCTTAACATAAACAAAACATAACCTAAAATTTGTATTTTTTAGTTTTTTTCAGACATGTGGGGATAAAAATATTCTTCAATAAATCAAAAGAAAAACTGACAGATCAATAAATGATGAATATAATCATTAGTTGCAGTCCCTCAACAGATTTCTCTCTAAATCTTGGACGGCACCGGTTTTGGCTTTTAGTTTGTGGTGAAACTTGCAAGTGAAGAATTTTTCTTGTATTATTTCAAGGGTCCTTCATGGACCTCTGGGTGCATCAGAAGGAAATGATCACTAATTGGAGTAAAAGGATTGGCATGAAATTGCCATTCGAGGCCCACTGTTGAGTGTGTGTGTGTGCATGTGTGTGTGTCGCTTTGCTGCTCCACCCCCAGCAGTCAGCCTGTTGACTTCAGAGAGAGCTCACTCAACTATGAAGCCTGTGGTGTCGCAGAGAGGAGTGTGTGTGTGTGTGTGTGTGTTTCTGTATGTGTACTTGTGTGTGAGGGAGAATAATCTATGGCTGTCTGCGCTTGGGAGTGACAGTAAAAGAGATAACAGGCAAATTTATTGAACTATTTATTTTTTCTTCTGAGGGAGTTGGCATGTTAGTTTTGGAGAGAGGAGAGAGTGAAGGAGGGCGGTGGGAATGTAGGCTGAGGGGGTGTTCTGTGCAGGGTGGGGCGAAGAGGGTGAGAGGAGGCGGACTGGGGTTTTAGGGATCTGTGCGTTTGTGTGTGTTTGTGACTGTGTGTGTATACGTGTATTTGAGAGAGAAAGATGGGGGAGGTGTGTGTTGAGGGTCTTGGATTGGACTGTAATCCTTTAGTGCTGGTTAGAAATAACCCTGCACAGTCTGGGACAAACAATATGACAGGGACACACACACAACTTATTGTCTGGCTCACGCTGAGTGGTGGGACTGGCTGTGGGGGACGTTACTTCATCCTGACAAAATGTCTTCGGCAGAAACTGGCTGATTTACTGCAAGAGTAAGGTTGGTTCTTTCTGTTAAGTAGAGTTTAAATTTAATGCATCAACTGTGTGCGTGTGTGAGAAAGAGACAGGGGGGGAGAGATGGAGAGATCGTTTGGTATGTCGTGCATATATAAAGGAAGTGGATGGTGTTGTGTGCATGTTGTACTGAGCAGTGAGGTGCTGTTAAAACTATAATATATTCTTTCCCTCTGACATGCATACATCCTCCTTTTACAAACATATT
Organism: Acanthurus leucopareius; assembly: GCA_029814765.1. NCBI lineage: Eukaryota > Metazoa > Chordata > Actinopteri > Acanthuriformes > Acanthuridae > Acanthurus > Acanthurus leucopareius. The sequence goes on along the minus strand of JAQMCX010000043.1, from coordinate 18,709,293 downwards.
TTAACCCTCACATAAGTTTATTTTCATATTTAAATCCACATAGTTTAATGTTAAGCTAATGCACTTAGTCAGTGTGTGTATATATTTATATATATTCAATATTACATATATTAATATATAAAGAACGTGAATGTATTAAAGAAAAGAAAGCATTTCATGTGTTAGGAAAAATATAGTAGAAATTGAAGGCAGACAAAAGTCAGTTATAAGCAAGGAAACATAAGAGCAGCCTTGATCAAAGTCTTTTTAACAGACAGACAGACACATCCTCTTTTTGCACACATGCAACTCTAAGTTACAAATGTATCAGTAATTGATTAGATGCTAGATGCTGTAGTAGATTTGACCAATCTGATTCATTGCAATGTAACTGGAGCTTTATACCAAGATGTCATGTGTCTAATAACAGCAGTTAGGGATAAATGATCCCAAAACTAAATGAAGTCTGTCATTCACACAAATTCCCCTGCATCTTGTTTCAGCTCTAGTGAACAGCAACCTGTAGGTCCTGCAAACCGCTCCAACTTAAACCCCAGAATTTTTTAGCCTTGCACGGCGTATTACTGCTCCTCAGAACTGTCATTTTAATGAAAACAGAGTAGAGTTTAACATGGAACATCGTAGGGCTTGGGGGTATTTAGTTCAGTGCTTCATATAAAAAGACACATAGGCATTTACATGGATTGCTTTTTCCACCTTTCAGGACAGCGATTGGTCCGTAGAGAGCATATAATCCTTGAACCTACTTTCATTTCTTTTACATCTTTACTTTACTTTTATAATATTGCATCTATGATATTCAACTAAAATGTCCTTAAAAACAGCTAGAGTTGTGACTGAGGCAAATCTGACACGTGTTAGATTAATGTCTGAGTCACAATGATGAGTTGATGAAACACCTGCAGCATCACACAGCAGCTGAAACACAGAGTCCGTCTTTAAACTGCAAGTGTGATATGTGCATGGACACATTCTAAGATCTAAGTTTGTATGAGTTAAATGATTTTAAATGAAACATGTATGTTAAATGTATTTCAAAATAAGGTCATTATCTATGCAAAAATGAAAATGTATTTATATGCAATGGTTAGAATGTATATGTGTAAAGAATACAAATATATGTAGATGTAAATATTTTTCGGTGAGTTTAAAATTTGTATGTGTTGAAAAGTAAAGTGCATATATACAAGTAGAAATATATGCATGTGAAATAGAGAAATTTAATGTCTGTCAGAAATAATTTATGTATGTGAAAGGAGAATGTATGTGTGTGTGACTGAAAAAATACTAGTATATCATTGACCTTTATGGCCTCTCATATTTTGCGTATTTGGCGTATTTCAACTTGAAAGGAATCAAATAGTTTTGAAATATTCTTAGAATCTAGTTTAATAGGAATATGCAAATTATGTCTGCAACACCTTCCTTCTCCTCCTCCTCCTCTTCTGTCAGATGTGATGTGGCAGATGGCACACAATCAGACTGGTTGTCATAACTGCTCATAAAAACTCACTTCTGCTAAGGTTACGTTTGTGATCCCTAGTTTTACCCCTCTGATCTCAACTCACTGGAATGCAAAAATATGCGTGCGTTTGGTTTCACTGAAATAGGATGTTACTCACATTGTGGTCACACCTCCTACACCAAATATGTCACATAGTCTATATAGTCCAGATGCAGGCTAGTTTAAATAGCCATAACTTGATGTAAAGTGGGAAAAGTAATATAAATTTTTAAGATTTAGTCACAGTGATGTGAAATAGCTTAATTTGGTTAGTTTAATTTTTGTTTAATGCATGTATCTATCTATTAATATATTTAAAAAATGGTACAAAACATATTCAACTTTATTTTGTTCATTTCCCAGATCACTTCTAAAACCATATTACATTTGTGTATTGAGCTATTGTGCATTCTAGTGCTCATGAGGGGTGCTTGATAAGTTCATGTCCTAACATAAAAGAAGATGAGTCACACTACATGCATGTGCAGCTCATCAGTGATGAAAAGTAACAAGTTAATAAGTTAGTAAGTTGTTTGATATTTTTGTTTTGGGTCACTGAAAATTGCAAGTTGGTGTCATGGCTGTCTGGAAAAATGGACAACATCGGCCTTCATGCAGTAATTTAGGAATACAGATTTGATCTCATCCATCATTTGCCCTATTATTCTAAGCTCAGTAGTCACCATTTTGCCAGTGATGACATCATGGCTGTTGTGGGCCACTGTGGGGAGATTCAAGATGCTGACTTCTACAAAGGCGGTCTGCATGCTCCAAAACCAGTAGGCCAAAAGCATAAATACAGGAGGGAACTGTATTGAAAATAAATGTGCTCAGATTGACTCCTTTTTCACTTTTTAGACTATGAACTTATCAATCACAGAATAGCAGACTTTTTTCATTTAAAGTTTCTCTTCTAGTTTCCTGCTTTTACTATAAACTTTGGTCAAACTAAGATTTATGAGCAATTCCCTTATGCTTTGCACTCCATTATGAGACATTACAATTTTATAGCTGTCACAAATGTCATCATGAACATCACACTAAATACTTCACGTTCACACCTTTACTCCCATTATAACTCCTTGCACTGTGAAGAAGTTTCTCACTGTGTGCACCAATCACAGGAGCCATAGGGGATTGAATGTAGGCACGTTCACCTCCTCTTCCCCCTTGAGTGTGTTGTTGTGCAGTCACTCCACCTGTGAGGAGTTCTTATATGCCATATCTCTTCTTAGCTCTTAATATATCTCCTGTAGCATTAGCATGCCTGCCACATCTACCAAAGATACGAGGATGATATTTGAGATAATCCTCTCATCACATTTAAGGAAAGATGGCCAGTGAACTAAACCTGCAGAAGACTATAAGTATATATTTCATAACTGCAGCCACTAGAGCGGCATAAAATCAATTTTCAGGCCACGTGTGAATACACGTGGATATTACAACCAGATCTAAAAGAATATATCAAGTTCAAAGTGTACTGACAAATGTAGCTTTAACAGCAGAGAAAGAAAGCCTTATCATCACTGTTAGGTAATATAGAGAAAAACAACAAGAGGCAGAGCCAGAACCTCTCCTCCCTGTTGTTATTTGGTGGAGCAGAGAGCACCTGCTGCCAGCCTGGCTTTACTCAGCGTCTGCCAACACTGACATATGGCAAACACACACTCAAATACACACGCACACATACATACACAGGCATTTTGGGAACTGGCAGGCGGCTCATGATGTCTGAATGTCTCATCTTCATGCATGAATGCGCTGTGTTTACACACAGAGACATGGTTACACTCACATATGTACATTTCCTAATATACAGACACACACAAACACACAGGCTCATGAAGACAGGGAGATGGAAACTGTCTTCTGCCCGCATCCACAAACAAGCTGACATCAAATCAAACATTCAAATCCTGGATTGTCACACACTCTAGGCCAGTTTGTCCTCAGTTGAACAAATACTCTTACACAGCTGTCACCTTCTGTTGTTTTATCCTTCTTCGAGCGGCTCAACAGCAGCTTGATTTTTCGGATTTATGAGCAGAATTACTGACAGTCTATTACTTTAGAAGAAACAAAGGACTAAAATGTCTTTACTCTCTTCTCAGCAATCAGTATGCCCTCACTGCAGCTGCCAGCTCTCTTGGATCTAGTTCATAACATGAAACACAAACAATATGTATATTTTTTTAGTGACAGTTTCACTCTAAATTGCCACTTAAGATTTGAAGCCCTGAGTGACTAAGTGCAGAGGAAAGAAAAGAGTGTGTGGAACGGAGATGTCAGGGGTAGCAAAGCTGGAGGAGAGTGCAGAGCTCTTTTTGCATTCAAGTGTTCAAGCAATCACTGCTATCCTGAAATTCCAATTTTTTAAAATATCTTTGATTTTGTCTGAATATCTGGTGTTTTTTTGAGATGCGTTTGAATGCTTCCTCTGGTGCTGGCTGTGAATAAGCAACAAAAAAACCCACAACATACAGTTGTTTATTGCAAGTGCTCAGTGTCATTTCAAAGCGAAATCCAAAGCTATTAAAGTTTACTGCTGTCTGTCGACAGTTTGGCCCATTTGGAGCAATTACAGGTCTTGATGGAACCACTGCTGATGAATATTTGAGTTTCTAATGTAAAGCTGCACAAAACATACACTGAGATAATGACTGCTCATTAACTTCTAACAACCTTATTTGTTTCTGCTGCTTATTCAACCATGCTATGTGTGTTGTGTCTACTACTTGCTACTGTCAGCAATGTTTAATTTTCTTCAAGTAGTAACGTATTTACTTCTATTTTTCATTACACTGCCATGTTCTCGCACTTAAACAGATAACAAAGTTTGAATTTTGCATTGTCTTGCTGCATTCTTTCTCAGTACGACCCTGAGAATTCAGGCTTCATCAGTACGGAGCGATTCAGGGACCTCTTAGCGACCCACGGCTCTGAGCTTGACCCCCATAAACTGGAAGTCCTACTGGCCCTGGCTGATAACAACGCCGATGGAAAGATCTGCTACCAAGACTTTGTCAACCTGGTGAGATGTTTCAACCTTTTATAGGCTCACTGACTTCAGTGTTCAGTGGAAATCAATAGTTTGTTGGCAGCACTTGCCTCGCACTGTTTCCCCAGTGTCCGTTATGTTTTTACATGCTGTGGTAAAATTCACTTGGGAAAGCTCAGAGGAGTCAGTTTGAGTCAGACTTTGAGTCATTAATATAATATCTTTGGCTTAAAAGATTCATAAAGAAGACTTGCAACTGAAGACTTGTGATCTCACCTGGACTTTGGATATCAGACCTTGTTGTTTGATTGAAAATTATGCAATTAAAAGAATGGACATTGAATTACATTGTTATGTTTACTGACAGTGAATATTTTGTCCACTAATAATTAATCTGTGAGCAGATAAGTTCTGCAAACAGATATAAAACTTCAGATGCAGACAGGTCAATCGACTGCAAAGACTTAGCAACATGCAAAACACTCAGCTCAGAGAGTGATAATGAACGTTACAAAGACTAACTCAGGTGACCTTCAATGTCAAAGTCAGGTGACTTTTATCATCATAGTCATGTCAACTTTGTCATCATGGTCACAATGAGGCACCAAATCTCCTTGGTAAGATTTGGGAAAAGATCATTGTTTCACTTTAAATAAGTGAACCTCTGGAAAAACTCCGTGGTTCAAAATAATATACACTCATTTCTTTGTCACACATCAAACTTTTGCCATTTTCACGTTGAGCCCCAAAAGTCACATTCCAAGATCACCTCCTCTACAAGGTGTAGACTCTTCCTAATAGGAAATGATTTCCTGTCTGGTGATAAATTCCCCTCTTAACGCTCACCTTGCCCCACTTTCACTTTCACCTTCAAACTGCAGCCTGCTGCTGATTGTCCAAGGTCTCACTCAGGCATCTCCAGCTGTGCTCACTGCCTCATAACCTTCTCATTTTCTGTTTTCCGCTGTCTCGCTGTTGTTCCTCATGGGAGGCTGAACTGCTGACCCGGGACAGTGTGGAGTGGTCTTGGAGTGGGAGTCGTTGTGTGGTACACAATGACTGCTGGGTGGTTGAGGGATGGGGTGTTGTGTTTGTGTGTGTTTGTGTGTGTTTGTGTGTGAGAGTGTGAGAGTGTCTTTCAGGACTGTAGGGAATTCATTGTTGTCTGTGAATGTGTCTGTCTTTGGCCTTCTCTCTTGCTCCTCAGAGCTGTTCATTGTCTGATACAGTGGGTGAGGAATGAGGACTGTAGGAAGATTGGAAAAATGTCAAAAGGGCATCTAACTGTTGGTATCCAATTGGTGCGTTTATGTCATGTGACAGGTTGTGGGTCACGGCATGCAGCTGGAAGTGGGACAGAGAGGAATGGGGTGCTTACATCTGTGTGTACATTCACTTTTTTTTTTCTTAGTGACCATTGTATGCACCCCCTCAATGGTTTATAGATTCATAGAGGCAGCAACAGAACAACAGAAGCTAAAGAGAGGAGAGGAGAGTGAGGAGGGAGGAGGTCTGATATCTATTCATGATTATGGTAATACACTGTGCAGTGAATGAATGAGTTCTGCAACAGTGAGTGTAGATAACATTAATTGATTGATGAATCATGTATTAATGAAATATGCCAGTAAACAATGCCAGGCAAACATTTGCATGTTCAAGGCGATGAAATGTGAAGATTTGCTGATTTTATTTTTTGCACTTTTATATAATTGTAAATCAAATATTTTGGATTGTGAACCATCGGTTGAACAAAAGAAGCACACGAAAGACTTCTTGTGCTGTGAGGAAGATGGATTTGTGAGATCACATGATCAGGTCCATGTGTTTGTGTCTGGACCTCATGTGTTTTGTGGCTCAGACCAGTCAGTGTCTTTTAGGAATTACCCTAAACAACAGGCTAAGTTTAAGCAGAAGTTCATCTGGCTCCTGAAGAGGTTAGCTTAGCATCAGCTGTATCAAAATTGGAAAGTATTTTTTACTGAAGCAAAGTATGAAGCAAAGAATAGGGCTGAAGGCTCCTCTTGATGGAAAAGAAGTTTTCACTCTTCTGAGCAGCTTCAGCACTGGCGTCTGCTGACTCTCTCCCAACTGCTCTGTGCTGTTCACACTCCCTTACTATGTTATATGGTTCATTAATCTGATTGGTTTAATTTAGCCCTGATAGACGATGATAGACAGGTGGCTCATTTAGTCACTTTTAAAAGGGCCTCCTCTTTCCAAACAGTTCTCAAGGTCAACTTGCAGATAGTTCTGTGCAAAAAATATAATCCCTGTAGCAAACAAGCATTCAAATCAATAAAAAGAAAATTCAACAAAATAGTGGTTCCTTTGGTTGAAGGTTATTCAAGGCTAAATGTTTAGTGTTGTTTGTAAAGATTTTTCGCACATAAAACAACACTTCTGTTAATGTAATATTGATATCTAAAGAAATGTACGGTATGTAGACAGAATGTCATAGAATTTCTAAGGGCAGGTTTCACTGGCTGCTGAGATAAAAGATCACAGGGTCAAAGCCAACATGAAAGCGCTTCAATTCTTCCAATAGCTTAGGTGATTATTTTTTGTTGTTACATATAAGAGAAAAAACTGGACAGAGTTAGAGGAATCGGCCAGGACAGAGACAAACTGTGAGGGGTTTATTTGTCGCGCCATCTCTCCTTCGCTTCGCAGCTCTTCTATCACTGTGATTGTCAGTAATTGCCTCCTTGCTGCTCCGTCACCGTTGGTGTTCAAATCACCACTCAGTCCTTCCCCCGACCTCCTCCTCCTCCTCCTCCTCTCCATCTCCTCTCATGCCTCACCTTCCCTCTCTGCTTGTCTTCCTGTGCATAAACTCTCAGCTTATTCCTTCTTATCCCTGCCTTTCTCTTTTTTCTTTTTCTCCATCTGTATCCATCTGTTTGCTCTGTCTTTCATATATCAAACTACAACTGTCCTGGTTAGAAACTGGCTCAGTAATAAGTTTACACCCCACTAAATGTCTACAAAAAAAGGTTTACCTGCTCTGTTTGTCCTGAAAATTTTAGAAATAATCTTGAAGAGTTTTTGCGGGTGCTCAAAGATGCAGTTAGGGGCAGTTATGTTTTATGTTGTGTAAGTATCAAAAAGGTACATTTGCTTGAGATACACTGTGAACTCAAAACTGTAAATTCTATTTCTGTTTTACTTTGGAGACAGCTTTTGCTTAAACACGCAACAGATACTAGGAAATATATTTTATTGCTTAGAGTTTTTTGGCAGCAGTTTGGGAAAGAGTTTTTTTTCGTTCAGCACCACAAAGAGACGTCCATAAGGACAGTTTTCGGGATAACTTGCCTGCTCAGAGCCATTGAACAGCTTCAGGGTGAACAGGACATCAGATGTGAACCAGAAGAACATCATTATTCAAACTTATGAAATAATCAATCAGAGAAACAACAGTGTGAAAAACTCTTTTCTCCATGTTTTCTAAATATGACCACTCCAGTAATGCAGAGGGGCTGCCAACACAGTGGGTTTACTGGTGGATCTGACCACCTAGGGATGGAGTTAAGGTGCTGACCATGAGCCACAGCAGCACCCATTCACTTTTGGCAAGAGACCTTTGTCACATTTTGTTCCTCGTCTCTCTCTCGCTTTATTTCTTTTCATCTCTCTCAACTCCACTGGCAGAAAATGCCAAATAGTCCTTAAAAAAAAGAAGCCACAGTTTTACCTTAATATTATCCAGGAACAATCAGCAAGGGTGTGTTTGCCAATCAAACATGTTCAAGTATACATTTTTAGTACATTACTATCTATAGTAAAAGCCAAGAAATTCAGCTAAATGTGCTTATTTTACTGTTGATATCGCTGAAGTCTCCCTCCTCTGTCCCTCTCCTCTGACTGTGTTTTCCATTGATCAAACTGAGAAATTGTCTCTCGCTGGCCGAACACCCATTTGTCCCCTTCACCTCCTCTCTTCCCCTCTCCCTTCTCCTCTGGCCAGTGGGTAAACAGACAGAATGTCATTCTTTCTTTTGTGTCGAACAAAGACGAGAGGAATTGCAGTCACTTCACACGAAGAATTGACTGTCTTTATGGAGCAAGGCTGCCTGGGGGAGGTCCGTGTTTGTGTATGTTTGTGTGTGTGTGTGTGTGTGTGTGTGTGTGTGTGTGTGTGTGTGTGCGTTCTGGAAGTGACCATGGTAACCCTTAATCATTTTCCCACAGCTCTCTGCGCCTGAAATCAAGTCTGAAATAACTGTTTTTTTTTTAGAAGCTTATCTCCAAACAGTGAAACATGCAGAGACACTAAACGTCTCATTAAACCCAGAAGAATTATTAGCCAACTAGAGACAGAGATTTTACTGATGTTTTGATTTTACGTCTGTTCTCTCATCAGTATTTCCTCCTCACTGTGTTTGAAATGAATCGTGATTCGTATCTTTGTTTGTAGCTCGTTCACAGACAAGCATGTCCACAATCTTCAAGAGAAAATGTTCATTATTTCGCTTTTTTTCTTTGATAAGTCTGTTCTCGTCTTTAAATACAGATCAATCACAGCGTTAAAACACAGGCAACACTTTAAAGTTCCAGCTTCTGAAGTTGCAGCATTTTCATTTCACTTTTATTGATGATAACCACATTACATTTATCCATTTTGCTGATCTGTGCCCTCGCTGAAGACAATGTTGCTCATCCTTGTTGCCTCAATATAACGTCCACTTACTGGCTCGTCTGGGCTTCCTGCAATCCTGGAGACACAGACACAGTAGTAGAGTTTAGTTATAGAGTGTGACATAAACGGAGCAGAGTGAGAAAGATTGGGGGAAAAACAGAGGGGTAAAGAGGCTGTGGGACAGAGAAGTGGGACAGAAGTCATTGCATCATGGTGAATCTTGAAAGACACACAGCAAGTGTAATGAAAGGAACAAAGCTCAGAGAGCAGCAGCGGTTTAGACAGAAGGATGAGACAGATTCAACTGACAGAGACACATTCTGCCACAATATAACACAGAGTAGAAATGTGTTGTGTAATATATACCAGTTTGATAAAGTACGCTGTATGGTGAGATATACTGTATTATCAGCATGTTTATATATTGCAAACAGTATATAATGTACTGTGTGTATTACCGTATTTAGTTTGCATATAATTGTATTTATGCAGGAATGAGCTGATGATAGACAGGAAAGGATGCAGAGAATGGTTTGGTAGTTGCTAGGCGATGACTGAGGAAAATTGGTGTGTGTATGTGTTTGTTTGTGTTTGTGTGTGAGCGTGTGGAAGGGAGGTGTGTACCCAGAATACCTGTGTGATAAAGCTCCAGTTGGTCAATGAGCTTTTTTTTTTTTTTAAATTGAAGTTTCTCAAAGTGTCTACATGTTTATTTAATCAGCTAACTTGCAGGTAAACAGGATGTAGACCTGCTGCACTTGTGATAATAAAGCAGTAAAATTTATCTGAGCTGTCTCACGCCCCCTTCTCCCTTCCTCTCCGCCTGCTTCCTGCGTCTACGTTTAATCCCCCTTATCACCTTCCTCTCTTCTTTCCTCCTCAGATGAGTAGCAAGCGTTCCAACAGTTTCCGGAGGGCCATCCTGCAGGGCAGCAGGCAGCTGAAAGGCTGCAGTCTCAGAGATGAGGTGGGCCTGGGACTGTCCCAACGGCTCGTCCGACATGTCGCCTATGAGACGCTGCCCCGCGAAGTCGACCGCAAGTGGTACTTTGACAGCTACACCTACTGTCCCCCACCCTGGCTCATCCTGGCTATCACCATTGCTGAGGTAAATTGCTTGAGAGTGTGTGACCAATATGTTTGCTATACACACTCTTATTAAAGGTGAAGTGTGGAGGGTTTGATGGAGGTGTGTTTTGATAAGCAGGTCTGAACACAAAGACACACATCCAGACACATGGGCATGGAATGATGGAGTAAATGTTGGTTTCAAGTGAAGAAGATAAATTGTGTAGTATGTGATGGTGAATGAAGATGGCATCAATGGCATAATGGTATACTGATCATGTAAATCATGTAATGACTTCTGTTTTATGCTATTCCGCTAAGAGTTAGCGCAGAATAGAAATATGGCAGTGTGCCAGCACACATGTAAGCAATTAAGGATTGTACTCTTGCCCCCAATATCATTATCTGTGTTCAAATAAGACAAATTACAGTAATCTTCTCTCACAGAGTTGAGTATTTCTTGTTAAAGCCAGGATGTCTTTTCTTTTCCAGTTAATGTAATGTTGACTGATACCTCTTGAAGATAAGTGTTTGTCTTTCATCTGATTACAAGTTTGTCCTGATCTATGATGCTGAGTATTAAATCACTCAGTCTGTATTCATCTGTCTGTCCTCTCTCAGGTAGCCGTGTTCATGTATTATGGCTTCCAGTTGGACCGTTTGGTCCTGCAGGTGTCCAGCCCATCCTTTCTTAAGAGCCCCTTACCTTACCACCCCCAGCTCCGAGCCCAGGCCTGGAGGTACCTCAGCTACATTTTCATGCACACTGGGTGAGTTAACATCTCAACACTTCACGTCTGTGATGCTTTGGGTGTTTTTTGTTTGTGGCGTTCGAAAAGTTCAGTGCGTCAGACCTTGTTGCAGAATGATTTCATTAACAAAAATACATGTGAAATTAAGACTGTGAAGTTGATTTTCACTGAAACACATCAACTGAAAGCAACTAAATATATTTGAGTCATGAAAGGAAAATGTAGACAAGCAAGAGGAGATGGGCTATTGAAGGATTGTGAGATGCTAATGAGTCTTTGGATGCAGTTCATGAATTGACAGTATGGTAGGTTACAAAACAATATCAGTTACAAATAAACATGTGGCACACAGAAAGTCCTGAAACAAGCTATAACTATGACAGATAATTTGATAAAACTTTCTCTTATACTTCTTTAGTCCCTCCCCTCCTCTCGTCTCCACAGACATATTTAAGAGTCAGTCCGGTCCGGGTCATTCAGGTGTAATTACCCTTCTGAGTAAATGTAGTCCCAGGCAATAGTGAGAACTAATAAAATGGTAATTTAATTAGGAGAACCTGGAGTTCCCGATTAGGAGAGAGACTACGGGGATGACAGTGTGTGGTTAAAAGATGAACTAGAAGGGATGAGTGAGAGGATAAAAAGAGGGAGGTGGGATGTTAACGTGCACTGATTACACAGGAACATACTGAAATGATTAAGGGCCTCAGGGGAAGCGGCTGTGGAAATCAATCCAGTCTGACAAAGAAATGTTCAGTTTATCAACGCGTCAGATTTTATATGGAGGTTTCTTATTTATTTGCATATTTCTTGAATGTATTTGGTCCTCTTAATGCTAATATATTGTGTCCTCTGACTGCAGATTGTTCCATTTAAACTAGAATAAGCTGAGTCACAAAGGAAATCTCAATTATAGTGTTTTTGCTGTCAAATCTGCCTCTGTGAGCTGACAAGGTGGCAAGGATGCATTAAATGACTCTGAGTCAAACCCACACTTTTCATGACCACATGATACTGAGGGACACTGATACACTAATGATGACATTAATGATTTATTATTAAATTCTTATTAAGTGAATTTCATGGCCTTAATTTAATGTATTTTATTTTAATGTGTTTTGTAAGGGTGCTTGTGATTAAACGCACAGTACATAATTATTGCCACTAGAGGTCTCTCAGTCAAAACAATAAAAACAAAAGACAGTTAAATGATGTCGTGAGGTAGCATGGAATCGTGGAAGTTGTTGTCTTCTTTGTTCATCCAACACCTTTTCAGAATAAAATCTATCTGACGTAGTCATGAACGAGGCAATATTTTAAAGTTTCACTCATGCTACGTTTCGTCACGTTCTTCGATTTCCTCCCCCACCCATGGATGTGTCAGCTAGCGTTTCCTGTGTTGCCACTGATGACAATGAACCAAAATAAACGTACCATCTCTTTAGTAAAATCACAGAATTCTCTGAGTTTGAATTTTAGTGGAAAGTACAAAAACTCCACAATATATATAAATAAGAAATTCAATACAAAAATTTTTCATATTACACCCTCAATGTCCCTCCCAGCGAAGTTCTCGAATTTTTCCTATCGAAAGTTAAAATAATGCAAGGATTGAATGACCTTTAACAAAGGACAAGGCCATAAAATGAAAGCTTTACACCGTGAGCTCCCTGATTCACTAGCACAGACAATGCCGTTTATAATCATTAACAGTGACACTGTCTTCTGAAAAGCCTTTTGGCCTGACTGATACTTCTGTTTTCATGATTCACTTTGGCCTACATAAACTCTCTCTCTCACACACGCATACAAATTTTTTCTCTCTCTCACACACACACACATATCCACAAACCATGTAATCGCAGAAACACTGATCCCTCTCAATTCTCAACACCAAAACAGAGTGTAAGTATTGGCCCCAAAACATCCCTCAGTAGACAATATGCAGACTCTCTCTCTGTCTCCACTGTCTCTCTCTCCCTCTCTCTCACAAAAACTGTGTTTCAGCAGCTGTGAAAACTCCTCAAAGATTAGCCTCATGCAAAATTAAACCATGATTCTGAACATTTTACTGGAAGAAGAAGAAGATGTCTTTCCAGCTGGGTTTGTCCTGCTTTTGTCAACTTCTCATTATCATGAAAAGTTTGTCCGACAGTGGTAAACGGTGCTGTTGCAGTACAGACTGAGCCGGCTGAATTTTATGCACTGAGACACTGTTTTTTCATGATTCTTCAGTGAAAAGCTGTTCAATTTGTTGTTTCTATTCTTTTTCCTGTTTATGCATTTCAATTTTTTCACTTCTGTGATGCAACTGGAACCTTAAAAAAAAGTTCAGAGCTTGAAATGTGCAGAAAATAAGACTGATTCCTAGGATCAGCTGTAGTTTGGTGAGCCATTTATAAAAAAAGAAAAAAGATTAAACAGTGGTTCTGTTGAGCCCCTTGAAAAACCACGGTCATCTGGACACAATAGGACCTCTCATGGGTATTCTGCCTGACAGTGCAGCCCATCCCTCATAGCCTCATTAGCAGTATAGAAATAGATAGCCGCTGTTATCTGGAGTGGAGTTGTCCTTCTGCGTTTGGACAGGCTTCTCCCAGCCAATCAATATCCCCCTTTGTCTCTGCGATCACTGGAACAATCCTCTGTGTCCGCGTTGTGGTTGAGGTGGTGGGGTTGTTTCAAACTAAATAGATTATTGGCCTTGTCTTGGTTTATTTTTTTTTTGTTGTTGTTGCCGTTAGGGGAATTGTGTGTGTGTGTGTGTGTGTGTGTGTGTGTGTGCTTGTTTGTTTGAGGATGTTTGCAGTCGCTTCTAGTTTCAAAGGTTCAGTTTGTCAAATTGTTGAGGGGGAAAAAAGAAAAGTCGTCTCCCTGTCTCTCATTTTTGCTCTGTCGTCCCTCTTTCAGCACATGTAAGACAGTATTATTGGAACAAAGCTAAAAATCAGAGTAGGGAAGTGAGAGATATGAGTGTGAGACAATAATGAAGATGATGAGGGAGAAGGAGAAAGACACAGAGGAAGCTGAGAGGAAGGATTACGCTCGCCTGCTGTCCTTTGGGATTCTGCTGGGACATCCGAATGTGTCTGTGCTGCTGACTGAGGTTTGGCTGGAAGGACCTTCTAGCTGTGAAGGACACAGTGCATGTGTGTGTATACGTGCATATGTCAATGTGTGTGTATGCGTGTGTAAGATCAAGCTACCCCTTGCTTATAGTCATCACACTGAAACACATGCTACAAACAGATTTAGGCACATTTGTAGCCCCTCTTTTATCTTCATTGTCCAATGTGCTGGTCTGTGTGTTAGTGTGAGTTCAACTCAGCTGTGTGCTCTTTGTGTGTGCGTGTGTGTGTGTGTGTGTGTGTGTGTGTGTGTGTGTGTGTGTGTGTGTTCTACATGTAATGTGTGAGTGCACTGGAGTGTGTTGATGGTTATCCGTTGATGGCCGCAACAGTGTGGTTTGATGAAGGAGCAGATGCTCTGTGTGTGTGTCTAAGTGTCTGTGTGTGTGTGTGTGTGTGTCTGCATGAGCAAGCAAAATAATGTGGTTTTGGAGGAAACAGGCAGGTGATAATGTGTAACAAAAACCACACACTGCACACTTGTGACTGATCTGACAGAATCATTATATCACTTTTAAAATCAGTAGCATGAAAAAAAAACTGCACTGAAAAGAGCCTTGAACGATCTCAAAGGCAGAGAGATTTTTTTCTTTTATTGTCAATCATCTAAGTTCTCCTTTTCTTTTTCTTTGTTCCTGGCTGTGTCTGTGCACGGTCAGAATAGATTGAGATGTTTTTTTTTCCTCCTTTCAGGAGAAGCAATTTGCTGTCATTCACTCCTGCACAATGAGGGAAAACAGCTTCCATACACCCAAAGTCTGATTTTTGTCACAGTTTGTGTTTTATCATTGTTTGGTGCCAGAGCTGAGTGTGTTTCCTGTCAATCATCTGACACCTCATCCATGGGAGGAAATGGAGGCATGTTGCAAGATTATCACATCCTGCTTGTGATTGCAGGGTTCAACACAAATCTCAGTAGATGCACTGCAGACTGACATAAGTTTGTGAAAATGTAGTTTTGTATTTGTTTACAGATGTAAAAGACACTGTGTTAGTGAACATTTTGTGTGTAGAACTCAATACAACCGTTGACTTACACCATGCTGATTTAAAGGTAGTACTTCCAAAATTTCCGCAACACATTAAATGTGCTACAGGGGAATTAATACACTGGACAAAGTCTACTGTAACATCAAAAATGGCTACAGGGGAAAGCACTGCTACTTCTGGGCCGTTCCAACCAAATGCCCTTCCTCTTAATAGCAGCACACAGCCCCCTCAGACAGAAAGCTGGACCCTTTACAAAGACTGTCAAAACACGGCCTGAAGGAGCCTCAGCAGAGCTGCAGGATTGTTTTGGAAGAACAAATTGGGGCATTTTTGAACACCAGGACCTGAAGGAGTGCAGCACAACTGTACTGAGATACGTTAAGAACTCTGCTGACATTGACGTTGTAGACAGGTGCTTCTGGGTGTAGCCCAATCAGAAGCCATGGGTGACGAAAGAAGTCCAGATCCTGTTGAGGGTCAGAAATAAGATTTTCAGGCATAGCAACTGGGAACAGCACAGTGCTGCCAGAGCCGACCTGAAAAGAGGCATCAAAGAAGCCAACACAGCTTGGAAGAAGAAGATTGAAGACCACTTCACCACACCAGAGCAACACACACAAGTATGGCAGCAGGTTCAAAGCATTACCAACTGACTTCAGAAGGAAACAAAATGATCTGCATCCCATCCACATTAACAGAGACTGTGTGCAGAGGGTCTCCTCAGGTTAATGGGATACATATAAAGCCACGTCTGTGAAAAAGGGACAGCAGCATATCTATTTCCTGAAGATCCTAAAGAACAACTCGTCTGAGCAGCTGCTTGTGTCCTTCTATCTCTGCTCCATAGAAAGTGTGCTGAGTAACTGTGAATCTGCATGGTTCACCATTTGCTCCACAGCACACAAACAAAAAAAACACTCCAGAGGGTCATTTCGAGAGCCCAAAAAAATCATAGGCTGCCCTCTCCCCTCGCTGGAGGACATTTACACAACTTGCTGCCTCAGACAAGTGCATGATAGCCATTGTTTTCCTCTGGTAGGCATTAACAGGGCCATTAAATCACAGACAAACACATTGAAAAACAGTTCATTTGAACACTGTGAATACAACCACTATGTGCAATATAGTGTGTGAGCAAGTGCAAGGTTTTGTTTTAAATATTTTGCCCTCTTTTCTTAGTCTTATTTGTCCAGTTTTATCGTACTTGTGCAATTGCAAAAATGGTCTATCTATCTATCTATCTATCTATCTATCTATCTATCTATCTATCTATCTATCTATCTATCTATCTATCTATCTATCTAAAATTTCAAAATCTTAGACACAGTTATCACTGTGTCTAAGATTCACTTGTCTATTGGTAATACACTAATGTTATTATTGTGGCCTTTTTGCTTTGAGTCAAAAAAATATAGATTTAGCGTAACACTCTCTGACTGTGAGTGTGTGTGTTTGTTTTACAGGATTGAACATCTAAGCTTGAACATGGCCATGCAGCTGCTGGTTGGAGTCCCTCTCGAAATGGTCCACGGAGCCCTGCGGATCGGACTGGTCTATGTGTGTGGTGTGCTGGCAGGTGGGTGTGTGGTCTCTCTCACAAACACACACACACACACACATGCACGCACGCATTCAACAGTCACTTTTGAATCAATCTCTTCTCACTGCATATATTTTCCTTTCTCTTATCTATGCACACACACACACACACACACACAAACACACACACTTTTAAGTCCACTGCTTTTTATCTGTTTAACATGTGCATTCAACATCATATCAGGTTACAGCCAGTGTGATGGTGGATAATGGTCTATGATAAAATGTTTGTGTGTGTGTGTGTGTGTGTGTGTGTGTTGTTGAGGACAGATGGCCTTGTGTTTCTGTCTTTCTACGCGACGTGCTGGGATGTAGGGGGTTGTCACTGCCCCGTCACAGACCCCTGCATCCCCCTGTGGTCGTGTACAATAGGGCAGAGAGAGTCATCTCAAATGGAGCTCAATCAGAAGAACACACACACAGCAATAATAAAACAGAGAGGGGGAGTATGTGGGACAGGGATGAAGAGTGAGAAGAGACAGAGGAGGGGAGATGAATTCATAAGTGTTAATAAGCCAGAGAGGGTTTGAAGAGGGGGGACCAGGATGTGAAAACATAGGAGAGGAGGTGGGTGAGGTTCAGGGGAAAATGAGGGGGTGGCTACGAATGGGCAAGAAAAAAAGGACACACAGCTTTGAATGAAATGTCACCTACTTGTCTGTCAACCTCAGGCAGTGGCGCAATATCAGTGTTCAGCTGAGACAGGAAGTCTGTGTGTGTGTGTGTGTGTGTTTTTGTGTGTGTTTGTGATCACGTGCACTGTTTTTCTTTCCTGAATCAGTACACACTAACAAAGTCGTCCACTCCTGCTGTTGCTTCCTTCTGCAAACCAAACATTTAAGGTCTTTTTAAACTTTTTGGATTCTTAGAGCTGGCACATGTATCTTCAAGAGAACTGGAGTGGAATTATAAGGCCTCTTTTGGAGATAACAGAGATTTTAGGTGACGGGAAGGTGATAACTGGGGAGTGTGTGCATATGGTTTATTTGTTTTTGTGTGTTACGGGTAACAGAAAAAAAACAGAGGATGACTGGATACAAATGCAGCAGTTTGTTTTTGATTAATATATTCATGAAAGTTATGTCTCTATTTCTCTCTGTCCATCCCTGAATGTCCGCTTCTGTCTGTGTGTGTGTGGGCGGGGGTCAGTGACAAACACCCTCGGGATACCAGCTGTGGTGGCCTGTAGCATTAACCTCGCTGTGAAATGAGGAGGAAACGCGCCATAAATCACACACACTTATGTATGCACACTGACCAACACACCAACACACACACAGGCACACACACACATGTCTGCTGTTTTAATTAGATATCGACCACTGGAGGAAGAGAGGATGCACGTTCTGGTTGTGTTGGCTGTGATGTTTGGGTTCGTTTTGTCTGACTGGGATTTTTTAAATGTGTTTTTGCAGCAGCTGAGCTCCACCAATGTCATTATTCTTATCATTTATATTTTGTCATTGTACTTATTGTTGTGTATATGACAAAAATGCATCAGTGTCTTATCGACTGTGGTTACATGTATTATCATTTTAAAAGCATGTCTGACTTTACTGAGTAAGATCAAAAACTTAATTATTTATTTCCAGAAAGGATTACTGTTTAGGATATATGTTTGGTCTTTTATTATAGTATTTTTTTATGTTGAACTTTTAATGTTCAGCCGAAGAATATCCTGCTTGTATGCATGTTCTCTCACAGGTTCTTTAAAACAGAATGTGAGAGTCACCAAAATGTGTTGACTTAAAGTATCAGTGCTGGTTTAAGTACTGTTTTATGCTGAATTATTTGATGTTTTGACTCTCAAATATCACTATCTCTTTCATGCTTAAAAACAGCTGGCTGTAGTGTCTGTGTGTGTGGACCTGCATTGTTATCCTTGTGAAGACCAACTTTATGTTTACAAGTTTCCTAGTACAGACATTTTTGCATTGTGGGGACATTTTGGCTGGTCCTCACTCCCCCGAATGAAGGCTTGACTGCTCCAAAATGATAAGAGATTAGGTTTAGACTGAGGTTGTAATCAAAGATAGGTTAAAAGGAGCAGTAAAATGATGTACAGGGTTGAGACTGGGGAATGGATTATGTAAGTGAGAGTCATTACAAGTATAGAAAGACAAAAGTGTGTCAGGTTTGGCAGGAAATTCAGATTCATCTTACAAGGGGTATTGTTTTGACCAGCGGTGGGTAGAGTACTGATAATTTTTACTTGAGTAAAAGTACAGTTACACTTATAAAAACTGACTTAAGTACAAGTGAAAATTACAATTTGAGAAACCTACAAAAATAAAAGTAAAAAGTACCTGGTTGATAAACTACTCAAGGAGGAAGTTACTTTCTATTTTAATGAAAACTTAGAGTTTATTATTATTAATTATTCGCTATTTATATACATTTTTTATATGAAAGCCCAACAGACCACTATAGCTGCAAGAAAAGTGAAAGTCATTAACAATAACATGAAAGATTAACTAACACATGGAGCATTGATATGACTAACATTAGCAAGCTAACCACATTTTCACCTGCAGTTAGTGCAACTTGTTTCAGTGTGCTTGAAAAGGAAGAGGAAGAGTTTTTAAAAGTGTAGATCTCAGTTTTATTCAGGAGGCACAGCAAGCACATCGTCACTATCATCTTTTTTTAGGTTTGGTGTACAAAGTGTTGCCACATGTTCAGGTCTTGCTGCTGGAGGCTGCCTCTTCTTCTGGGTTTTATGCTACAAACATTGCATCATGGTCAAAACTTGCTTTTGACAACAGCTAACATGCTAACAGATAATATAACAGCTAGAAATCAACCTGATTAAAACTTAACATTTACTGTATGTGGGATAGAATTGTTGCAGTATGTAAAGATAACGAAGAAGAAAAGATTTATTTGACTGTCTAGTTGACATTATCAGTGAGATTTACTTCTCACATATTTTTTTTTACATTTTATGCCTTTTTAGCAGTTTGGCTTAATCCTTTAGTATTTTCGACAAAGTGGACGAAATGTAAATAATCAGTTTACAATAATCACAAACAACGTTTAAGCTACATTATACTTGCAGTGCCTGACTTTGTAAACACAACAATAGTGAACAGAGAAGGGCTCAGCTGGCACATAGAGGGATCAAGACAGAGTTCAGAGGTCAAGTAATGACTCAGACAGAGGTCAGCGACCTCCTAGGGCAAGCACACACTCTAATGGGAATGACTTGCATGTAAAAACACACAAGTGCTCACTGGACAACAGGACAAGTATGTAGACAATATAACACACTTGGATCTGCATGTACAAAGAGCAGAGGACACATGCAACAACAGAAAAACTTACAAGCAGACACTTCAGTAAACAAACAAAAAAAGGGGGAGTCACACAAAGTGATTCATCCCCAGACTCAACTGAAGGCACAGCTCAGATGCACTGCAGTCAGACTATTGACTTTGTTTATTATTAGTGCTGATGTTCATTGTAATTCCCCCTCATGTCTGCTGCTCTTGGAAGAACAGCAAAGATGAATGAGATGCCACTTTTGACTCAAAAAACCGCAGACCTCCTGGGGCCTGGACCATCAGAGACCGTGTCCTTTTCTCTTTGTGTACCTGTGTGTGTGTGTGTGTCTGTGTCTGTTTGTGTGCACAGGGAAACTAAAATAAGGCTATTTAAAGCAGGGTAATTAAAGAGGTGGAGGTCATGCTGCCTAAATGCACTTTCTTAACTACAAAATATGAAGGTGTCCCGAAGCAGGTGTTTGAGTGTCTCTTGTTTGTGTGTCTTTGGGAAGAAGGTGATGTAAAAAAAGCATTAAAAGATTCAAACCAAATGAGTGGAAATATTTTTATATAATTCTTCAGTTTTGTAACTGAAAGTTGCATTAAATTTTAAATTAATGCACAATCTTAAATGTATAAAAATGTGTATAAATTTGTAAAAATCAAGTAAAACTGTTGCTGGTATTGTCTGCCATCCATGATGTTGAAGTTTCTTGATTCTTTCACAAAACTGCCACTGTCTATGTTTCTGTTAGAGAGGAAAACATGGTGTAAGCGCATATAAGTGTGTGTAGGTGTGTGTTTGTATGTGTAATCACCTAGCTGCTTAGATTACTCTGCAGTGTTTAATGACCTGGTGAGTCAGATGCTGTTATTACACCACCCCGCTGTGCTGCCATTATAGTGCACACACCTGAGACGGCCACACATTAGGCCAAGAGGAAACTCCTATTTGGTGCTAAATGTCAGCTCCAACTTTTTAAAGGACCTTTCATTCCCTTTAAATCACATATTTCTTTGAAAACACAGGAATGGAAGTCAGTGCACTGATTTGAAACTTGCTCGGGGTTGTCTGTGAGAATTGGGAATATTTCAGTGTAGTTTTGAAGGCTTGTCAAACACAAAGATACGACACAGAGGCGCATGGATTTTATGACTCTGTAAAGAAATTACAGAAGCTATTTCTCTTCTGTCTTGTTGCTGTGAGGTGAACAGCAAAAATACACAAGACACTGTTCTACCTGGTGTGAGCAATTGAATGTATAAGGCTAACAGGCCAAAAAATAGGAAAATAATGCAATTTTTTTAGTAGATTAGTATGTAACAAAATAATAGTATTATTATTAGGCAATTTTTAATAAATGTTTTAAAATATGTAATAAATTTGTGTGTGTGTGTGTGCTTCCTTGCTATGTGTGTATGTGTGTGTGTTGCTCTGTGGAGTCTGTGTGTGTGTGTGTGTGTGTGTTAGTGAATTTATGAAAGCACCATGGATTAATGTGAAAATTCATTTAGAAAACTCAGTGTTGTGCATATATGTTCAATCCTCCCCTCTTCTCTACAAACAATGACAAAATAACTGCAT
>JAQMCX010000043.1:18664488-18687278 GCA_029814765.1 Acanthurus leucopareius | reverse complement strand
GTGTGTATGTGTGTGTGTTGCTCTGTGGAGTCTGTGTGTGTGTGTGTGAGTGAATTTATGAAAGCACCATGGATTAATGTGAAAATTCATTTAGAAAACTCAGTGTTGTGCATAGATGTTCAATCCTCCCCTCTTCTCTACAAACAATGACAAAATAACTGCATGTAACTATTTCTCTTCAATGGGTTTGCACCATTTTTTTGTTTGTTTGTTTGTTTTGTGTTTTTTTTCTGCATTGGAAGTTTTCAGTGCACTACATGATGTTTTGCATGTTTCAACAAAATAGTTTATTGGTAAAAACTCTACATTGTCAGTTTAAGCAGTTGTGTCAATGGGTTATCTAATCTTCATTGTTTGGAGTATCCCACTGCAGTAGTCTGCACCTTAAACTCTGTACGTCTTCCCTTTGGGGTTTCATATTTTTTCAGAGAGTCCAAACACATTTAAAGAAAAAATGTCATAAAAAAGTAAAATTCTCTAAACTGACAGAATGAGGCCATTATATAAGGATGCAGGCGATGAGGAGATTCAGTTGTATTTTTTTGTCATGTTTGCTTGCTGGATGTGTACCAAGTATCCTGTATGTCTTTTTGTAAGTGTTCGCACATCCATATGCCTTACTATACATATCGTCTCATACTTGTGTGTGTGTGTGGACCAGTGTATGTGTCTGTGAATGTTCTCTTTCATCTCATGCTGTGCCCACTCCCAAAAATAGCACCAGGATTGAGATGCCAGGGCTCATCCTGACATCCCTCCTAATGCTGATGTCATATCTTTGAACACTGAGCCTCTTCTCGCTCTTCTGTGATTATATACAGCCTGTTATGTAATACACTTCATTAATGTTTGTGTGTGCGTTGTGCATGTGTGCGAGAGAGAAACTAAATGTAGTAAGGTGAAATTGAGATAAACGTTTCCTTAGCATCAACCAAAACCACACAAAGCATTAATGTACAAAGTTATGATGTTGCCTAAATGTGACTCAAGCTTAGTCAGCTGACTTTACAGCTATTTGAGTGCTGATCTTGTTTTGAACAGAAATAACACACAGGCTTAAATTTCTTAAAAGGTCTCCTGCTCAGTGGGCCTTTTTATTTTGTTTATTGACCATGGAGCAAAAAGTGTATGGTCTTTGCTCCAGAACTACTGCAAAGAGTGGGATTATCAATAAATACAGACAGAGTGGTGTTTGAACAAAACTGCTGGTCTCCAGGTTAATTTTATTTTTCAATGTATAATATGTAACATTTCTAAAGTAAAATCTTGGGGTAACACGAGTCAGGGAGCGAGAAAGGACGTTGGCAAAAGTGATCAAATGTAACTTGAATAAAACTTTCATACATTAAGTCGTCCTCACCCTCGGCTGTTTAACAATGAAATAAAAAATTGCATGAGCAAACGCTGCTTCATCAAACTACATCTTTTGTTTTTCATTGTTTTGATTGAGAGACCTCTAGTGGCAGAAATGACAAGCTATATGTTAAAGACCCTCTCATACACGACCAAATGCACGTACCTCTGCTTGACCGTAAGCCCATTTCAGAAGTCTGTTAATGGCTCGAAGGATTATAAACCTGAACACTTTATGGAAGCAGAAGATGTTCATTAATCATTAGAACTGCTACATTTAAAGGTGGAAATCACCTCAAATGATTTTTTTCTCCATTTCTTTCTCATCTTTTACTTCAGTTCATTTCTAAGATTCATCACTTGTCACAGACTGTAGTTTAACTCCCTTTTCCTGATCTGAATCTTAAAAGTCACATCACCTTTGAAATGTAATTTAGTTTGAACATCAGTAAGTGAGGACATAAACGATAACACAGCCACAACATCGAGAACAAATTCTGACTGTCTGACTGTTCAGTGGTACATTCAGTCTGTTTGAAGTCCTAGCTGTTACATTCAGCAGCGTATTGTTTCACTCCAGTTATAACACTATGACTACTTCTGTAATTTTAGCACACCGTCTTTATAGGCTTTTACGGTGGATATAAGGTGGTGATCATTACAGCTGAGCTGACAGTAGCACTTTGTGGGGTGTGAGGAGCTCTGCTGCTAAAAGACACAGATTCAGTCAGTGAAAAAGGCTGCTGAAGATGCTTTCATACATCTACCAAACACCTTTCCTACCATTTTGAATTTGGGTTTCAGTTTTCTGCCTTTCTTACTGTAGGTTAGGAAATCACAAGGTCATTGTTTTAGCAGCAGTAATAAAACACAGTCTCACATTCCCTCATTAAAGCCTTCACCTTGAATTCAGCAGAAGGAGGCCACAGAAACAAAGCAGAGCCTGGACAAACTACAAAATGATTAAACAGAGATTTGACAGACCTTTTTCTCCACTCTCACCAATTTTGTTTTTAACTGTCCACAAGACACAAGACTTAAAGAAATGGACGTCACTTTTTGAACTGTGTTGAACTGTGTTGTACACAATAGAACAAAAATAAGACTAACAGCAAATGACAGTGGGAGCAAATTTTTATGGAAATTCTAATGTCAAGTATAATGCATGCTTGCATTTATGTGCCATGTAGATTAATTGTATTTGTATTTGAGTGAGGATCAGTGGGAAGGTTCACGAACAAAGAAAGTGTTAGTCCATTCATCATCAGCTCCATGTGTTGTGCCATGCAGCAAGGGCAGTTTTGTCTCATATACTTAGCATTAATAACGAACACAGGTCGGTGCCATGGAGACGGGATAAGGATAAGATACGCCGAGAAATAAAGAGTGGATGGAGTGTATGTACAGAGTAAGAGAGAAAGAGAAAAGAAAGCAAAAAGAGAGAGTTTTGTGTTTGTGTTTGCATGATTTAATAGCAAGCATATCCCTTTCTTCTTTTTTTCTTTTATTCTGTCTCTTGCACTCAGACTGCAGAAGGAACACTTTTCTCTGGGGACTCTGGGGACATATTTAAACTTTTGAATGCTTGAATAGAAGTAAATAGAAATGCTTGATTGGATCTTTTGTGCATACGATGAATTGGTACCAAGGTGCTAAAGAGAGCAATTCCCTGTTTGCAGCAGCGTAATTTGAATGAATGCATTTGTTTTACATAAAATCACAGTGGGTGCTGGTACAGTACGAGCAAGCCTCTATTCATGAAGATCATTTATGGTACACCCACAGTAAATAGTGAGAAGCAAAGCAGCCTTCATGCCATTCAAAATAGATGTTTTCAGTGCACAAATGGTCACAGTTTGTACAAAAACAGTTTAAACTAGCCAGTTAGTCACAGTGTCTGCCAGAATGAGCCTCTGAGGGAAAAAATGCTCAAATTTCCTCCTTAATAGAGAAAGCTCAGGCAAGATTTTAGCATGAGAACCATTTAAATAAACAAAGTCCTGCACTGTTTGGTATTGCAACATATTATTGAAAATTACTGCTGAACAAATTTATCCACAAGGTCCATGTAGAAACTGTTCTGGGGCTTTTAAACATATCAGGTGTTTTCATCCGCAGTATAAGTTTGACCACATGGCGGGGACGGTAGATCTCTGAGCACTGTAAAGTAACTGTAACTAATGTTTCTATTGTAACAACTGATCACATGACTATTTGGATAAGAAATGTCTTTTTCATAGTGATGAACTCAGTGAGAATTGTCACCAAACTCTGCAGTTCCTCTTAACCCACCACTCTTAATGCTTTCCCAGTGTTATTTTCCACAGCAGGAAACTGTTTTTACCCAAAATGCTCAGATGAACTCAATGTGCACCACCTGCTCGTCACTAATAGACAGACAGAGGTTATTACCCAGCAGAAGAAAACAGTGAAGCACTTAGCTGCTAAAGAGCCTGATCAGGAACTGGTGGAGACCAAAAACAGAGCTGAAAGGAGAGTGAAAATTCCACAGGTTGCTAGCAAGCCTGAATTTACAGTAAAAGATTATACAAGTTATGTTTACAACTCTGTTTGTGCTGCCCCCAAGTGGAAATAAAAATTACAATTTTGGAGATTTTTTACCCCATGTTTACCTTAAAGATATGATTCACATTTCTGTCATAATCCTGGACAGAGTTTGTTTTATAATTACTGTTTCCAAGATCAAGTGTGTACCTTGTACCTCCTATCTGATGAAATTCTTTCTAATTTTATTGTATCCTAACTACATAACAGTTTTCATACATACCTCCTCAGTATGCCAATATTTTAATAACATCTAAAGGCTTTTTTTCTGATTCCCCGCATAACCCTCTTATCACTGCTAATCATAATTTCAGATTTGGTTTGTGTATCAAAAAACAATTCAGAAAATGAATTGAATTGTTGAATTGCTCATTTGTGTCAGCACCTGGTACTGATATAGGATCGGATCCTGTTGCTTTTTCTAGATGCAGGTCGTACATTTGTTTTTTTACCTTTAACAAGTTCCTTTATCATCACTGCAGGGTCTCTGGCTGTGTCCGTCACTGACATGACAGCTCCAGTGGTCGGGTCCTCTGGCGGAGTGTACGCTCTGGTCTCAGCACATTTGGCCAATGTAGTCATGGTAAGTTTTTTTTTTTGTGTGTGTGTGTACAGTGTATGTGTGTGCATGAGTGTGTGTGTTTTTAGATGATTAAAGCATCACTCAGTGGTGCTGTCACTGCAGAGCATTGCTACATCATTAAAGCAGCCTCTGTCAGGGCCCAGCAGGTGCTGCTCTATCTGCAGATGCCATACATTCCTCACCATCAGTTTTTCCTTTTTCTCAAAGATCAGAAAGTGTGTGCACACATTTATGTGACAGCATGTGAAGAAACCCCATCTCACTGCACCCTGACATCTGTGTCTGCTCTGCCCCGTCCTGCGGGTCATCACAGACAGAAAGCACTCAGGTGAACCTCTGCCTGTAATAGGGCACTCATTATGTACCCCGCCAGATCCTCCACAGCATTCCTGAGGTCGGGGTGGAGCAGTTTGTCCCCCTCCTCCTCAGCTGGAATCATATTATCAGACGCAGTGAGAACAGATTGCGGGTCAGCATGTCTCTAGGGGTTTTTAAAAATGATGTGAAGTGAGACAGAGGGTGAGATCTCATGTCATTTCATATCAGCGTGTGTGTGTTTGTCTGAGAAGGACCTGACCTTCTCACCCACTATGTTCTGTGTTTAAGATCAGAACTTAAATTTCTCCTCTTGAATTCTGCATTTTCTCTTTCGCTCTTCATCTTCCATTCTCACTCTGTTTCTGTAGAATTGGTCGGGGATGAAGTGTCAGTTTAAGTTATTCCGGATGGCCATGGCGCTGGTTTGCAGTAAGTCTGATAAAGATTTGATTCCTCTTTCACTTCATCATAGAAAGAGTTCTTCCTAATTAACCTGTACATTTTGTTCATACTCACACTTTGCTAATACTGTTTTTCTCTCTGCCCCTGTCTGCTCACAGTGAGCGTAGAGTTTGGTCGGGCGGTGTGGCTGCGTTTCTACCCTCCGGCTTTCCCTCCGTGCCCCAATCCCAGCTTCGTGGCCCACCTGGGAGGGGTTGTGGTTGGTCTGACTCTGGGTGTCGTGGTCCTGCAGAACTACGAGCAGCGACTCCAGGAGCAGTCCTTGTTTTGGATCTTCTTCTGTGTCTACACCTTGTTTGTGCTCTGCGCTGTCTTCTGGAACATCTTTGCCTACAGCTTGCTTGACGTTAGGCTGCCCCCGCCTCCTTGACTCGCTTATTAGAGGCAGAAAAGACACGCTGTCTCCTTTTATCCCTCCATCAGTAGATGCTTGACCACCTGGCTGGATGAGTCTGCTCAGCCATCATATTTGCAGCCTCATCATGGGGTGATCAGAGTCTTCTGACTGCCACCCTCCGCCTACATCTCATGCTCTGATGCAGGAAGGCACCTGACATGCAGCATCCCTTGCTGTCACTTTCTCAGCTTACCTGCTACCTTTTCTGGCTAAGCCTTACCATCATTTCAGCTCACCATGCAAATTAACCTCCAACTGCTGTTTGTCTACATTTCTTCTCCAAGTTTGTCTCAAGAGTGTCAGCCAGTGGGAAATTTGTTGACAACAATGTGTTGACAAATGAGAAGCCTCGGATTTAACCCCAACAGGAACATGCAGGAGGAGTCCTGTCCACATGACTTAACCTTCTCTGCCTTTTCCTCCTCAATCCAATGGTGCCTTTTTCATGGAGACATCAGCATGATGAAAGTATTTCTGCACAGTTGCCATTTGTGTAGGGTAACAGCAGTAAAACCCTGTAGTACAAACTGTTTTCAGACAGAGAAGTTCCTTAAAATCCCATAATCTGCCTGCACCCCCATCATCAGTAAATAAAAAAATAAGGTCACAGGAGAATTTAGCCTTAGTTGGTGTTTTGTCATCGTTACAAGCAGCTCATATGCATGAGAGGTTTAGATTATGCAGACAGCAGGATATAGAGAGAGCATGGAGTGCATATGCTTCAGCCGCCATCAACAGCTATCATGAATTTACCTTTGAAGATGTGGGTTACTATTCAGTGTTGTCTTCAGCATTTCTCCAGAGAAGGATTAATTTGCATTCAGCTCCATTTACACCTCAAACTTGTGTCTTTGACTTTTGTGTGTATGTGAGAATTGTACCATTTTGTGTACAGATAAAAAAAAAAGAAGTGCCATTCAGACTTTAAGCTTTTTAAAAAAAATGATGCCAAAACATTGTTACAAGCACCAGGAGAGAGACACATCCCCTAACAAGAACTGCTTTTGTGTAAGTGAAATAAATCTAATATTGTCTATGAGGGGTCGGTTGAATGTAGCAAAAAAAAAAAAAAAATGTTCATGATCTCTGAGGAATCGCTCACTGACACCCTTGGGACAACCCAGAAATGCAGCCAAATTCTTACCATTTTGTTGTCCCCTCTGGGCATTTGCAGTGTTTTTTGTGTGAATTAAGTAAAGTGGGATTAGGCTGCTGAAAACATTCTGAATAAATCTTGTCTTTTTCACATTACCAAATGTAGAATAGCACACATGCCTGACCTCGAAAAACATCAGGCTAGGGTCGCTCCACTCTCACATCAGGATGCAGAGGCGTAAAGAAGCAAATCAATGCTCTCTCATTAGGTCCTGTCACTCTAAAACTGTTCATTGATTGAAGCGGGATAGAAAACGACCCCAGCCATGAGCTCTAAGTCTCAAATTGTACTGTACTTTAACCTCATGTTACATTGGTAACTGCTTCGCACAAACATTATTATAATGTAATTATATACAGATTAATATTTTAACATGCATTTGCTGTTGATTTGTTTAACACTTGGTGATGTTGGTATGTTGTGTAAATTGTTTGGTCGATCTGCATTGTGATACGTTACTATATCCTGTATGTATCCTATTTAAAAATTGGTTAAAGATGGTCTGGGATTGTATATAATAATAAGGGCTATGACACAAAATGAGTGAGAGGTAAATTGCTGATAATATTTTAACATTGTGCATATTTTGTAGATTTGATGTGTACATACTGGAGTACATTAAACAGTTTTATACAGAAAAAAAAGTTGGTTTCTTGATTAACTTTGCTCCATCTTGAGCCCCATCATGGTTCCCCATTTATACCTAATCATGGTACTGTCACCTGTTCCCAGCTTTTTTGTTGCCCCTGTCCCAATTTGTTTGAAACATGGCATTGGCACCCAACCCAGAATAAGCTATTTATATGCAAAAATCACTTAAGTTGATGAGGTAACATCCTGAATATTTTGTCTTTGTACTGTTTCCAAAGAATATATGTCCAGATATTTAAAGAATAAGCGCCAAATTCTGTTTTAAGTAATGATTTAAACAGTGTCACATCCTTTTTTGGAAATAGGGTTGTATTTAGCTGAGCATTTGTAAACCTGACTGCACTACAGACAATACTGTAATAGCCTGCTTTTGAACTTTTGATGAGATTTTTCTGCCAAGCAAACAGAAATTAGAGGAAAAATTGGTCATTTGATTTTTGTCTCTTGTCGGTGCAAACAGACACAAAACAATATCCTTGCGTATTTGAATTAAGTTTTTTTTAAAGTACTTAAATCCAGGTGTCCCACACAAACATCTTCTTGCCACCTCATCTTGGGTCACACATGCTTGCACATTCATGATTCTAAGTCAGGAGTTGCTGAAAGAAAAGTGTGAAAACCAAGCAAGTCTGCAGCTTTGAAACCAGATTAGTTTCAATTTCCAAAACCAAAGCAGATGTCAAAGTGATCAATGAAATGTAGGAGAAGACGAGAGTCAACCATACTTCATTAAGAAAACGGACCCCTTTATGCTGTCACTGAATGTCTTCTCTCTCTAGCTGGCACAACCATATGGAGTGATGGAGCACAGTGAAGGAGTACAATGAAAAATTAATTTGGCGGCTCAGGAAAACTGTTTCAGTTGTGTTTCCCCTTCATAAACCCCCGATTTAAAAGGTTATCATTCACCTTGGTGAATAAAAGAAGACAAATGAAGCTGCAGGACAGGAAAACCTTTCTTAATGCATTTGTAGAATCTCTGTGTTTAAGCTGCCCACTGAGAGCAGCACTTGCTACAGTTTAGCCCTGTTTATATGGGCATTTTGCTTTTTTTTACATACTAAAAGCAGGACCTGACAGTAACACTTAAATGAATAACAAAAACTGATATTTCAAACAAGAGGACTGGCTGACAGTAAAATTCCTGGTGGTGTGCTCATCCATTTTTTTCATTCAGCCAAGTTAGTGAGGAACTGGTGCCCCCATGTTCAGCAACATAAGCAAAAAATTCCTACTTGTGGCAACTCTACATGCTATAAAGGATTTAAGGTTTCATCATTAATAGATCACAACATTTTTGTGCACTGGTACCTTGCAAAATGCATTTGGTGCCCTGTTAATTTTAATTTTCACCCTGACCCAAAGGTGTTTGTTGGAGCTCATATTAGGTATTTGTGCAGGTCAGTCAAGGCTTTTATTTGTCATGAGGGCAACTGAAACCATGAAAAACACCCCCTCAAAAGATGCAAAAAAAAAAAGAAGATTGTAAGCAGAGTTTTCTACATATTTTTTCCCCTAAAATAAATTATTAAAAAAAGAAAAAAAAAGCCTGGACTGGATGCCCAACAGAGTGCCATTGAAGGAGACCTAGTTTCTTTTTCTGTAACATTGTCTCCATCATGCGGATTCTGACGACATAACAATTTGGTGAGGTCCGACAGCATATCGTCTACAGCCACTTACCTGCCTACACAATCCAGAGAAGTCTGAAACAGATAACTGGAGAAGAATAACACAGCGTCAACCCTGCCAGATTTAAACAAAACAAAACAAAACAACCCCGGAGACTCTCTAATTCATATCAAATGATTTAGGGCATTTGTAAACAACATATACATTAATCTGTAAACATGAAATTATTTGACACATCATACATTTAAAAATAAATCAAAATAAAAAAAAATCGCACGTTTTGCCAATGTTTTCTCAACTTTCAGTATTAAGTGAAGAAAAATTTAACCTTCTTCCGCACTACGATCTACACAATAGGAAAACAATACATCAAAATAAAACGCAACAAGCGCAGTTAACCATGATATTACTATTATCGAACTCGCTGAATAAAACAAACTTGGGGTGTAAATCATTGTGATCAGTTTAGGCATTGATCAGCAAAGCTATGGGCGTGGCGATGACATGACGCCATATCTACGCGAGACTCCAGCCTCAAGTACAACTTCCTCCAGCTAAGCGCCATTTTCGGCGTTGTCACGGGACTACAGCATGCTGTTATTAAATAGATAATAAGACAAGTGTTTTTCGTTGTAAGAGCTGTTTTTCTGTATTCTTTAACAATGGGAAGAAAAAAGAAGAAGCAGATGAAGCCATGGTGCTGGTATCCTTTTGACTGAATGGTAGAACAGCAACAAAAATGCTAGATGCTAACGTTATACATTAGCTTAACAAAAGGAAGGCCTAAGCTAGCATCCTCGTAGGTTTAACTTGTAAGCTAACGTACCTTAACTGTTTAGTCATTTTTAGTCATTTTCATCGCGTTAGTGTTTGTTTTTATTCTGCAGTACTACTACCAAGACTACTACTAACATTTATAAACCAACTAGTGTCGAGTGAGTTATATTAAAACAGCGGTATACAGCACTGTGTTAACGAAATTGCGATGAGGAAACGTTCCACAATCGTTCCGATGCTAGCTAGCTAATCTGGTGGACATGCATTGACAACTGATTCAAGCGTCAGTGCTACATCTGAAAAAATGTTTTTGCTGCCAGGTTGTTGGTAACCTAACGAATTACGCTGCTCTCCATTGACTCTGAATTTTGAAGAAGAGTACGTCTTAGAGCACAAGGTTTTATTGGATCTTCAATGGGTATTTTTCGTGTTTTGCAAGTGTTTTTTATATTTCAAACGTAATCCTTAACTCCTTTATGAAGGTACTGTAATCGAGACTTTGATGATGAAAAGATTCTCATTCAGCACCAGAAGGCAAAGCATTTTAAATGCCACATTTGCCACAAGAAGTTGTACACTGGTCCAGGCTTAGCTATTCATTGCATGCAGGTGGGTTCCTTTTATTTCGTCATTTATCCTACTGTAGCTCCTGAGTTTTAGGGTCTTTGGTTTTATAATGCCTTGAAATTGTACTCTAAATAAATGACATTAGTTGTCTTCATAATATACATTATTCACAATATTCACTGGTTTGCTTTTAATTTGTTTCAGGTACACAAAGAAACAATTGATAGTGTACCTAATGCAATTCCGGGAAGAACAGACATTGAGCTGGAGATCTATGGTATGGAGGGGATTCCAGAGAAAGATATGCAGGAAAGAAGAAGAACGTTAGAACAGAAATCACAAGGTTTGTATACTAAATGTGAAGCTTTATTGTGTGGTGAGCAGTAGTGGAGCACAGTGCTTAAACTACAGTGATACTTGTGGCATATTGTCTTGGTTATTTAGATGTTTTAATACTTCTTTGTTGACTGTGTGCTTTAAGTGCATTAAACTATCACTATTTACTTTACTATGAGCATTATCTGTATGTTTTCAGAGAGTCAAAAGAAAAAGTCAAACAATCAAGATGACTCTGACGAGGATGATGATGACGATGATGAAGCAGGACCATCAGCACAGCCTGCTGCTGTTCAGCCTCAGGCAGGTTACACTGCTCCAATGGCTCAGCTTGGGATGCCTCCTGTGGCTGGTGCACCTGGGATGCACCCTGGAGGGTATCAAGGCAAGGACCTCTTCACTGTAACCTTAAAGAGTTGGCACTTATTCAAATCTCAAAGATGAAGAATCCTAGTCTTGGGTCTAAGGATGTCATTTAAATTTATAAAAAGTTGGAGGATACAGTGTAGATTGTTTACAGAGGAATGAGAGTTGCACAAATACCTTTAATGTAAACAACTCCAGGCTTGGGGCTTGAATGTGACCAAAATCCTGACCTGGTCCCTTGGAAACAGGTGGTGAGGATCTTTTACAAATATTGTCAGTTTTTCTTTTTTGAGCTAGAATTTATAACAATGATAATTTTAGCCCTCTCCCACTATTCTTTACATTTTTTTAAGTTGTCACAACTCTGCATTTAATAATTTCTTTATTGTTTGACAGTTTCAGTCCCAACGATTTTGTCCTCATATATGTTTGAGGTGTATTTCTTAAACAACACTGAGGGCTATTGCTATTGGGCATGTACAGTGCAACCTGGTTCAGACATAGAATGTAATAAAATATGGGGCAAAACTGAATTCAAGAAATCTAGTCACTGATTGAATCTATCTAGATGAAGCTAGAAAAAGTTAGAGACAGTGTAGGAACATTAAACATGCCTTTTTGAAGTAATACAGTGTTAAGCTGTTAGTAAATAGAACGTCTCCTCTGACTCATCTTTGCAGGAATGCCTCCAATGATGCCAGGCGTTCCTCCCATGATGCATGGCATGCCACCTGCCATGCATGGAATGCCACCAGGGTAAGAGCTCTTTCACTGACTGTGGTGGAACAAGCCCTTTCAGATTACATGCTTATTTTTGATTCTTTTGTGTTCTGATCATATGCCTGTAAAACAAGTTGTGGAGTATAAAGTCGATGTAATTTAACTGCAGTTATAATAGCATTAAACCATCATTATCTTATGGGTCTTATTGCATCCTTCAGCATGATGCCAATGGGTGGAATGATGCCTCCCATGATGCCAGGGATGCCTGGTATACCGCCTGGTGAGTTGTATTAATAACTAATATAATTCATTCCTCATAAGTTGAGTAGTAAGGAAAATAATGTTAATACATTTCCAGCAGTGTTGTCTGTGAAACGTATGTCCAACCAATTATGCTTCAGAAAAATCTGGCCACCTTGCTTTAAAATCCACTTTAATGCTTTAAAATGTGTGCCCATGTCCATTTGATTTTTGAAACATAACCAGAAAATATCACTTCCATTGTTTATAACTTTATATTGTTTGGCTTGACTATTTTTTCCCCATCCATTTTCAATGCAATAATAGTTATTGGATGTCTTTGGTTGATTGTTTAGGAATGCCACCTCACATGGCTCCAAGGCCAGGGATGCCCCACATAGCTCCGACCCCGGCAGCAGGAGCGATGCCTAGTCGACCTGTAGCGCCAGCAGCCCAGCCAGCTGTCACCAAACCCCTCTTCCCCAGTGCAGCACAGGTGGGCACCACGTAACCCCTCAACAACCGCACAGAGTTAGATGTTTCTGTAAGCCTGTTCCTGTATTGAAGGTGGACAGCAGCTATATTTGTGTTATTAAGCCTTCATAATAGGTATTTACAACAAAGTACTCAGGTTTATTCTCTAAATAGTATTTTACAGCTGACACTTGTGATTTTTGATGTTCTGTTTCCTCATTTTTGACAGTCAGTTGTCCCCTTTGTTCTATCTTTCCCAACCCTCATTTCATTTATTAACTCAGTGTCACTATCATGCAGAATATTTTGTTCTCTTACTTGAAATTGAATAGTTTATGTGGACATGTTACATGCCAATGCTGTGATCTCCTTTCCACCATGCTGCAGATGGGCTCTGGTGTTCATAGCAGCACAGCAGCCGTTTCTTCTCCACCTGCAGACCTTCAGTCTGTCTCCTCCCAGCCTCCCTTTCCTAACACGCCACAAGTACGCTCACAGACAGGACTTTGACTTGGACTGTGGCAGCTGCATGTTGCTTATTGATTAACTCTGCCTGTAAATTCTTAAGTTGTAAACTAGGCTGATTACTAACAATATTTGCCTTGTAAGCCTACTTGTGCATCAAAATGAGCACGTTGGCCATAATGTTGGTGTCAGAGGCTAAATATCTCTGGCAACAACTGACATACTTTTTTGTCTGTGAGCATTATTACTATGCATGTGCTTTAATTAACACAGCATGAAGCATAGCAGTGGATTAAAATGGATCTTACTCTGCATCATCCACCCCTCCTAACCTCCTGAAGTATGATTTCTGAAAAAACTAATCATTGTGCTTTGAAAAGACTGAAACATGCTTTTCCACATTCTGAATTCTGAGTAGTCTGTCAACTAGTTAACCTTGCACTGCGGAATTTTATTTAGTGATTTACTATTATACAGGTTATTTATCTCATCCCATGAAAATTTGCATCTGGTTGGTTGTTTTAAGAACATTGGAAAAAGTTTTGTGTCTTAATTTGAAGATATCACTCATCTTTTGGCATAACGTCATTCACAAGTCGAAGTAATATGTATATGTATATACATATATACACTGATATACATGTAAATTCTACAGTTAAGTAGAATCTTAATAATAATAATTTCAGAGTGAACAAATCACTAATAGAGAAAAAATGAAAATAAATATCATTAAATATTATGGTTTTGTATTTCTCCCAGTAATTTGGCACACACTGATTATCTCAAAGCAAATCTGTTGACTCCTTTGTCTCTTGAAAAGATGAGAAAGTAGCATTTGGGACATATTTTTTATTTTACCAGACAGTGACCTATGTTGTTTCTTTGTGCAGGCCCAGCAGAGCACTTCAGGAACTGCCGCTTCAAACTCCCACAGTACAGCTGCCTCCTCTGATCCTCCCAAAGCAACATTCCCAGCCTACACCCAGCCCTCTGTTTCCTCTTCCTCTTCCACTTCTTCTTCTAACCCCTCTAACAGCACTGTGGCCAAACCCCCAGCCACAGTGACCAATAAGCCTGCCACCCTCACCACCACGAGTGCAACTAGTAAGTTGATCCACCCTGATGAGGATATCTCACTGGTAAGTTGCTTGAGCTCTCTTTCTATTTTGACCTTTTCACAGTAAGTAATGACTGATACATATAATAGTATATACAGTGATGATGGGTTGGTGCAATATTAGACCCTCAATCTAGTTCTGAAAAATTAATAAAATGAAATTAGTTTTTCATGGAATATTTTTAGGTGTCAGAGAGAGCACTGACATTATCTAGATTGTACATCCTTATTCGTACTCAGTAGTTTCTCTCTTGTGGTTATGTTGAAGGATGATACTGAACTTGAATATCCTCAGGGTGAAATCAGGGCACACCAATATTGGTACCTAATTCCTCACCATTTTTTGTGAGTGTGTTTGTACTGTAAGGGGCACAACAGTGTTTCTTAAGTCTAAATGTTTTCTTTGTGTGTTGTCCCTGCCAACAGGAGGAGATGAGGGCCCAGTTGCCCAGATACCAGCGTCTCATACCCAGGCCGGGTCAGGCCCATGCGGCTGCTCCCCAAGTGGCAGCTGTGAGCAGCATAATGCCCCCACAGCAGGGCATGCCACCACAGCAGCCTGGAATGAGGCATCCCATGCATGGTAAGAAAATGCTTGTAAAGAAGTCAGTCTGTGTAAAATGCCCATCAGATTTTCTTTGAGTTTTGTATTATATTGTACCACAGCAAAAGTATTTTATGTATTTGAAATGGAACAGTTCCCTCAGGGTATTTGTTTGACAACTTTCATTATAACTAGCAAAAATTAAATAATCATCTTCTGTCCCTCTGCTCTCCGCAGGTCAGTATGGTGCTCCTCCTCAGGGCATGCCAAGCTACATGCCTGGTGGGATGCCTCCCTATGGGCAGGGTCCTCCTATGGTGCCCCCGTACCAGGGAGGTCCACCCATGGGCATGAGGCCACCCGTCATGTCTCCAGCCGGACGCTACTGAAGCAGCAAAGCAGCCACCACACTAGGTTTGAGGTTAACACCTTTCTCTCATCCTTGTGCTTTTTCAAACCTAGCTGCAAGCAAAAAGCAGTCAGACCAGTGGTGGTGAAGACCAACATTATGTGTTAGAACTTGTGGACATTTAATGTAACATCTTTATTGGGAAACAGCCAAACACCACATAAGTTCCCTGAATGCTATTTTGTTGTTATTTGATTACATGTGAGGATATATTTTTTTCCCCATAGGTTTCACTCAGGTTAATAGAAGTGAAGTGTGTTAAAATGATTCATATTTCTTTTGAAGCTGCTGGAGTTACATGAACGTACCAACCCCTTACAAAGGCAAGTTTCTCTTGTAAAAGTTTGTTTTATTTTATTTTGTTTATTTTATTTTTCGTAGATTGATTGAGGCCCTCACAGCACGCTTAGGTGCTGTTGGACTTGCGTCCCCAACCGTGGTTGGTGAGGGTCTCAGTGATGAAAATGATTCCAACTGAGTAGTGTTACAAAATTATGACTCATCAGTCTCTAGCTTTATTCTTATTTCAGGTTTGTTTTTAATATTTCCTGGTCAAAGGGGTACCTGTATGCATCCTTTGTAACGTTTAATGATTTGTTGTAATAAAATTCATCTTGAAATCCAATGCTGGTTTGTCCTGACGTACGTGGAGGTGAGTCCTGAAGGTTTGTACTGGTGTTGTATTTCAGACATCTTACAGCTTGTAATAAAGAATTTCATCAGGTATTTAAAAACCAAGTTTGCCATCATCTATTTTTCCCCAGTACACCTTATATTTTACTTAATTATGGTTGAGTAATAAAGTTTAAAAAAAAAAAATTTTTTTACTGCACTTGTGCATCCCAAGCCCAAATTAAGATGCTGGCCAACTTCTGGTTCCAAATACTGCATGTTACCTCATAATAAAGATGGACAGTATTGCAGATTAAATGATGAGATTTGTAGATATTCTCAAGGACACTTACTCAGCTGTAAAAAAGAAACTAAACCTCATTCCTTATTCATTAACTTTTTTTTTGTCTGTTCAAGCATAGCAGTACTGAAACATGCATGAATGCAGTAATGTTAGTGTTTGTCATATCTGTCTGTAATGTCCCCATAATGCACTACAAGGGGGCAAGCAAAACAACAAACCTAGCAATACAGTGGCTCTGAGTTAAATGCCAATTTGTGAAGCTAAGTTTCAGTTTTCTAGATTTAAAAAGGTGACTGTTTTTTCCTATTCTTTGAAACTGAAAGTTGGTGATTTATTATTTTAGCTCTTTTGCTTACGGCAAAATATTTGCCACAAATTTGTCATTACTTAAAATATAAAACTGGTTTTGAGATGCTGGCACAAACTGCTGTTGGTGACTGTTGTGATGCACAGTGGCAGATCCCTATTTTGCTTGCGCATCCATTCCTTCCCACGTATTATAGGAAGTAAAAGTTTCAGACTACAGTGACATTATCCAAAAACTGCTTTAGCAAGAGGGAAAAATAGTACAGCAAAATCCTTACCAGTGCTGTTATATAACAATCATTATGTTGTCAAATAGTAGTTCAGATTAATACTTGAGAATTATGGAAAATGAACCCATAGGAAGTTCTCAAGAAAAACTGCTTCATAGGTGTGCACTACAGTGCTAGCTTGTATTGCTGGATGTTTTGGTGTCTTGTCCATCCTTTCTATTCAAATTATTTCACAAAATCAGCCAGTATCAACTGAAGTGATGGCTGTGCAGAAAGCAATCTCAGAGAATAAGTCTGATTGTGGGTGTAAAGATGTAGACAGCAGGTCTGTGCATTCGTGGATTCAAAAACATGGTGCTGCAACATTAATTCATAGTGTGGAAGAATTTTTTTCCTTTGCCCTTACCACTCACTGCTTTGTATTTGTTTTTGTTGTCTGTAGCTCATCCATATCAGCCTTAAAACCCACTCAGCTGGCAATACAGGTCAGTTAAACCCAGTAAGTACCTGATCTTTATTATAGTGTGGGTTTATCCTGTACAACTGAAGCTAGGCTGTGCATTACATTATGTTTTGTGAAAGAGTGTTATTAAAAATTCTAATATAAAAGAGAACTTGCTTAGGTGTTAAAGAAATGGAAGACTATGGCTGTGTGATGTTATGGTGTTCTCCTGTTTGGCACGAAATGGACTCACAGGGTAAGTAGTTAGACTGAAAGGTCATGTGTGTTTGGGGAGTCTTTGTGTTAAAGGGTCAGCTCACTCTAATGAGGAGTAATCTCAACTTTGTTTCTGTTGAAAAGGCCGTGATATCATAACTTTTAAGTTCCTCCTCTTAGCACAGTGCAGCTGTATCTTGTAATAGACCCTGTTTTGCCAGGTAAACACCTGTGTCTTAAGGACTTCACAGAGGCTCTCAGTTAATAAATGTTAAGTCTCAAATGTAATGTGAGTTAATTTTAAAAGCTCCCCCCAGAGTCACAAAGGACAAAGCATAACTTTTCTCAAAGGCTAAATTGTAGTTTTAGTTTAACTTGTCTCTATGGAAGGAAAATGCTTTTTAGCACAATTGTATTGAATTTCAGAGAAATGCAATGGCGAAAACAAGTCCAAATTCTTTCAGGTCTGACATTTTAATGCAGTGGAAATGTCAGGTGGTTTCAACCAAAGTGAAAGAAAAAAGCTGTGAAAACCAACTGCCTTTTACTTGGTACATGTAACCACAGTCATTCTGAGTCTTTTAGAGGTGATAGTCAGTCCCTTACAGATTCTGATTACAGAATTTAAAAACTTAAACTGATTAATCATTTTTGAAAACTCTCTATTAGTCTAAGGAAGTCACACAACACTTTTTTTTTAAAGCGTTGCCCTTTGTACAGTGAAGTACTGTCAGTGAAAAGGCAAAGAAATGTTCCGCTAGTTTTTCAAATGTAGTTTCTCAATACATTGACCACCTCATTCCAACATTTACTTCAGTTGTATTGAAGCATAGAGGTGCAAAAATTGGACTCAAAACCCAAACTATTAACATGGATTGGTGTAAACTGGCTCAAGTTAAAGCAACAACATGAACTACAGTACCAAATTATTAATCAAGCTAAATGGCTCTTATCAACTGATATGTAAGGAAAATGTTTCCTTTATAGTAATGAAAGTTCAAATGTACTACATTTTAGATTTAGTGTGGGGTTAAAGCCTGTTGACACTTTGAATGTCTTTGTCTGGTTTGTTTCTGTTATCAGCAGGTGTTTTTGTTTTTGAAGAACAATCTGTATTGAAAAAAAAAGTTGTCCAGGAAGTAACTCAACATTTGAATGAAAGTGAGAAACATTCCTGTGTTAAGACTCGTGTTTTGTTTTGTTTTTCAATAAAATAACTGCATCATTGTGCTGCTACTTGTTTTTCTTCAATTACTGGATTTAAACTTGAGGTCGAATCCACTTAATGTTCAAATGTGTTAAGAGACCCAGTGTGTATTTGTGGGCATTCAGGAACCAGTGCACCACCTACTGACATCGGTGGGTACTACATACTCTACACAAACAGCCACATTAGACTCAGGACTGCTCATGTTGTAAAGCCAGTAAAACCCTTGATGTTCAACACAGTGAATAAGTTTATTGTGTACAGCATAAACCTGAAGCCTGATGAAAGCATAGCAAGTTCATATATATTGATCAAGTAAAAGCAGAAATTAATATGTGGTCATTTCTTGTGGAACTGTGTTTTGTGAGTCGGACCTGCAGCCATTAGTAGCTGTGAATGTTCTCATTCATCCAGGTCATGGTTATTCAGCTGGTGGAGATCTCTGGTTCCCTGGAACCAGGAACCAGGAACCAGGGATCTCCACCAGCCAGTCAGACAGGCCTAGCCTAGTCTGATGAGCATGAACTGATGAAGCCACTTTGATAAGAGGCGAAACGTCTTCACAGACATATTACTAAGTCCAGTTGCCTTCGATTTATTTGCCCTGAATAGCCATTAGTAGCATGTTCTCATAAATTTGCAATGCTTCACATAGGTGTTACATG
Source organism: Acanthurus leucopareius (assembly GCA_029814765.1). Taxonomy (NCBI): domain Eukaryota; kingdom Metazoa; phylum Chordata; class Actinopteri; order Acanthuriformes; family Acanthuridae; genus Acanthurus; species Acanthurus leucopareius. Next base: position 18,668,161 of record JAQMCX010000043.1, on the reverse strand, counting down.
TTTTTGAATTCAATTATCCTTCAGCAGAGTTTTTAGATGCATAATCTGGTGTAAAAAATAATTAATGGAAACTTGGTCTGGTGGGCTGTCTACACCTCCAGGAATTAGTTATGCATTTACTATGAAACCAGATTTTGTGGTTAGACATGTCAGGGGCTGACATTCACCACCATATTGCAAGAGTAGTTTGAGCAGTCAAACATTTTCCCTTAAACTATTTAAGCCCACCAAGCATTGCTACAGCTTTATGAAAGCACTCACTAGCACTTGCAAGCAAGAGTTCAACTGATGGATGAGAGCGATAAGAAGCATTTTTTAAAGAGAACAACTGTGAGCTGCAGCCCCTCATACTGCTGCAACCTTCCCACACAGTCTCAGTAAACATTTAAACTTGATAATTGTGGTTTTTTGCTGGACAAGATGAACAATGCAGAGGTATTTTTTTTTCAGAGCTGATTGTTTATCTCATGAGGCTGCTGGGGCCTGATATGAGAGAGATGAACCACAGTGCAGCCTGTCAAGAGATAAACAACCATCACACTGACGGAGAATTCATTCTCAGCCCTCAGCTCGACTGATGCTTTCATAGATGAATAGTTCTACAGGTTTGCATGTCATTGTGTGCGTGCACTCTGAATGTAGGCTCAGACATTTATTATCTCGTGTCTTTTTCTTGTCCTGCATTTAAATAGTGATGGCTCTGCAATGGTCAACAATTACTTAATTTCTTTTTGTTTACTATGTTGAAACTACACATCAATACGTTAGCAATGTTTAAAAAAAAGTCAGAGGTGAAGATCAGCTCAAAAATATTCACAGATATACTTCAGTTATATTGCAGTGTTGAGGCAGAAGCAGATATCTCAAAAACCTGAACACATCAAGCCAAACCCATCAGTATGGCTAGACACCACCAAATGTTTGTAATTACTATGAAAGGAAAATACTTTTTAGTTAAATTGTATTGAATTTCAGAGAAATGCTATGGTTATGATGAGTCCAAATTCTTTTAAGTTTCACAGTCACAAAGTTGATGCATCAGTTATTATCACATTTTTTCACGTCTAAACTGTTCTTGCATGACAAAAATTGTGAATGTGGTCAAACCGCCAGTATGTCTCAACCCATAAAAGTGAGAGAACAAAGCAGTGAAAAACAACTCTCTTTAACCTACAACATGTAACCACAGCTACTCTTAATGCTTTAGAGGACAAAGTAGAGAAAAACAAAGGAAAGTCTGTCATTGCTAGCTTTTCAAATGGCACAACAATTGGACATTATCTTTTAAAAGACTGATCAACATTTTGTCAAGTGAAATCTCAAAACATGACTTAAATGTCCATATACTGAGAGTTAGTCAGTTAGTTGCTGTCCAGACTGTCTGTAGATACTTTTGAGGCCTTAAATAGTTGTGTTCTCAGTGCAAAGGCCTGACGATCGAACATTGAGGCTGCGAGTCCATAAAAGGCCCACCTGATAGTGTTTTATTTATTTTATTATTGTGCCAAGTCAAACCTAGAAACAAGGCTGTTTTTGTTGTTGTTGTGCCAGTCAAGCCTGAAGTTGACATTTTTGTCAACTAGGTCAGACTGAAGCGTCTGGTGAGCAGCTCAGTCTTTCACAATCAGTCAGCAGGCCTTTTGTAGATCTGACTGTCTTTTCACTGATGCAAATTATCAAAAGCAGACACATCCGGCTCAGCTAATCATTTCCTCTGGGATATGCAAACATATTTGCCGGTGGAAAGGTTTTTTTTCTGAAACATGTAAAAGACAATACAAATTTAATCAACTTTGTGAATGAAGTGAGTTGAATTGGACTCAGGTCAGGCACAAACAACAAACACAAACACAATTTTGATCTTTTTGGTTCCTGCTGTGTAGATGCCTCTTATTTTGGATCCTCAGCTTTTTGTCTTCATTGTCTTGTTGCCTTAGAAAGAGCTGATCCATCAAACATGATCTTGGGTCTGTGTGTGCTTCCTCTTGTCTTGCGTCTTGAGGTTTGAGGAGGAGCTTCACGGAGTTCCTCTTGGTTTCATTTACAGTTAACCAAACTTTTGACACCCAGTTTTTGAAAAGTTGCATCTGTGCTGTCATGGTTGACATCATTGACTTCCCTCAGGATCTTAATTAGTGTCTTCTGACTGAATTAAAGATGACTGGTATAAAGTACCTGGCTTGCCTGTGGACACTTGTTGTCACACTGACTGGATGTGGTGAGTTTAGTTCTGTTGATGACGATTATTGGCTTCTTTTCAGTTTGAATTGTACTTTTTTAATGAATAATTATTAGCATGTCTGTGGGAAGTCAATTTTTAGGCATTCAAGAGGTGACCAAATTAAGGAGAACACCTCACAAAATTAAGTAGCCTAAAAAAAATCCGATTTTTTTTTATGTCAAGGTAATTTATTTTTGCTTATATTTTGAATCAGTTTATAATGGTAGATCATTCTATCTAGTTGTTTTTTTTTTGTCGACCACGGATACATTGAATGTTTGCTAAGAATATTACTAAATGGTTATTTTACGTTAGGCTACATAGGGTTTTCAATTTTTTAAAAATAAACACCTTTTCAATTTAATTTTTATTATTACTATTTTAGTCAAATTTATTTCGTATAAAATTTTGCTAAAATGATCACGAACAAAAATCTGATGAGTTTTACATAACGGATACATTATGTGTTTCTAAAATAACATCTTTTATTTTAATTAAGTCACATGTCACATGTTAAAGTATGAAATCACGTCTCTCATCAGACAAAAAATCCTTGTATTCTAACACAGTTTATTTTGTTTTATTTATTTTTTTTCTGCTGTTGTTTTAACCAAGTCTGCAGCGAGCTTCAGTTCTTGGAGAGGCAGGAAGGGGACTCCGTGCTTCTCCCCTGTGAGGTGGAGCAGACAGACCCGCCACCTTTCGGGGTTTACCTGAAGCGCAGCTGGCTGCGCCCCGGTGAGGTGCTCTTCATGTACACCAAGAGCGATTTCAGCGTGGACAACGACGATGACAAGCAGCGCACCAGCGTCAGCGGAGACCCGAGCAGCCGCGCTGTGAACGTGACCATCTCTGGGCTCAGGGCCGCGGACTCAGACCGATACCACTGCGAGTTTGTCGTGGCCAAGCCTTCCTCTGAGGACCTGCGGCTGCGCGGAAAGACCGACTTCTTCCTGCTCGTGACTGCTGGTTAGTTGTTTTGTGTCTTATGTCATCCCACGTACCTCCGGTCTGCCACACGCAGGAGGTCAAACTTTCCAAAACTATCTACAACCCCCCCAAAAAACTACAGGGTCAAAAAACAGAAAAGTGACATTTGATGGGTTTTGAGCTATTCGGCACAAGTTTTCTGTCAAGTAAGTTTAACTTAAAAGAGGCTTTAAAATAATAATAATTCTTCATAAATGAGGTTTAGCGGTCTTTCAGTCAGAACAAAACTGATAATTGAAGAGGTCATTTTTCTGAATTGAATGCCTAACCAAAGATACTTAGAATCCTGTGTTAAGCTGGAGGGGAAAAACTCATAAGAATGAGGAATTTTCACAACTTGACAATCAAAAAGCCCTACCGTAATTTCAGGACTATAAGCCGCTAGTTTTTTCACACGCTTTGAACCCTGCGGCTTAAACAATGATGCGGCTAATTTATGGCTTTTTACGGGCTAAAGAGCTT
>JAQMCX010000043.1:18641681-18664388 GCA_029814765.1 Acanthurus leucopareius | reverse complement strand
GTGTAAATATCCCATGTTACAACGTGAACATCTGCGGCTTATAGACAAGTGCAGCCTATATATGTACAAAATCTTTTCTCTTTTTAAATTTAGTGGGTGCGGCTTATACTCAGGTGCGCTCAGTAGTCCGAAAATTACGGTAATATACAGAGTTTTAATACAATTTTCAACAGCTAATATAAAGCAATTAATAAAAACTATTTAAAATAATAGCATGAGGTCTCATTTCCTCTGTGGTTTGCCTGTTGACTTGGTCTCTCAGCAGTTCCTGAAACCTCCTTAAAGTTTAAAGCAGCTCTGATCAGCTGATCTTGAAATAAAAGCTGCGTGTTTTTCCTCTTTTAAAATTCATGAACCATTTTGTCTATGATGATTCTTTTTGGTCAGTTACACAATATTAGTTCCAGAGCTGTCAACAAGACCACATCAGCAGCTCTTGCATAGTGACTGAAAAATGTTTCTAAAACTGAGGCTCTATCACCAAATGCAAGAACATACAGCAAGGTAAAGCTGAGTATAAGTGTGAGTTGTCCCACAGAAGCCACATTATGTTTTACAAGGCAGATGATTTTGTCTGATATATTTGACATAATATTAATTTATGTCACAGGATACACTGAAATTCCTGTACAAAAGTATATCTATTATTTCTGCCCTTTGACTATGCTTTTTTTGGTTGATTAATTAAAAAAAGTTGCATTCAGTCACTTCTATCTGGGCACATTTACAGCTCATGAGCTCAGTACTGCCACTATACTACATGATAAATCAAGAACTCCGTCTAATAACCTTACCTATTTTGTTAATCCAGAGGAAACAGAGAAAAAATGTCCAGAAATTTTATGATGCTATAATCCAAATGATCTAGCTGTGCCCCTCAGTCTAAACGCGCCACAGCTCACATTTTAAGTTTTATCCCCCCTCTCCCCTCTGGAGATGCCCCTGGGTTGGTGGACATAAGGGTGGTAGAGACGTGTGCCGGGGGCTCGGCTGTGCTCCCCTGTCTCCCCCCAAACGGGGAAGCTTTGGCCGTGGAGGGGGTGACCCTGAAGCGACAAAAGGGCCGGGCGCCTGTGGAGGTGTTGTACCACTCAAAGCATCAACACAGCAGCAGCCCTCCACTCTCCTCCACCTCTCAGTTCCCTGTCGAGAGGATCGGGCTGTCCTCTGCGCCCAGTCCCAGCGGCATCACCTTCAACCTCACCCTCCAGCAGCTGCAGCCAGAGGACAGCGCCATGTACAGCTGCCAGCTGCTCCTGCGGGGCAGGCCCGACAGCAGCACCAGTCTAGGGAGACAAGTATTCTTTCTCTCTGTGCAAGGTAGGTCGCAGTGGGGCGGAACGGCCAGTTTAACCAATTAGATTAAATAACCTCACTCTTTTTTTTTTCAAGCTTTTGAAACTGAAATAATCATTTCTTTTCCCACTAACTGTTGAGCAACCATGTGTGTCCTCCTTCTCTTTTTTTTTTTTTTTTACTGTTGTTTCAATGTCTTTAAGTGTCTGAAGTAACAGTCCAGCTTTGACATCTCAGGGTGTTTTGTCTTCTACTAACCACCACTGTTCATTTGTACAATGGAAGTAAGTTTTTGAGAGATTTCACTGATGTTCTGATAAGAAAACCATCACAGGATTGCTGTTAATTTCTTGTCAATGATTTCATTTGAGTCACTTCAAGTTTCAGGTTTCTCGTGCATTAAAACAGCCTTTTAATCACTGCAATCAGTTTCACAATAGCAATGTTCCTTCACTCATTTATCTGCATTTGTGTGAGTGGTTGCACAACTGATAACACTAGAAAAAAATAGACTTTATTAATGAATGAAGTGAGTAATTCTTAACATGCTGAAATTTTATGCATGTAGCGTTAATCATTTAGTCAATATTGCATTAGTCAATCTGGTGATACTTATCTGATGTATGTAGATCATAGTCTGTTACTTGTGCGTCGGGCTTTTCTTAAATTATGATAATTGGCTTTGAATCTTTTAGTCGGACCACAAATAAAAGACGGTTTCTGGGAGCAAAAAATGAAAAACTGAAAGTCAGGCATTTACATGGCCATAAACCATCTATACATAATTATTTTTAAATTGTATTTATGTGTAATTAATGGTTAGTGGATACATTCTGTAGTCTTGATTGTATATCTGATAATATCTAATAATAACAAATAATGATAAATTTATTTATATAATGCTTTTTAAAAAAAAAATTCATAGTTCTTCACAGGACAGTAAAAAGTAAAATAAGTGTAACCTAATAAAAAAATAAAATAAAATAAATTAAAACAGAGGTGCACAAAAAGGATTAATAATAAATATAAAAGCTGAAGCCTTATATTGTTTATTCCTCTGTGTAACAGAGCTCCTCTATTAAAAACACATAAATGATCGGCGCTGTAGGACGCACTGATACATGCCTTCATCCCACATTTACTGTCCTACTGCTGTAAGTACTCATTAGCACAACAAACGTGTGTTAATCCAAAGCTGAAAATAGTCGCTGACATGTACAGAGTTTACTTCTGTTTGGGCGACATTGAAAACACATGTACATCTGATTTACCAAATTATTTAACCATCAAAAAAAATAAACTATTTTTGTGTCTTATAATTAGATTCAGAAACAAAAAAAATTAACGGACGGTTACACTCATAATGTTGATTTTGCTTTTTTTAAAATGTCTTGACAGGAAGAAAAACATGGAGTTTCCCCTTTTTGATTGTAAAATATTAATGTATGTAATATAAGAGCCTTATTGGTTTTGATCAAAATTTAAAATGTCATTGCCGATGAGCTCAACACCCACTTTTAGGGAGGAAACCTAACTGCTACCACCTCATGACAATGCCAACCAAGAAGAACATTTGTTTGGTATGAACAAGTGTTGATCTGTCTCTGCACAATCAATTTGGTGGTTTGCACTTGTTTTTTGACATTATACAGATGTATAGGTGTCCTAGAGTGAATGATTTCCTCTTAAAATAATAATGTATATGTAACTGCTAAGAATTAGGAAGGAAGTTTGGCTCAGTGGTTTCTGCAATCCACTGAGCAAACTAGAACACACTTTTAGCCCACTCACTAGCATGCAACGTCCTGCTTTTGTTTTCAAGTGTTTTTCTCTGACAGTATTTTATAAATGCACATTCAAGTGTTAGAGATGAGTTGTGGCGCAGCAAGAAAGCTCCATGGTGTCAGTGTGGTTTATCAGGGGCTTTTTGGGGTCCTGAGTGTTTGCGTCCTGCAGTTGCATCAGCAATGACGTCGTTGTCCCTCCTCTGTGTTTGTGCCTCTGCTTTTTTCACAGGAGGTCAATGCGGCTGCTCCAGCTACTCTACTCTGCTGTATGCTCTGACCTCAGCTGTGGCTGTTCTCCTCCTCCTCCTCCTTATTGGATTTGTGATGATTTATAAAGCAAGTAGACTGATGATGTGCTTTTCTGACACTACACAAGAGTGAGAAGGGAACTAAAAAAGTGATGGCACTAAGATAAACAACACCTGCCTGTTGAGAGCGTGCCATATAGTTCTCTTGCAGCTAACCACAAAACCACACTAGTTTCAAAACTTATTGCTGTCAGATGTCAGCATGTTTGACTTAAAATTCCATGAGGAAGGTAGAGAAACCTCTATTTGACACTTTAGCCTACTCTAAGGAGGTTTATAGTAGTGCTGAACCACAATGATTTTCACAAGCAACAGTAAAACATGTCAGAGGGAGAATCAGACCTGATCAGGCAGCCTCCTAATAAGGATGCTGCCTCGAAAGAAAAATGACAAACCCTGATTTTAACACAGGAAATAGAGAGTGTGAAAACTGTTTGTTCCCCTCACTGATTTAATTTCCTCCTGTTGCGGTGACTTTCAGGGCAAATCTCGACGCAGTGCACAGTCCCACCCTCAGGCCCCCATTTACGAGGAGATGACTGGGGTGAAGACCGCCAACCGAAAACTGGCCCCTCCCCATCTGGAGGAAACTGAGTGTTCTGAGTACAGAAACTGCCCTACAAAGAAATCCTGTCCTGAAAACCATTATGAGAGCCCCAGCGGGGCCCTCTTCCCCAGAAGGGTGTCTCTTAAATGAGGTAGCAGACGTCCTCACCGGCATCATGAACTATACCAACTGATCATGTCAGCTGCCTGAAACTTGCTGGACTCAAACTATCACTTTTCTTCAACAGATGTTAACAACTTATATATTCCTCATATGGTTTCTTTTTACTTCATGTATATTAGACTTTTGATAATTTGTTAGAGCTCATATTTTAGTATTTTCTGAAGAACTTATGCAAATGTTGTCTCCCATTGTAAATCTCTCCCATCACTTTTGTAACAAAATGTTGACAGATACGGATGTTATACAGGATAAAAAAATCAGAATAAAGAATTGAAGAATTTGAAAGAATCCTTATATATATACATGTTCACTGTTCAGATTTGTCTTCCAGCTATGTGTTAAAAAAATAAAATACCTTAAAACCATTCCAAAAAAATATCACTGAACCATAAGTGAAGTAAACTAAAATCAAATTAAGAAAATGAACAAGACGCAAAGTTACAGCCAAGAAAATTTGTAATTTATTAATATAGTCCGAAAGAAGCTCCATAATCCATGGAAACATTTTTTTCCGGTGCATGTCCTTAACAATCACATTCTATGAGGAGAAAAAAAAAAATAAAGAACAACATTAAAAGCCACAACTTTGTATTTCAGTTACAGACATTTTTCCTTAATGTATTTTTTTTTCAAAGTAAAGAGAAAGGCAAAGGCAAAGTACCCCCATTCCCCCCACCCACCCTCCTCCCCTTAAAAAACAGCCAGCCTTGAAAGTCATGGGCTTTTTTTTTTTTTTTCAGTACAACCCACAGTGCTTTAGCAGAAGGATAAGCGCTCATTGGTTAAGGATTACACAGCATGGCGACGCAATGTAAGTTTTGCTAAAACATTAGATGATGATAATGATGATGATGATAATGATGATGATGATAATGATGGAAATAAGGAGAGGGAGGGATGGAGGGGGGGGGGAGTAGAGTGGAGGAAATTTGACCAAGAGACAAAACAAGAACAACCCTACATCAAACCCTGAACCCCAGAGTCCGAGTCGACAAACCCCCGCAGCGTACAGCAGCTGGGTCTGGACTCTTCCCTCCCACTTGTGCATAGATCATGATCCTTTAAAAACCAGCTTCATTCCTCCACTTCAACCTGCCTCTGAAAACCATCTGTTACATGTTAAGAAATCTCTCAACTACTGACTACCTGCCACAGGAACAGACATGTTAACGGACAGGAGAGATGATTACAAACGAACAGATCAATAAAACCAAAAAAAAAAAAAAAAAAACCCAACAAACTTCTTGCACAATGCTCCTGAACTACAGGATGGAAACTTAGAAGATCAAAGTCAGAACATAACAATTAACAAAAAAGAAAAAAAAAAAAAAAGCATTTTCTGTCACTGTCCTTTTGACATTTAAAACCATTGATCGTTGTTTAAATGTAAAGCAATTTCTACTTAGATTTCACATGTAAAGCACTCCACTTTTTTCAAAGTTGATTCTCAGTCTTATTTGGTAAATATATAACTTGCTACAAACTTTTTTTGTTGTTTTTTTTAAAAAAAACAATGGTACTCTATATGCTTTTAAACTCAGAACCTTCAGTGCTTGCTTGTAGTTTATTTGTTTTCAGTTTCTTTTTTTTTTATTCACGCAAACATTAAACCTAGAAATGATGGAGTTGGTATCTGGAACCCTGGCCTTCCTGAGACAAAATCCACATCTTTTTTTTTTTTTAACCTTTTCTTTTTTTTTAGTGTGCAAGATAGTGAGCAAACTGCGTCGCTTACAGAAAACATAAAAATCACAACTCAATACGTACAAAGATAGTCTGTCGACACTGATCGAGAAATGAAAAAAAATTGAAATATGACAACACTGATCAATCCCAGAGTTCTTAAGTAGCATAAATCTTCATTTTGCAAGATTTTCATGTCCATATTTGATGGAAGATGAAATTTGTCCTTTTTTTTTAAAACAACATTCCTGTTATAAATCTCTATCATTTTTCCTTGAACTTCAGACAAATGAAATGCTTGTAAACGACAGGTGGCTTTTGCAAAAAACACAAAAAAACAAAAACAGAAAAGATAGGCACCTCTGAAATGAGTCTTGTAACAAACTCACCTCCCACACTTTATCCCTTTCCATTTCTCCATGAAGTTAACATAGGGATTACTAGTCCTTCTACAGCTATCTATGGCCACAGTTCTTTGTTTTTTTTGTCAGTTTTTTTTAGTTTTTTAGTTTTTTTGTATTTTAGATTTTTAGCTTTTTTTCCTCTTTTTTGTATAATTGGAACAAAATGGTGCAATACTCAATGATAATCCTTGTATTGGATTATTTCACAATAAAAGCCACTATAAGGTAGATAAACTTTTTACAGATAGAATGAAAAAAATCCATTAAGTCCTTGAGTAAACATGTACACATGAATTGTCACCATCTCCCCTCCGTACTTAGACTCATTTATCTACGATTAGCTGAGTGAGGGGTAGAAGACACTCAGTGCAACGTTAGAAGATAATAACAATGTCTATCAGAATAGTTTTTGACAGAACAACAACAACCAAAAAAAGAGGATAAAACAGACACAAAATATAACGTACTGAGTGAAACATAACAGCAGGCCATGTGCCCGATACACACAGTTTCTTGCGCACACATTCATACAAACATCTGACTTTCAAGCACACATCTAAGATGACTTTTGCATTTTTTCAAAGATTTTGTATTTGTAACTTAATGCAATACATTTTGAATATTCTCTAAAAGCCCCTAAGTGTACCTGTCAGATGGAGAGAACAAAAAAAAAGAATTACTGACTTCACATTACGTTATTGGCGCTCCATGATTCAAGTATTTGTGTTCAATATTTTGTTTTGTTTTGATATGTCTGTGATTTTTTTATCAACTGGTTGGGTTGGGCTTTTAGACAGGCTAATTAACAAACAATTAACACACATATATACAGTACAAGCACTTCAAAGTACTGTAATATGTCATCAAAACCAGAACGTGCATATCCGACTCCCTACAGGAAAGACGAAAGCTTTAAATCAATCAAGTATCAGTTTACACCCGACCCCAATTCGTTCCTTCGTATCACTTATTTGCGGGGAAAATACATATTGCTCTTTTTCAGTTGTATTAAACCAAGACCTTTCAAACAAAAATGAAAAGTTTCAGAGGTTACGATCCAAGATGTCTGAAGAGGTGATACCAAACACCATACTCACAGTATATACATATATACTGTATATGTAGTGTATACATATATACTGTTATCTTGAACAGAGCTGTAGAGAGGAGAGCCTCTCGATGCTGGTGCAGCATGGGAAACCCCCTTCACTGTCAGGGTTCTCCAGTTAGTACAGGATGCTGGGAGGTCCTCGGCTATTGGGTCTGTCTGAGCTTGGATCAAGGCAGTTACAGAAACAGGCAATAGTGATTTTTGCTTGTGTGCTGCAGGATTGCGAGTCCTGAAAGGTAGCCTTTTCCCGTTTTCATGTGTTTTTTTTTTTTTAATTTTAGAAACTTTTTTTAAAATGTTTTTTTTTTTTTTTAAGACTTTGTACCTCTTGAAATGTGCCCCTCCCCTCCTGCTGATGCAGAGTGAGGAGAGTGAGGCTGATACAGTGGGCCCAAGCCATCTGGGTCTGTGGAAATGTACAGTTCAGTGGGCCCGCTTTGAGCAGGACTCGAACATAAAAACGAGATAAATACAGCATCCACAAAAAAAGGCACCCCGGCCACCAGTCTACTCCTTTAGGTGGTGGTAGTAGAGGCTGATGACCGGAGACGTTTCAGCTAGAAGTGCAGAGCTTTAACATATTATAGATCTTTTTTTTTTATTTAGATTTTTTAGCATTTTTTAGATTTTTATGTCAAACTTCATAAAAATGACGTTAAAATGCGATTTCATTTTTGGTTTTAAAAAAATATGTACCCGGGATTACCCATCATCAACTGTGCACTGTAGCAAACTGGAACCCCCAACTGAGTAAAGATTTTCTCCTTAGCATGGGGCATTCCCCACAAAAGCATTTAAAAAAAAACAAAAAACAAAACCTCAGTCGTTTAAGGGTGAGATGCTGTCGCCCATTTGTTTGATCCCTCCTGTCCCCCGCTTCACCCTCTGCAAAGGTTATCAAAGCTCCTCCAAACAGGGAACAGAGGTGCTCTATATAAACATACAGTATGAATCAGCAAATTTATATTGGCACATTATGTTGGCATTTTTTTTTTTTTTACAATCAATTTTTACAAGCAATAAGGGGCCCCAAAACAGTAAAGACAGGCCACCTTTGGAGAACAGGGTTCAATACAAGCCTTTTCCCTTCCAATTAGGATTAAGTTCGAGGCGTGAGGTCTGTACATATCGTCGCACGGTTGGCCTTTTAATTTAAGACTTTGCTCTCACAGTAGAAAGGACAGATACGGAGAGCTGCATCTCATACTTGGTATCATCAACTCCCCTACCCTGAGATCAAGCTGGACAGAAGTGTCTTCAGCTCAGAGAGAAAGGCTGACCTTTGATAAAGTGTTTGGACTTTAGTATATGACAGTGCTCTGGTGGCTTGACTTTACAGAAACGGCAGCCATTCTGAAGTGCTGACAGAAGCGCACGGGGGGGGGGGACGAGTGTTAGGGGTTTGCCAAAGTCTGGGATGAGTGCTCATTCCCAAGTCAGGTTGGCATATGCTGTAAAGGGCCCCAGCCTCTAGTCTTTTTGCATAGAAACAGATAGGAGGGCCTGTTGGTGCCTGGTCAGGGGAGGGCTACTGGGTCTGGTTGAGGTGGAGGAGGAGAGGAGGTCATAGCATAGCAGCTAGGCAGAGGGCGAGGGGGGACAGCCTGTGGGCAGGCGGAGCAGCTTGGAGCGACAAACACCCACACCCCCGTCTGAGACACCCTCTTTTTTTTTTACACATCTCAAGATACTACCTGGAAGTACTACAGAATACTGTCAAACATAAAAGCGTGATCAGTTAAAAACAAATAGACAATCAATAACGCTCTGTAGTATTGATCCTCGTTTTGCATTCAATACACAGGATGAACATACAGAGGCACCTCTGACCAAAGTGTTTCTGCATATGAACAGTGAAGGGCTAGTTCAGCAGCCAATATTTTGTAGACCACTGCATGTAGACAACAATAACAATATAACACACTGAAAAAAATAAAGTCAAATGATCTTTTCAAAAAAATAAAAAGTACACTGGCAAAAATTCCAGAAATATGACTATTACATCTTCCAGCTAAAGTGATCTTTGTGTCAAAGAACTGAGAGATGGGGGAGAGGGCAGGAACGACAGCGGGGTCGAGTGGTGGCGCCCCCTCCCCCCCGTTGGAGATGCCGTGTGTGGCGGAGAGCCATGATTGGCTAGTCTTGGAGGAGCTGCTTTTTTTTTTTTTTCTTGCGAGACTGAGGGAGGGTCAAGTGGAGCCCGGGAGGAAGTGCTGCGCTGTGGGGCTGCCGCTTGACACCTAGAGGACCACAGCAGAGAGGCACTCGGTGGACGCTCCCCCTCCCCACCCGACTTCGACTGACTGGCTGACCGACCAGTCGACTGGCCAGCGGGCGTCAGAGACAGCTGACCTTGCAAGTCTAGTGCCTCCAAACAAAACAAGGCTAAACATTTGGAGTAACAGTGATATTCACTTTGATATTGTTCAAAGAAGGAAAAAAAAATTATCATAGACTGCAGTTTTTTTTTCCTCCAGAGTCCAATGGTACATTTCAGTTTTGTTTCCCTTCATCTTGCTACCAGAGGAACAACGGCAGACACATTTCCAAGGAATAGATATAGTACATAAAAGAGCATTTTTTTTTGTTGTTGTTTTCACTGTTTTTTGCTGCTCCTTTTTTGATTTATTGGATTGCAGTTGAAGCGATTTGCTCTTCATAAGTGCTATGATAAAACCCTTTGAATTATAAAAGTCTTAGTCTCTTCTTGTTTGTACAGTACCAAACGCAAGGAACACTCGTAGGTCTACTGCATTAGGAGAAACCCCTCTTATTTGGTATTGTGCCAGATACCCAGAACCTTCCGGCCCCTCTGTGGATTCAGTCTCTGTTGGGTGTGGCTGTGGCATGCAGAGAGGAAGTGTGCATTATTGTGTACTCAGTGTCATTTTTTAGTACAGTTTGCTGCATGCACAGTTCAACAGCTGCTTCTTCCTCTTTGCAGAGTTTTCCCAACAGTTTCAGGGAGGATCGGCGGCCTGGAGGGAATCCAAGTTTTGAACAGGGGTAAGGTTTTTTGAAGTTCCAAAGTCTTTTGCTGCAATCAGCAACAATCAAAAACAAACAAACAAAAAAAAGGAAACCAAAAAAGAGAAACCAGCTCCGGTGGACATCGAGTATGGACGGAAGAAAGGTTTATGGTGTATATTGCACAATGTAACTGTCACATGAAGGTGAGATTGTGGGGGGGGTGGGGGGTGGGGGGGTTTCCTCCAAAAACTGGTTGACGACACCACCAGACCACTGGGCTTTATAACAAATTTATAACAAAAATCAACACAGCACCAGTTAACGACTGGGATCCAAGTTGAAGGTGCCCAGAGGGATCCAGGCTTGCAGACGTCAATGATTAGGTGCCACCAGATGTACACACATGTACGGAGACACGCAGCGAGGTTTAACAAATAATCTTCTCTCAGCTTATATATTGTAATAAGATATTTTAAAAAATGCGCTTGGGCCTAGACATACAAAAAAATAAAATACAAAATAAAAGAACGGCTGTGTCAATCCCTTTGAGAAGACAATTTAAAATAATAATTAAGCTGATGATTGGTAGGGCCAGTCATGTGGCCAGGCCTTCTTACTGCCCAGTGACAGAGTTGGTCACCAGTCATGTCCTGTACCACTTGCTGGCTCAGAGGGTGAAAACTGTGCAAGATTTCAGCTATTTCTTCAGTTATAAAACAAACTCAAAAAGGCGGCTTGGGAAGGACCTGGGCCAGAGAGCACTTAAGGCTAATATTAGTGCTGAGAAACAAATATCAACATAACTACTAAAGGTCTTTGAATCACATCATTGGCCATGGACATGCTGGGAATGGTCGCTTTAAGTCTTATTCTGAGGTGATTTTTTTTTTTTTGTTTTTTTCTTGTTAGGGAAAAGGAAAGTCTTAGATGGCAGCTTTGATTGCTTCTCCTAAAAACACCTCACACAGAATGTCATGTTTACTTATGGAAAAACTTAAAACACTTAAAAAGGTTTCATTGTGTTGTGACTCATGTCAGTTTTTTTATATAATGCGTTTTAAGAAATATCATAAGGAAAAAAAAATTTGCTTTTCTTTCCTCCAAAAAAAGTAAACCTAAACAAAAAAAAAAGGACAAAAGCAAAACAGAAGGACTGGAGTCTGCAGTCTGTGTGGTGGGGACCCTTACCTTCTGATTCACAATTCACAGTTCATAACAGTTCAAACTGATACTGATTATCGCCACATGATTTGCTTGGGTTTTGCTCCTGTTTTTTTTTTAGTTGTTTTTTTATGTGTGTGTATATGTGTGTGTTTGTGTTTTGAATTTTTTTTCCACCCCACCCTCCACTGATGGCTAAGATGACATGGTGGTGGTGGGCTGGTTGGTTGGTTAGTGTATCGTGGCATCGCTCTACATGGACTCTCCACTCAGCAGATCTCCGGGCAGCAGGGTGTTAATTGGGGTGGGGCTTCCGATAACGCGGGCATCCTCTCCGCTCGGTGGTCCCCACAGGCTGGAGTACTGGGGAACTCCTCCCCAAAGCAGGTCGCCTCCGCTGGCCTTGCCTCCCCCGCCACCGCTGCTCCACTGGCCAATAGAGTGGGATTGAGCTGCCCCCATCCGGTTTTGATTGGTTCCTGGGTTGGCCTGCCAGCTAGTGGTGTTCGCCCCTAGCGACTGGCCTTGTGCAAAGAAGCGGTTCACCTCCTCCTCGCCGGCGAACTCCGCAAGGATGGTGGTGTTTCCAAGCACACACCTAACAGAGGACAAAAAAGGGCAAAAGAGGAAATTAAAGGTCTGTGAATGAAGATTTTAACAGAAATAGGGAACTAATACTTTCCTCACCCTCTGAAAGATGTGAAAAAACATGAAAGCACAGATCTGACATACTTTTTGGTTCTGCTTTCTTTGGACTTCATCACACTTCTATGCTTTTTGTGCAATGCCAGAACCAAAGTTTATGCTGCTGATAATGAAAAGTGGGTCACCCATTTCGCATTTTGTTTCCTTGACAACCAGCTGCTACTATTGGCTGCTACTACTAGTGAAACAAAACAAGGGACAAATATAAACACAACCAATGTGTCCCCATTGTGGCTGTACAACAGTGTTTTCTGGCATTTCCCTTTATTAGAATACTCACTGTAATATTACATGCAACTGACTACAGCATGACTCTCCACCTCCGCTTCCATGTGACTGCCCTGATACACAAATAACCATCTGCACTAACACAGAAAGCTGAACTGGTCACAGCATGGGAAAGTACAGAAAAAGCATTTTCTTTCTCTGTCATAGATGTTTTTCATCAGAAAAAAAGGGAGAATTTCTTTAAGTTCATTTTGAAAAGCCCACTCTTGCTTTTGTGAAGACTTACATGTGCAGAGACTTCTGGGCCTTTGCGGCTTCGTCCTTGGAGCTGTATCGCACCACAGCGTTCCCCTGGGTCAGGTTGAGGTGGAATGTGATCAAGGGGCCATGCTGCATGCAAAGGGTCCGCAGAGTTGAGCCATCAATCTGAAGCACAACGGAAAACAAAAGAGCCAAAAAGATTGAAATTACAACTAATACATGAGTATATTACACAATATTTTCAGCCTTAATTCTTCTAATGTATGTTGTTTTTTGTCTTTTTTTTCTTTTCCTATGTTTTTTTTAAAGTACTGTTGTACTGATTTTATGTGCTTAAAAATGTCTTTTTTATCTCACTTTTTAAATTTAATTTTCTTTTCTCCGTTATGAAAATAAAGAAATAAAATACAGATGTATTGCATTAAGCTAACTAAAAGGCAAATTGAAAAGTTTATATTCTTATCTATTATATTATGACTATCCCACACCTAAGCACTCAGAAGAAATGTTTGTTTTTGTTTTTTTGGGAGTCAAAACATTGATCCATGACCACATCTATCTTTGAGTTATATATTTTACTCAGATATACCATATTTGCATGCTGGCTCTACTTTCAGTACAATCGGGCTTCAATCTAACAAGAACAAGCAGCAGGCGACGTACTTGTGGGGTGAGATTCCTCAGCACCAGCCAGCTGCTGGTCCTGTTGGAGCTGTCAGTACTCCAGGTGGTTCCCTCTGAAACAGAAATGTAGACAAATATAATATCAGATAATGAATGTGCGTTTTTGAAAACTGTCAGTGAAAAAGTAAAAATAGTAGAGCTGCAAATTTATCTGCTCATGTTACACTAATGTGGCTCAGTGTAATTAAAGGAAAGTTTCCACAGGCGAATATTAACCCAATGGAGTATGTGATTGAAGTGCAAGATTCTAAAAGGTGAACTGTAAAGGGAAAACAGTTCAACATGTGATTTCCTGTCAAACAATATGTTTTCAACCTCCTTGGCTGAAGGTCAGACAGTTAAAAACTTTAAACATCAGAAGAAAACACGACGACCCAACCAAACTCACTTCTTTCACATGTCATTCTTATTTACACTACTGAAAGTAAGATTTCCTCTTGAACTTGGGTAAATTCATAAGTGTCCTTTCAAAACAAAGTCACGTTCATGACAATAAAGAGAGACTAATCACTGAGCCGGTAAACCTCAGGATGACAGTTTAGTGGGTGTGTTCACCCTTTATGTCACACATGCTGTGAGCGCACAGTTACAAGCTGTGAAAACCACCACACCTATGCATCCTCAGTCCCATCTGTGTTTGATGGGTGTGAAATTCACTACAAAGAGATTGATATATGTTGTTTTCACTAAGGTAAATGCTGGTAATTATTTCTGGCCAGTCGACGTAAAAAGATGGAGTATTTTTTGGCATTTTGATTTCTTTGTTTTAATATTTTGCTGTGAAATGCTTCTTTATTCACAGGTAGGTTGGGAATTCTAGAGAAGTGGTACATGAGATTGTGAGTGAGACAGACAAGTCTGTTCCTTTAGGTGCTTCTGACAGAAATGGATTTAGAACATTTTGGTTTAGAGGACAGTTCTCACCAGAGGAGTAGGAACCGCTCCACCCTTGAGCCAGGCCCAGCGAGTTGCCACCCCAGGTGGAGGAGGGTTTGTTGTTGGTGAGACCTGGCGGGGGCCGGGAGGGAGCTGTGGTGCTGCGTGGCCCCTGAGGGACTTTCCACAGCTCGTGGGACAGAGAGGCTTGGCTCTGTGAGATGGGCCCCGGGGACCAGGTGGACTTCATGTCAGACAGTTTACCTTTATATGGACAGAGGTCGAGGAGTTAGAAAATCAGTCACTGATTAAGATTAAACATCACAACTAAGCTGGTTTAAGGCTCACATGAGACTTTCATGTCACTAGTGGCTTAATGTTCACTTAGTTAAAGTTAATTTACCAAAACTTTAACATGACAGTAATATAAATTTGCATCTATGGAACCAAATATTGCTGTAAATGTGAATTTAATTCAGACACAAATACTTGCTAAAGCAGAAACTATGTCTACTGTCCCATTTAGACAAACTGCCATCACTAACACTTTCAAGTATATTTTTTAGTTTCAAGTGCCACTGTTTGGAATTTTTGTGTAATTTCTGCATTTCATTGAAATAAAAAATTCAAAAGCTGCAAATTTAGTGTCTACAAGCTATGTACTTTGAGAATCACACTTTAGATGAGGTATTCACAAGAAATATTTCAGGCATCATTACAGAAAAAGTCCTACATGCTTGTCCTATCTTCCTATTACAGAAGCAATTCATAAACTCATGGCTGTGTCCTGTCCTGCCTCAGACCACATATCTTCTTAACTACAGAAATCCTGACTGGAACTGGCACTCATCCTGTCATGGTTTTATCACGAGTCAGCCTGTGTTCTTGACTGAAATTTAAAACCAACAGCTGCCACACTCCACTTGTTCCTGGCTAACTTGCTTGCTTTGATGGACAATGAATAAAAACAGATGGGTAATCAATTTTAGCTTGATGTATCAGAGGACAGAATACACTGTATCCCTGTAAAGACATGATCTAGGAAAACTAAAAGCTAACATGCTAACAGCAGTGTTAACATCTTCAGGCTAACATTGGTTTTGGCTTCTTCAACAGGCTGACATTGATCTTAGCTTATCCAACAGGCTGATATTATTGTTAGCTTTTCCAACAGGCTAACTCTGATGTTAACTTCTCCAACAGGCTAAGATCATCATTATTATTAGCTTCTCCAAAACTTTTGGTTTAAATACAAACTGAGATCAAATAGGACTTCATGCTTGAGGAGTAACACAGCCCTAAAGCAAATGCAAGCAAAGACACACCTAAACCCACACACCTAAACCCACATACATACACACACTGCTGTCATGGGGTGAAGCTTGTTTTTTTGTGGGTTGGGTCAGAGAGGCACAGAGAGTTGAAGGTCATGTTGGTCAAGATTACTTTCTTAGTGCTGGTGAGAGAGTTGCTTAAAAGGCACTAAGGGAACACGTTTAGGTTAAACTGAGGGCAGAGGGTTCATGAAAATGGGTCAGGGTGAGGCTGGTTATGGCACAGGATGAGTAGAGAGCCTGAGACAGCATATCAGAGCTCCTGTTTGGATGGGGAGAGGTTCAGCAGGTCCACACATGGAGGAGAGATACTGTGGATGTGTACCTGAGCTGTCTACATCAGAGGACGATAGACTGAAAGAGCTAGAGTAGCCACTGACTGGCCAGTCGCTGCTGGATGGAGGCAGAGAGCCATTCTGAAGAGGAGGAGCTGGGGAAGTGGCTATATGGTGAGAGAGGTAACAGTTTTGTGACCAGAGATGGAGAGAGAAAAAGAAAAGTTCATGTACAAATGCATGATGGCATGGAAATGGGGCATGTGGCATAGTAGAGAAAGTAAAGTTTCAGCTTGTGGAGGTGAAGTAATGGTTCATTTACATCTAATTAACTTCACACAGCAAGTTTTTTGGTTTTAGGTAACTATTGATTGTCAGTTTATATTTTTACCCTTGCCTCTCTTCATACCTCCGTTCCTGTCCCGCAGGAGGTATCGATTGACGTCGTGGATGTTGGTGTTGATGGTGGGACCGCTGGGGACGCTGCCAGGGGTCATGTTGGGGTCATTCTCAGGGTCGATGTTCTGAAGGCCCTTCCATGGGACGCCTGGGCAGAACTCTGAGGGGTGAAACAAAGCGCTTAATGAAAGTCAGATTTTTAAAACACATCGATCCAGTTGAGCTGCTGCTACAGTGGCTGCTGCTCTTGTGGAATATCATCAGTTTAGCTCTAAAAAAACACCTGTGGAACTGTAGTTTTCTAAGAGGGTTTGACTTGTCACAGTAGAGAAAGCAAAGGTATACGCAATAAAAAGTATGATGGCTGAATGCTGTTTCACTGCTTCACTTTCAGAGTCCTGGTGCTGTTAGGCTGGCTCACTGTCACATCACAGCAGGACATTTAAAATGGACAAAGCTATCATTAATGTTATTAGTAACAACCACGTTTTTCTAAATATGACAAGTTAACATGTCTGCTGTGAAAAGTTCTATTCTAGTCACCTTACTCAAGCAACTTGTGAATTTATTGACCTTTTGCAGCCAGCTGTTCATGCTCAACGCCACACTCATACCTTCTCTGTCAGGTTAAACCACCACAGAAAATAATTTTTCAGCTGTGTGAAGAACTGCTAGATCCAGAGGAGCAACTACTCCAGATGTAAAGCATTAAAAGGCTCTGCACAATTGCTCAAGTGTTTTCGAGTACTTTAGCCTTGACGCAGATTGGAGCTAAGATCGGAATTCCATGACAACATGACTAAGAATAGAGAAAGGCCGTCGCTGGTCAAGCTCTTGAGAAAAGATCTAATTAGGGAACATCAGTAAAATACACTTGTGTGGGTTGACTAAGAATGTGTTAGGGTTTGAAAGTGTTTTTCTTTTTTTTTCAAATGCATCTGATCCTCACCTGGGGGCCAGTTAATGTTGGTCCCATTGGAGATCTTTTCATTTGGGCTCTTGCCCTGGCCCCAGCTGTCCGGGGGCACCAGGGGACTAGTGGGGGACTCAGAGCTGGACATTAGATTGTAAGGGCTGTATGAGTCCTCCAGCTGGGGGGGTTTTCCAGGGGGGCCCAGGGTGGAGGCAGCAGATATGGCACCTGATATTTACAAAGACACATAAGAGAATACATAGAAATTAGCTTAACTTTTACAGCATCAACACTACAGATACAGCTGTAAGTTCTTATCAGAATAACATGTTTTTAATGTCTATCTGTTGAGAGTTTATCTACTGAGTGTCTTAAGGATATTGACACATCTTTCATAGCTCATGGAAGGGAAAATGGATGATACTTAAAGATAAGTGTTTGTGGATGATGAGATTTTAACCCGAGTATCAGTCTAAAGACGGAATGTGTCGGAAAAAAAGGCGGTGTCTCAAGTGTTTAAATGGAAGGCGTAGGAGGCAGCAAGATAATATCAGTTAGTTTATGTTTCTCATCACAAACAGTATACCATCCAAATGTGAGTCGCATGTGGCTAACATCTTTAATGTGTCTTCCATGTGGACTTATATGTAATTTGGTGGTAAAACAAATTTAAAAAGAGGGCATTTTTTCTAGAAAGAACATTTAACAAATATATGTCCTTGGTTACTGAGCATGTTTCAGACCGAAAAAATGTCGCCTCAGCGCTCCCACTTGGGTAAAGCGAGACTTAGCGGGTTATGCATCTGTGAACAATACACTCAAAGAGAAAGAGAAGCTCGTGTTTGACCCGTCACTGCAGATGGGAGGCATTCTGACACCTCAAGAGAAGTGTTTCTAGTTGTACATATGCTCGCAGTCAGAATGTGCAAAAAAAAAAAAAAAAAGTACAGCGAAAAGGCTGATGAGAGTAAGTTTCATAATAAAAGCTGCGAGTGACAATAAGCTAGTGTCAGTTGTTTTTCTTCTATTCAGAGACGCTAAAATATGGGAGGGTGGCTCATCGAATATGATTTGAATCATGTTTGACGGCACTTGTGAAAGTTATTGATATTTTCTAGTCAGTCAGAATTAAACCCTTACTATTGCACACTTGTGCATGTCGAACAATTGCAAAAGACATCTGTAAAGAAATAAACTGCTGTACCTACTAAGGGCAATAACCTTATTTCTGATAATTAAAAATCCTTTTGAATTGATGTTGTACAACATATTGGCCCCTCTAGTGTTATTTTACATCAAATAAGCAGGGGAACTGTACTGAATGGAACATGTAATGTGTGCCATAATTTGAGACGGCAAGGGATTTTATTTATATGACTTAAATGCTGCATGTATACAAGTGAATGTGTGCCTGCCTACATTTATCTTCAACATACCATGCTTATTGAGGTTGTTCTCCATGTTTGAGGAGTTGCCAGAGAGGCTGTCCATGGAGTTGGAGTGTGTCCACTGGGACAGGCGGGATTGGGGCTGAGGGGGCTCCTTTAGGGACAGACCCCCAACCTCCATGCAGTTTACATTCATGTTTGGATTCAGTCCAGCTGCACATACACACAAAGACATTTTTTTTTTTCATTTTTCCATAATATGAAATAAATTCTTTGGTGGATATTTATTAGTTAACAAATAGTTTTATAAATAACCATATAATGAAGTTCATGGATATTCTCTTATTTATGAACTAAATCTTGTTTAGAACTATTCAAAATAAAGCTGGAATAATTTAAACTTTAATCACACAAATTGTTCCTTTACTCTTGTTGTGGGGGCGGGTTTCAAATGTTGTCACAGGATGAAGTGCCTCAATGTGAATCTGCATGTATTTCTATAAGAATAATTACCATGAACCGATTATATTCAACAATGGTCACATAATGCATGTTTGATTTGTGGGCTGCTACACCATTTAGAATGAGTACATATAAACACTGCAGAGGTTCTTCTCTTAAGCAAACTACACTTTCTGAGATTCACACTGTTTAATATTGGCGGCAGACTCACAGAGAGGGTAGGTGCTGTAGGCGTTGGGCGAAGACGGTGGCTCTTTGGTGTGCAGTGTGTCGGCAAGGCCCGGAGCCTGGTGTGGGCCTGTGAAGGGATCCAGGGTTGATTTGCCGGAGCCAGGGCCTCCGGCGGGGCCACCGGGAGGATGTAGACCAGCGGAGGAGGAAGAGGAGGAGGAATGAGAGGGAAGTTGCTGCTGCTTTATGAGCAGCGCTTGGTACAGCTGACGCTGGTGCTGCTGGATCTGCTGCTGCATGTTGGTGATTGTACGTGCAACCTGCAAGAGAAGAGAAGCAGCGTCACCACAATGTGTCATATGATGTTTTGGGTAGTGAGGGGGAGAGAAACATGACTAGTCAAACCATGTTATGGCAAACACATGATGGATGGAAAAATAAGGAATAGATAGAAAAAAAATGAATATAGTTCAGGTTGAGAAGCTGAAAAATAAGAGGATGAATTTTTTTTTTGACAAATGATGGTGAGCAGTAAAAAAAGGAAACAAAAACAGGAAATCAGGCTGAAGAAGATTTTTTATGAAAAGATTACATTATTGAAAAGGCAAGATTGAAAAAAAAGCATTGCCTCTTTTAATAGGCCTCCTTGTGAAATGCCACCGGTATATGTCTCGCAAAATAACCCAAATTTTAAAAAAGGAGAACAAACTCTTTCTCCTTTACATAAGAGGACAACGTCTGATTGTCTCATGTCTAATGAGAAGTAACCCATTCGAATGAAGACATCTTTAGGTTTGTGCAACTCATGTTGTAGCAACACATGTATTTTTTTCCTGAGTTGTTGTTTTGGAATCATCTGAGAATCAAAACATTTCATGGGAAAAGATGAAGTTGTGTCAGTGCGTTTTAGTCAGTGCTCGCGTGGGGTCACGCATGCAAAATGAATGACTTTCATGCTCATACTTTTCTGTGGGTGTGATGATGCACTTTGTTGACTCACTTGCTGCTCTTGTTGTCTAATGGGGCCGGAAACATTGCGTTGCGCCTGCATCATCTGCTGCTGGATTTGTAAACGCTGGTACGCCTGAGTGAAGGGAATCAAAAGTAAAATTCAAAGATAAGAAAAATACACTCCCGGATGGAAAAAAATAGACGTAAATCGTTTGTTGTTTTAATCCATTTAACACTTGATTTTTGAAAATGATTCATTTATTAATTCCTCAATAGACTGTCAGTAAATATAAGAAATTAAATAAAAAACTCCGACATTGTTTGGTATTATTTGTTCAGTTTCATCTCCAGATGATTAATATTAGATTAGAGCCTAAAACACCACCACAGGCATTCTCAAATACACACTGCTACATGCAAACAAAGCGGGACTCTGACTCACCATTTGCAGTTGCTGAAGTTGGTATAAGAGAGTCATTTGTTGAGGGTTTATTGGTGAGGTTAAAAGTGCAGGATTCAGACCAATGTTTTTTGCTGCAAACTGCAAGAGCTGTGCTTGGACCTGAGGATTGGGGGATGGGGAGGCAGAAAGGAGAAATGACAAGATAGTCATTCCAAATCACAACAACTGAACAAGAACAGCTTCTGGCAAGGTAAAACTAGTCACTACACATGTGCAAGGAGGAAAAGAGAAGAGAAGAGAAAGGGTCTGCCACATAAGTCTTGCAAAGCAAAGAGCAAAGCATAGTTCCCAGAAAATAACCCATTTTCATAATATTTTCCTTTTGTTTTACTTCTAAAATTTTAATATTCAAAGCACATGATAGACGGAAATGATATTGTAAATCAATCAAGCATTCCAAGTCTGTTCTGGGTCCACAATTTCCTTTTAAATGACATATTAACATCCCTGTGATATAGCATAAATAAATTACAGCCACATTCACAATGTAAAGGGTAGAGTTTTATAGTGTGGCACAGAATATTTCAGAAGAAAGATGCACTACTGGAGAAAGAGAGATTTACAAACTTAGGCTTCAAATCATGCTCCCTGGTTATGGGACTGCTATGTCTATGTCCTATGTCTTAAGAATCCTTCAATTTGTATGCAGATCTACCTGAGGGGAGAGAAACTGAGGCACTTGAGCACGTAGACTAGGCTGGGAGGAGCTGAGAGGTGGCACTGGTGGCTGAGGAGGCTGCTGCTGCATGGCCCGGGTTTGTGCTGCTCCACTACTGCCAAACATTCCACTGGGTATCTACAATATGAGCAGAGGACAAAAAAAGGCAAAATGAAACATTTTTCAAGCCTCCACCTTTATTCAAATTACTGAAGCTATCCAGGGCCATTTCCTTTCTAAAGAGCTGAGCCACCAAGTTGGGAATGTTTGGGAAATTTTTTGTATTCTACACCACTTCGGAAAATAGTTACTAAATATCTTAAACAAGCCAGCCAAGACTTGAACATTCAACTGTCAATTTGATGAGCTTGTTCAATACATGAATGAGTGCACTTGAACTGGATGAAAAGGAAAACTGAAAGCGTACTCGAAAGCCTAGGGCTGGGTCGATAATATTCCCAGGGCACACAAACAGAGTCTAAAAACAAATTTCAGAGTATTTACCCTTAAGGTCTGACATCAAAGTTTACCTTGTGCATAAAAATCATTTACTGAACACTAACTACAAGCTGTTTGTTAGATTGTTAAATTGCAACTATTTTAATTATCAAATAACCCAAAATAATAAGCCTCTTCAAGGGGCCTCATCTACATTTGCAGCTGTGTGCTGTTTAAGAGGTCTTCCTATTCAGTAAGAAAAAAAAGGCAGTGTCTATGTTTGGGCTTCAAGGACATGCTGCAGTTTTTCTGGGCCATGGCTGCCTCTAGGGGTGATATTTGATAGAGCATAACTATCTGATTACAATAGGTACTTCAGGCAAGGTCATACACACATAAGTAAGCAATAAAAAGGTGGAGATTTGGGAGAGCCTGTGGGTAAAGTGGTCTGTGCAAAACAAACTCCATTTATCTTTTGTTGCCATCATTTCTCACATACACTTAAATCCTGCATAAAGCCTTTCAATTTCATGCACTTGCAGTGTGTCAAATCAGAAAACATTTGGCATTGACCAAGATTTATTTATATTCTGTTGTTAATAAAGCAGTTGCTCAACCATACTTCAGTCCTTAAATGCTGATATTTTTTTTTTTTTAATTAAGGACCACAAATAATGCTGATAGTGTTGCTGGTGCAAATTTGTGCATTTTTTTCCTATCCAAAGAGTCTGTTACTACACAATAAACAAAGCAAAACAACTATTGTACAAAATATTTCTGTTCCATCAAATATATCAAACTCCTCACAATTTTAACCATGTTATAAGAACATGAACAAGAATTTTTGAGCCTTAAGCTTTTTTTTTTTTTTTTACTGTAGGTTCATTTTACAGATAGTGTACTACTTGGGGGGGGGGGGGGGGGGGGGGGTTTAAAATAAAAATTAAAGTTAAAATAAAAAAAAAAATAAGAAAATTATTTTATTTTTAATTATGTAAATAAAAAAAAAAAAAAAAAAAAAAAAAAAAAAATAAATAAAATTTTTTTTTTT
>JAQMCX010000043.1:18619343-18641581 GCA_029814765.1 Acanthurus leucopareius | reverse complement strand
CCCCCCCCCCCCCCCCCCCCCCCCCCCCCCCCCCCCCCCCCCCCCCCCCCCCCCCCCCCCCCCCCCCCCCCCTCAAGTTAAGTTCTTTGTCAGTGCACAATGTGTTTACCTGCTGTCTGTTGTTCAAGTTTTGCATGGCCAGCCCCGGGTTGCCCTGTCCCAGACCCTGCCCAGGAAGGCTACTGTTGGCCAGGGGGAGCTTCAGGCTGGGGGAAGGCAGAAATGGTGATGGGGGGGCATCATCTGACAGAACACCATCCTAGAGTAGAGCAAAAAAAAAAAAAAAGGTTGACCAAGCGATAAAGAAGTATTAAAAAAGCAATCATCATTAAACATCAAATATTTAAAATATAAAGCGAGTTGAGATTAGATTAAGATTTGTCGTGAAAACATCATAACCATCCCTTAACCTTTCTTTGTAGCACACATCAAAATACATGTGAAAATAAAATATGAGATTGCCCAAAGAGATTCTTTTTTTTAAAAAAAGCAAAAAAACAACATCCAGACCAAAGCTCAAAGTAAAAGCAGAAGTATCACTGTGCATTTATGTTGACTGAACTACACCAACCATTCCAGCGCATGTTGGAAAAAGCCTGATTGCTGGCGAGTTGAATGACTTACCTTGTCGAGAAAAGTGTTGCGGTCAGAGGGGTCTTTGGAGAGTGCAGAGGGCCGGCACACCATGGGCTTGTTCATGCCATTGCTGTAATCAGACATGCCCATGCCCCGCTTGTCCAGGTCCGTCTTCTTCTCCAACAGGGCGCCTGAGAGCAGGAAGGAGGAAGGTACACTTACTATAGAGGCCAGACAGGGAAACACGTTGCAACATAAAACAAATGGTGACATGGAATCAAGAAATCTAAATGTTCCTTTTACATGTATACATATCAATATGCCTATATAGACTTTGGCTATGCTGATATTCAATCCTACACCTAGTAAGAAAAGTATGTGCAGTATTTTTCCCTGTTGAATTAAAGGGAAAAATGTAGCAAAAGAATATAAATCTGATTGTAGTACTGAAGTAAATCAGTTGTGTGATTGTGCTGTCATACTCAGTGAAAGCATCTCTTATTAGCATTTTCAGTGCACACACAAGGACACACACACCCACACATAGGTGAACTTACTCATGGCCTGGTCAAGGTTCATGTTGTTGCTCTTCAGAGCCTCCTCAGCAGGGTCTCTCTGTAACACATGGATAACATCATGTTGTCACTCACTACGGTTTGTATATACATTCCTGTGTTCTACACTGTACAGCAGAGATTCTGTATTTAATTCATTTTTTTTTTGTTTAGGAGTAGCTCATTTGTTGCCTGGTGGAGTAAAAGGATCTAAAATAGAGTCAGTGTGAAAACAACTTTCTAATTATACTGCCACCTACCGGAAAGCCCATGTCAGTGAGCTGTTTGATGAGACGGTTCATGATCCAAGCCTCATCAGGCTTGTTGCCAATCTTTCCCTAAAAACCCACAAGCAAAGTATTAAAATATTGCTTTATAAATGACAACAATCCTCACTATTAACATTTGACAATACATTCATGACAAAAGTCAGATTTGTTCCCTGACCTTGCTCGGGCCCTTCTTGGGTCCATTGCCCCAGGAGTTGCAAGAAGAGCTGCTGTCCTGGGAGGTGGGACTGTTCCACATGTCCCCATCCTCAGTATCCCATTGGCCAGCAGACATGCCCATCTCCTCTCCTCCATTTCCCCAGCTATCTTGCATAGGTTTGGGGCCTGAGAAACAGATAAAGTACCATCAAAGGAAGAGGGTAAATGTGAGATAATTTAAGATGAAAATAGCAATTAAAAGTTTGTTGCTCGTCTGTTACAGCGCTTTAGTATCTGTGATGTATTTTACACAAACATCAGAGGGTGAGCTGAAGGTAATTTTTAATTTGACCACTTGGTGCCACTGTTGCCATCTGGTACGCTGTATTTCCCCCCTACACCTCCCTATACCATTTCCAACATGTCAAACAATTAGACAAATAACCTACTGAGGCATGGGATTGCTTAAATCCCAACAACACTGTAGTAGCACAAACAAAAACTCTTCAGACTTGGCACAAGCTGTACGAAGGTCTAAAGAAATTTCCTGTTTTTGTTTTCCAAAATGGACTGGGAAAGTGCACATCCTCAGGAAGATCCACCACTATGCCTTTCACAAGAGGTGCTATACCACTAAACAACAACCAAATCTCTAGTGCCTTAACTGATAAGGTTGAAATTAAGCTGACAGGCTTTTGTGGAAAAGTCCATTTAAATTGTATCAATCCTTTTAAATTCCACTCAATCTGCAGCAATTACACAGTGAAACTGCAATCCGTCGAGATGGTTTGTATTCTAGCAAATCTTGCACTAACCTGAAGCAATAATCTGCTCTGTGGTAGTATAACAGCCGGAGGCAATGTGTGAGATCAATAACAGTTAGTGCTGAAAATAGTTATGCATCCTAGTACATGGTGATTTACCATGGTGTGCGTACATCTTTGCAAAAATTATGAATCAGTGGGTGTTACCTGGCTTGCAGGGTGCAGAACCTGGAGGTCCATTGGCCCTGCTGTAGGGTCCAGAGGGTTCATGACCACTGTCTCCCCATCCTCCGACTCCCCCTGGGGGCTTGCCCCAAGCAGAGGTGCCATTGTCCACAGTTGATGTTGGAGCTGCTGGCTCTCCCCAAGCAGGCTCTGACTTAGGTTGAACACTGGGAAGCTCTCCCCAACCTAGAAAAAAAGGGAGTATTTTTTAACCTTTTCCTTACAGTTTTAAATCCCTCCTGAGGTTCCTCTTAAGACAAACAGTAAGCTTGCCTGCCATGTTGTCTGTACGTATATGCCTTTAATGCCAGCCTCCTTTTGACAGCATCCATCAACCATCTTATACAGCCTAATGAGAAAGTGCACATGTGCGTGTGTTTGGGAGTGTGTATGTATGGAGAGAGGGATGAAAGCAGCAGCTCAGGCTAGCCAATGCAAACTCTTTCCACTGGTGCTGAACATCAGTACAGAGGTGTTCAGCACAAGTGTGTTTCAGTGTGGTCGTGATGCTGTTCACTAGGTGCAGTGTACAAGGCAGACACTAGGGGGCAATGGTCTCATTCACAATCAAAAGGAGAGGGGAATGTTGGCCAGTAAAGCTTTGCCATGTCTATACGCACAGCCTTTGTCTTCACAAAGACTTATTTCAAATGACCGCAGTGTTAAAGCTTGCTCTACAGAGTCTTAATTATGTATGCGTGACCATTAAGAGGCCCTCAATACCTCTGAGACTGTCAGTAATAACAGAAGAGTTCTTTTAAGGAATAATCTTTTTAAAAAAACATCATTGCCTCCAATGCTTTTTATCAGTAATTTAGTCACTTAATGTGTCGAGAGAAAACAACTCAAATTTTGTCCATCTCTACATTTTATTCAGCTCATTATCAAGACTGACTTTGATGCTTAATGCTATTTAATAAAACATACTTATGCTGTCAGATATAACATCATTTTTTCACAATCTGCTTAATATATGCATAGTGCGTTTTTAGCCATTCCGATGTCTTTTGAAGGGGATATTAAAAGAATAGAATCTTTTTTAGCATTTAAGAACATCAAACATGACTTTAATTAGAATTAATATGAAAATTTGAGGTTGTTAACACCACAGCACAGTCATAATATGTTACCTGGGTTAGCGAGTGGGGGTCTACCCTGTGGGCCTGCACCTGGATGTGAGGCACCATTGTTAGGTGACCCATTGTTGTTTCCATGGTGCTGCAGGTGAGTTGGGGGTTGGCCATGATGAGGATGGTGGTGCATGTGGTGAGCATGATGCTGATTGTTGTTGCCAGGGCCAACAGAGTGATTGTTGTTGTTATTGTTTGGGATAATTACCCCACCATTCTTACTGGGAGGCGGGCCACCATTGCCTGGGTTATTATTGGGGTTGTTGCGATCCCACATGTTGACAGTCTTGTTGTAGGTGGTGGGATCACCCCAGGTGGACGTTCCGTCGTCAATCTCCATCCTTCTGCGGATGGAGGGAGGGGAGGGCTCTTCCCAGCCAGTGGGCTCCATGCCTTGGTCCTGTTTGCTGACATTGCCCCAGCTAGATGTGTTTTGCTTTACAGAACTCGGACCACCCCATGAACCAATGCTACCACCTCCTCCGCTTCCAGTGCTGCTGCTGCTGCTTTCCTGGGGCTTGGAGGAGATCCAGCCTCCCTGCACTGGGCCATTGGAACGTTGGGTCTCTCCCCAGCTGTTATTACTCACAGTTGGAGCAGGTTTACCCCAGCCTCCTCCTCTATTAACTCCTCTGGGGCTTTCTTTCCATCCACCATTTCCTCCATTCCCTCCTTCTCCTTCCCACATGCTGCTGGAGGACCCACTGTTCTTGACCTCTGCTTCTCCCCAGTCCCCTGTGCTTGATCCATTAGAGCCCCCATTACTGCTGCCCCAGCCGTGGGAGCTTTTGGGGCCCTCTCCCCAGCTAGTAGGCTGACTTTTAGGCAGGTTGTCATCCCAACTGGAGGTCTTGTCCTCAGAACCCCAGGTTGGTGTACCTCCATTTCTAGGGCCACCAGAAGGCAAAGGGTCTCCCCAGCCACTGGTAGTGCCATTTGGGGCTTTGCTAAGTGACTGTGGGGGGTCCCGCCATCCTGATCCAGTCTGGATTGGTTGAGGTGGAGGGGCTCCCCAGCCAGAGGATGATGATCCTTCGCTGTCATTTTTTCCCCCAGACCCAGGCCTCTGAGTAGGGCCTATGTTTGGGTTGATGGTACCCCCATTGGTTGATGAGGATACACCATTGGAGCTGGATCCTCCTAAGGTTTCAGAGCTGCTGTTGCTCTTACCATCATCAGAGCTGATTTCTTCCATCTCCCATACAGTGTGCTGCCGGATGGGGGTCTGTCCCCATCCTGTGTTACTCAGCACCCTGGGGTCCAGGTCCTGCCGAGGCAGCATTGGGGAAAAGTCCATACTAGAGGACCTGTCTCTGTGATTGGATCGACCTTCACTGCTGTCCCCACTACCCTCGCTTGCTGGGGCTGTTCCAGTTTGCTGGCCCCATGAGCTAAGTTGTGGCTCTTGGCCTGAGCCAGAACTACCAGCATCTATTGAGTCCCAGCCTTTAGATGCATCCCCGCCAGCAGAGGATTTACCCCAGTCACCCCAACCACCACTTCCACTACTTCCACCACCACTGCCTTGGCGGCCCCAGGCAGAAAGGCCTCCAGACGGAGTTGAGTCCCAGCCTGAGTCCTTGGGAGAGTCAGCTGCCTTGGTTTCTCCACTTCCCCATACAGAGCTGCCTGTTGTGTCCCCATTAAGTTGGGATGATTCAGTTGGTGACTGGCCTCCCCAGCCAGTTAAACCATGAACAGGGCTCATGGGCTCCTGAGCTTGCTGCTGTTGCTTAGTGTGGTTCGGTCCATCAGTGTTAAGGTTTGCAGATTCCATACTGAAGGACAAGCTTGTGTTGGTTGACGAGTGCTGCTGATCATTTTCGTTAGCACTTATCATGCCAACCCAACCTCCCCCACCATTGTCTGTACCTCCCAGGCTCCCATTTCCCATATTTCCATTGCCATTAATACCTGCTGGGAGGGATGGGGAGTTTGACACCCCATTGGAGCCAATACCACCTCCACCACTCTCATGGCCTAGAACAGGCCAGGCTGATGGGTTGGCATTAGGATTGAGGTTCAAGTTAAAATTGGGAGAGCCCCAGTTATTGGGTGCTCCCACTCGGCCACCATTCATACCATCTTGTTTCCCATCTGAACCCCAGCCTCTATTACCAGCTAATGTGTTGGCTGACCCAGGTCCCGTCATCATGTTATTGTTAGCTTTGAGAGAGGTGTAGTGGGCCTGCTGGCCTGCGGCACCTGTGGCCATACTCAGAAAACTACTACTACTTGTGGAAGTGACAGCACCGATGTCTTGGTTAGAGCTTGCTGAGCTCAAGGGGCATTCTGGTGCTGCAGGGTGGCTGGGGTCGCTACTGCGGCTGATGGAGGGCCAAGCTTCTGTGTCACTTCCGTCAATAATCACTTTGTCCCAGCTGTTGGCACTGGAGGGGCTGTCAACTGGCAAAGAGGCTCCCCAGTGAGAGGTCTCATACTGGGCAACAGGGCCACTCTGAAGGGATATGTCTAAAGAGAAAAAGGGAGGGAGAGAGAGAAGAGAAGTTGAGACAAAAAGAAACAGAGGAATACAATACATGAGGTTAAACTGCCAGAGAGAAAAAGAAAAGGATTGAAGATGCCCAAGAGCAAAACAATAGAGATGGGGTAACAGGACAGACAACTGGAAGAAAGACAATGGGCAAAAAAAAAAACAAAAAACAAAAAAGGGAGGGAAAGTGGGAGGGGGAATACATTAGGTTAGACTAAGGAACATCATGTCATACAGCCCCTGTTCGTCCCCTGGACCAATTTTATCTTCTTGGTTGGTTAATGCTAGCTATCAGACTTGGCAGAATGAGATGGGCACACATTTACACGTTCCACAATTCAACACATAATCAGGATGCACAGCCAAGCGTGCTACATGTCATATCAGCTATGGCATATCCATATATCCTTGGCCTGGTGCAGTCAACCAAATAGAAACAGAGAGAGGAGAAAAGAAGGATGGATAACGAAAAGAAAGTGAGGGCTCCATCTTACTCTCTCCTTAGTTTTACTTAACTCCCCTTTTCACTTCGCTTTCCAACTCGTTTCCTCTTAACTCGTTTTGCCCCTTACTTCCTTCACACTCTCTAGTTGTCCGATTACCCCCCCCCCCCCTTTTCTTTTGCTATCCATGTCTCCTCTCTCTCTTTCTGCCCCAACCTCTTTCCACACCCGTTAATTTCTTCCTCTCTCCTCTCTGCTCTCCTCTAACACCCAGCAGTGAGAGGCCCATCCGTCTCCATCGAGGCTTTGCTGGCTGGGGCTGTGAAGGGAAGCCCAAGTGGAACGCCGCTCATTTATTGGAATGAAATCAGGATGGCTTCTCATCCATCACTCCCTACGGTCCACCGGTCTTACTCCTCCTCCAACTGCACTGCAATAAGAAACACTTCCTCCAAGTGTTTGTGAATATGTGTGTTGGCTTCTTTCTACCTTTAAAAAATATAATACAATGTGTGTATGTGAACCTTTTTTATAATAATCTGGAAAATGAGGGCTGCATGTAAATCCTGTCCTATACCTTAAAGGCCTTAAAGCATAATCTACAAAATCAGTGCCACACTACTAAAAACAGAGCCTTTCCAACAATCCTCTATCAACATGGTATGCACACAAGCAATTTCATTAGGCACAAATGCATCCCATCAGACAGGGGACTAATAATAGACTAATTCAATGCTATATAGGGGTAATCAATCAATGGGAGGCAGCTAATCAATGATCTTATTAATGCTAGTGGGTGAGAGCAGGGAGGTTATTGATCCTGCATGCAAACATCCAAACCACTTGCCAGCCTCATGTAATGGGCTAAAAACAAATGAGAACTGCTACAAATTTACTCAGTGCACTTGGGAAGGGGAAAAATGAGGGGAAAAATTAATTCAGTGACTGATGGAAAAGAGAGGAAGATCACTTTGTTTTATGGAATTGCAAAAATGTATACTTTTTTCTAACCTATGCCTGTTTCCAACATCAATCAAGTGGAAAAAAAGTTATGGTCCTGCACATAAAGTACAACATATTCTTATGCAAGCATCGTGTTTATTATTTAAATATATACAAGCCCATTAAGTTTTTAATCATACTGCAATACATTCAAAATGAACAGACAATATACAACACAATCAGTCTTTTTAAACAAGCATTAGGAGCCTGATAGACAATATTTTTCTGGCTAACTTCCTGTACAACTGCAGTAAGTGTGGCTTACTGACCTTTAATTAGAAGATTCAGACTGTGTTTATAAAATATTTGCCTTGTTGATAATTAAGCTGCCTTACCTTCTATTACTCTACCTTTAGTTTCCATCAGATTGTTGCAGTGATTTCCATAATAGCTATAAGTTCTAAATCATGAGATAAAGACCTAGTGGTCAAAACAATCCAGTCAGATAAGGGGAAAGTCCATTTGTTTAAGGTGTGTGGACACACACACACACAGAAATACTGGCAGATATATGGCTTTAAGATACTGCGTAACGTGCCACAGAGTGGCTGTGAATGCAGTTTTCGTCTGAACACACTTATCTACTCTCCCCAGGCAGCCTTATCACACAGGGTCGTCAGAGTGATGGCACACATACACACATCAAAACTACCTTGCAGTCAGTTTGCAATCAGTTGAACACAGAAAAAACTAATGAAACATCTCAGCGGTAGTGATCCCTTACAACTGCTGTAACAGTGCCTTTTTGGAGAAAAGTTAAGACTTGTTCAAACTTTAAAACAAACTTGATGTGAGCCTTTAATTAGAAAGGCGAAGGCCTGATGTTAGTTTGCATGACAAATCTCCAAAGTAATTCAAAGTGGATAACAAAATTATTCAGGTGGAAACTTTCCTTAGTTCAAGAGACAGCAAGCTCCTACAGCATTAAGGGATGATGATAAATTATTTGGAAGATATTTAAAAAAACTTGGTTTTTTTTGTATATCTGTCTTTGTATACTGAAGGATGAAATCTGTTAATTTGATTTTTGCAAGTTTGACAGAAAGAATATTTAGTGAATGGTAAACATACCACAATAACTGAACTACTGTTGTCACTGAACAAATGGGTCAAGTGTTTGAATAGTGAAATTACTTCCTCCTTGGTGTTCTGATGTGGAGTTAACATTTTGCAGTGAAAGGCCATACTTAAGTGCACTTAGTTAATTAATATAAGTATAGCTGCCTGCAACAGTGAATTACACTCCAGTCAATAAAAAGTGTCTCTTTTACAAAAAGCTAGTTTGGCACTATTTCAGATTTACTGATTAGGCACATGTCTGCATGCCATCCAGTAAATATGTAAAGAAAAGAATGAAAAAAAATACCGCAAACAGTCTTTTTAGTTACCATGCAAGCTCTTAGTAGTTTATAGGTGTTTTGTTTTTTAAAACACAGGTAAATATACATGACAACATCATGAAAAACCAAAGATGTTATTTTCTTTTTGCTATGTCCCAGCTCTGCCGGTGCTAGCTTTCTGAGCAAGAAGGAGTGCCATTTTATCAGATTTGAAACACAGCCAAGAAGCTCAGAGGCTACAGCCTCAGGAAAATTTTGTTCAGTCAACCCCTTACCCACCCTGAGTATCTTTTTCTTCCTCTCTTTACTGCTTTCTCTGTCTCTGTCTCTGTTACTGTCTCTGTCTCGCTCTCTCTTTCTTTCTCTCTCAGTCTCATTTGCACATTTAGTTTCCTAAAGAGCGTTTAAAATAGGTTACATGATAAGTTAATCAAAGTCTGGGAAGGAGCCGTTTTTAATCACTTCTGTCTCATACACTATTAGTAAGGCAAAATTTAAACAAAATCCTCACATAAAAAAAGAAAGAAAAGTGAGAGCGTGTTTCATGCAAAAAAAGGGGTCAGTCAGAAAGAGAGAGAGTGGAAGAACACCTGAGGAGAGGAGCACCAGCACCACTCTCAGAGAGCTTACACAGATCCATGAAAGGACGGGAAACAGCAAACTTCTAAGTATGTCTGCCTCAAGCTGTCTAGTCAAAAACAGAAAATCCTCACTACACTGTGTAACTTTGCGCAAAGTAAATAGCAATTGTGCCTTAACAAAAATGGAACATAATGGACTACACAAAACAAGTATTTGTAATCAGACTATTTGCATTGGATAGCATCATACCGTGTATCTTCATGTACATGTGTGCGTGTGTGGACAAAACAGCCTCTTTTCCCTTTCACCTCACTCATGCCTTGATTGTTCCCCCTTTTAAATCCCTCCCCAGACATTCCAACAGAAAGGTCTTGCTGATTCTTGGCAATGCAGTAATTTGGCAGAGGGGAGCTGAAAGCAAGCTGAACATGAAAACAAAGAGAAGGGGACAATTATTTCCATCCACCATTTGCAATCATGTGTCAATAATGTGGTGCTTTCATTCTGGTTGCAATTAGGAGGGCAGTTTCCGATCACGTTTTGTGAAGAAAAAAGGGTCAAAAATAAAAACTAAAAGGGAACTCAATGGTTGGTCATGTTTCCAACAAAGAGCAAGCCAGCCTT
Source organism: Acanthurus leucopareius (assembly GCA_029814765.1). Lineage (NCBI taxonomy): Eukaryota > Metazoa > Chordata > Actinopteri > Acanthuriformes > Acanthuridae > Acanthurus > Acanthurus leucopareius. The sequence continues at coordinate 18,631,419 of JAQMCX010000043.1, read as the reverse complement.
TCAGTGTGCATGTATGTGCAAGGTCATGCCTCAAAGATACTAAACTGAGCCTGGACTGAAGCTAAACAATACAAATTCCCTAATGATGAGCACACCAGCAGTTCTTGTGCTAAAAAGAAAGTGGCATTAAACAAGCAGAAAGACATCAAGAGATGAATCTCTGATTATGAGACGAGCAGCCATCATAGAGATGGGCAGGTAGCCAAGAAATAAATGCCTCCCCTCCCCTTTAAATGAAATGAAAAGCAGGGTGACAGAACAGGAGCGGGAGAGGGTAGTAGGGAGAGATGGAGGAAAGTCTGGGGGGATGGGACTGGCATTGGCAATGTCAAGGGAAAAGAAAGGGAGACGGTGAGAGCGAATGCATGAACCGACTGGGAGAGATGCTGGGAGATGCAGTAATAAAAGGATTCGTTACTTCAACTTTGAGGTGAAGGACTGGGCTTGGTTTTCTCAGAGCACACTGAGGGGTGACATAACACCAGAACCAGAGCAGGAGGGGATGTTTAGTAGTCTTTTGTCCCAAATAGACCCTCTCAATCCCTCTTTGAGGGGTGCTTTACGCCCACTCGGATCAAAGACGGCATGTACTTGTTTTTCCGGAAGCAGGGAGAAAAAGAAAGACCGAGGGAATGGTCACAGGAGGGTCTGAAAAGCTCATCATTCATGTCTGTTTACCTCTGCTGAGAGAAGAGAAAAAATAGGAGAGCGAGACCATGGTGACTTCTCTGGTTTCCCTGACAGAGGCTGGATTAATGAAGCCACTAGGGGGTTCGTTTACTTGTGTGTGTGTGTGTCACAGCCTCAGCAAATGGGGCAACCTAAATATACCACCCTGGCTTCATTAGAGCCAAGTAGTCTTGTGACGCATCTGATAATCTAAAAAAATACAAATTACCACAGTGGATGTAAGTGGTACTTATTTTTTTTACATCTTAATAGTTTTAATGTTTAAAAAAGGAGACCCTCATTTGCATGAGACTGTACATTAACATTTTGGAAATTGTGGAGTGTTTTAAAGGACAACCCCATTTTTAAAATAATATAATGACTTCCATACTCAGCAGACCATTTTTTTCCCTCAAAGAGTGAGCATTTAACCTAAATAAGATATACTCAAAACCCCAGCTGCCTTACCTGCAAATCAAAAAGAGCCCAAATGAAAGGGCCAAGTGTTTTAACAGCACCCAGCAGAGTGCCTTCTGGTTGCAAGCACTGTCTGGGTGACCAGCAAACAGCTGTTGGGCTGCAGTTCCCACAGTCTTAAGAGACCCCCAGCCCAGCACCTGCTACTGGGGAGTCTGTCTGGGCGGCTGCTGGCTGCTTTGGACTACTTAATGGTCCCCAGTCAGCTGGAGAGATGGGGATGGTGGGTGCAACTGAGGGAGGGTGGGAGGGGGGTGGGGGTTGGGGGGTCTCTGTCTGGTGCTTGGGACAATTAAGAAGGTTTTGAGAGTGGAGGTGGCGTGGGATCGGGGTAAGTGGACTTTATTCTTCATGGTGGGTTTGCCTTTCAGACTTTGTGGATGGGGTGGTGAGTGTGTGGCCTCTGAATAAAATATAGATTTTTTTTACCCAACTGAGGGCAATGCCACACACACAAACACACACACACAAAACTTCAGAGGAACTGCCTTGAACCACCTAAGGACATTCACACAATAATACTGCAGTACTGCTGGCTTATAAACTGACATGTATGTGTGTGCATACATTCCCATTTAACTCGGAGCCAGCTGGCCTGAAAGGCAGACACAGATCTGAAAGGACACAACTAGGTCAGCCTAGTGTGCTCTTGCTGCTGCACAGTCACTACATCGATGTGAATGTGTTTGTGTTTGCATGTCCACAAGTTAAAAAAAAAGTGTTGAATCTGAGTGAAGGAACCATGACAACATCCCATCCCTTTGGGCTAAAGTAGCCTCATAAGAGAGGTCAGCAATGTGTCCTCAAAACAGAGTTCATCCCTCACTTACAGTCATACTGTAGAGGAAAACTTTCTGTGTTTGCAGGCAGGGGACATCTAATTATACGTAACTTTGATTTTGATTTTAGTTTTAAAAATTTGGTTTCTGAAAAAAGTTATGAATTATTCTCTTGACAATGACATACATAGTTCTGGGCAGGATGATAAGCTAAATTCCATTTATTTTGTTCATACAGTTAGGTTAACTCAAAATGTAGAGAAGTGAATGTGTAGTCTGACAAAAACTAAAGTATGAAAAACAGGAGTTTTGATGGAACTTAATTTCAGACCTTCCTTACTGCTACTGACACAACTACAACTGTAAGTAAGTAAGCAAGTTAATAGTCTAAGTGAGTTGAGTGTACAACTAAAAAAAAATGATTACTCAAGCTCACCAGCTCAAAAAAGTGTGATGTTATATGCAAAGAAATAAAAAGGCTTGGGTTTGCATCCTCAAGTGTAGAGTAGTATGTTTAACTACAATGACCACTCTCTAAATCATGTATGCTAGAATCATTGCAACAGCAAGGCCACTAGCTTGAGGCTATTAGCCGAGCAGACAGGAAAGAGCAGGTTGTGAGGGGGGGAAGCCCTCGGGACAGGAAGGAGAGGGGAAGTGGGTAGAAACCAAGCCAATGGCCACCCTGCCACGGGCTGTGTTGTACTGAGAGGCCCCTGAGAAAACTGGGGCGAGGTGAGGGCCAAACAGGACAACAACTGCTGCACTAGGACAATAATAAGGACATTATAAGTTAATGCACTTAACCAGGGGAGCTTAACTGGTCTTTAGCCAAAAGGAGAAATATATTCTTTTAAATCTAAAAGGCTTTGAGGTATTGCTTGTCTTGAGTTAGTTAAGCCTGCAGCCAAATTTAGATCCTGGCTCAGAGCTGAGGAAACCCTGCACTTAACAGCTGAGCAGAGGAAATATTACAATAGAAATTGGTAGTTAACTTTTGAACTTGAAGTTGTTTAAAAAATACCTTGATGGAGCTAATGGGTTTAAATTCCTAATATTTAAATCCTGCCTGTGAAAAGCTAAAAGAAAACAAGAAACAAAGACTAAATCATAACATTTTCATTCAAATTTAACTGCACAAAAACACATTTTTAAAAAACCCAATAACCTGTGTAAGTATATGGACTAGTAAATAAGGCACAGCTTGCAAAAATCACTGACAGGCTAAACAGACTTTAAGCTTTGTTTGATACTGTGATTGGACGACCAGACAGAGCACACAAGGACCAGTTGCCTCTGTGAAGTAGAGGGCTGTAGTCTGCTGACTGGCTAGCCATGTGCCACAGCTGGTGCAGATTTGTTTACTGAGTGCTCGGTGTTCTCCCAGCAAATGTTGAGTCGGTAATGAAAGGCAGCACAGAGCAGCAGAGGAGCATTGATGAAAATAAAGAAAAGAGGAAATCTTGGGGAGAAAAACTCAGCAAAGATGTGAGCACATATCCATGCTAGTTTGTGTTCAAAAACAGGTCTATGTAAACACTGCATGGTGTGCAACAAAGATATCCTCACATCTATGTCTTCAAAGTTTAAGTGTGTTATGTTAGAGGATGTCAGGTGATGGTTATGATTACTGAATGGAAAAAAAAACACAGGGATGTGTTAAGGATATCAAAAAAGCAGAAATAATGATGAAAATGAAAACATCTTGAGTGCGCAGGATAAAATAAACACTGTAACACTCGCTCACTGAAAGAAGAAATACAGCAGTAATAATGATATAAATAACTCATGCTCATCCTTTATCAACACATTACTTGCATAGAAATACACACAAGCCACAACACAATGAGCACCTAAAGGCAGGTTCAGTAATAGCGATCTTAGGGGCCACCGGTGAGTTCATTAAAAAGCTACCGCTGGCTACAGAGGTCTGAGAGAGGTGTGTGTGTCTGTCTGTGTGTGTGCCTGTTTGTGTGTGCGTGTGTGTGTGCGCGCGTGTGTGTGCGTGTGTGTGTGTGTGTGTGTGTGTGTGTGTGTGTGTGTGTGTGTGTGTGTGCATGTGTGCGAGTGTGTCTGTGTGTGTGTGTGTGTGTGGTCCTGTGAGTCGAGAAAAAGATCACGCAGAGCCTTGAACAAAAAACTACACAATTTTAAGTTAGACTAAAACATCTCAACAAGATTTACCTAAGTTTTAAGAGAATTTCGTGTTATTATAGGCAGTGTCACAAGCACCAGAATCCAGACTTGCAGACTGTAATAGCATAGATATACTTTGGGGACAGCTATCAGAATCCTCTCAGAAGGCAAAAGGAGGAAAAAGGGGGAAGGCAGGGGCAGCAGCCAACTGAATACAGCTTAAACGTGAGTCTTTAATTTTGGTCAGCTTATCCACATATTTAAGGAGCTGTATCTCTTCATTACTTAATAATCAGAAGGTGAAGGTGTGCTGTGAAGCTACAATTAAAATCACCCTAATTTATTGTGCCTGCGATGCAATAAATCTGTCAGTGCTGTTTTTCATGATTGTATCTCTGCCAAGCATAGTGATCGCAAACTCTGAAATGAAACTAAATGATGGACTCCTATCAAACCCACTTAAAAGTGCCAATGTGTTACCTTTGACTAACACAAATTGGGAAAAATTAATTGAGATTAACGGTTGAAGCAGAATGTTACTTAATATGTCACATAATATGCAGCCAATATACAGCCAGCATGCACCAGAAGAAAAACAAAATCAAATTTAAAATTGGAAAGTGCTCACACAGCCACCACAAAAGCACCAAAATAAAATTTGAAAAAAAAAATGTAATTTTTTTTTTTTCTTAACTGCACTGACACCAACCTGGGTGGCGTTTGCCCACAGTGGACGTGGCAGAGTTTGGGGTAGTGCTGCTGGTAGTCGTAGAAGAACAAGAAGAATAGGATGATGAGGGCGAAGAGGAGGAGGAGGAGGAAGAGGAGGAGAGGGTGAGAGCGCTGAGGGCTCCTGCAGGCAGTGGCTGGCCTCTCTTCAGTAGCTGCTTGTGCTCCTGCTGGCGGAAGCGCGGGGGCACCTCTCTGGGCGGGTAGCGAGCACTGGCAGAGGACAACTGGCACTGCTGCTGCTGAGAGGGAGTATGAGTCGGGAGTTGGCTACTGGAGGAGGCGCGCTTGCCATTGCCAGAAGAAGAGGAGGAGGAGGAGGAGAGGGGCAGCGTAGGGCTGGCGGGGTGGAGGTGGTGGGGTGGCAGGCCGAGACTGGGCTTAGTGGGATCGGGCTCTGGCACTGGATGGATACAATACATGGGCACAAAGGCATACATACAAACACAAACACACACACATTCATACACACACACACACACACATAGAAAGACACATGCAGGTAGCAAGGTATTAATGTCTGGGTTACTCACTATTAGTATTTATATAACAGAAACTTTATATGGCTGGGGGGTGCTTACATTGGACGACAACAAATAGCAGCTAAACAGTAACCTTTTTTACATAGATCACAATGTTGAAGTGTCGGACAGTGTCTTAAAGTGAGTTTGAAATTTATTCAATGCTTATCTTAATTAAGCATTTCTTTTTTAATCAAAATAGTGTCTTAATGTTAAGTTACTATATAAAATGGTCACGTGGTGATAGCACAGGAAATAGCCAGCTTGTTAAGTTAAATTCTTAAGATCTTTAAAAAAAAAGCGAGGTGGTCATGTTTTATGTTAAACACGTTAATGCACTCCATTTAATCTGTACTTAAGTACAGTGCTCAGCAGGTGTTAATTATTAAATCTGTGTGCCCGTGCTGTATGTTGATTAGGACTATCCCTTTAAGTTATAAATGCCTCATGCAGTCTTTTGTACAACATATGTTACTGGCCCAGACGCACTCTTTGAAAAGGTCATATTTTTTCTGCTGACTGAACACCGAAGCACACACAAACACATGGAGATACCTCCTTTTCACTTCATTACACTCTGCTCTCTCACTCACACACTCACACACACACACATACACACGCACACACACACCTTTCCCTGCTGGTTCAGCCTTAGCCTGACCCTTTCCCTGTGGTTGCAGTGACCAGCCAGCCGTCTAATTGAGCGTTAGCCTGAAAGGTGTTATTATTAGCAGGATCTGGATAGCTAGCAACCAAACAGATTGGCTTGGCTAAAGCTTCCTCTCCATGGTGCTGCGAGACTGAAGAAAAAAACCTGTCAGACATATACATACTGAATTATTCTTATTGAGGAAGCTGAAAAGGATGTTGGTGAGAGTCTGTGGGTGTATGCACCACTAAGTATGCATTTAATGGGCGAGGGAAACTGAAATGTTTTACAGAATCATGTACAGGGTTATATACAGTGTGTATATAGTTCTCTACTATACAGATTGGACGGTAAAAGCTGATGACTCAAAGGCTGTTGTAAATTACAGTTTCTTGGTCTTTGGGTTTGTACTTTATAAATAGAGCTGATTATGTTTTCTATAGTCCCTGGATAGATATGGTTTTACACAACAGCTGAGACTGCCTTCACTCAAGGGAGGGGAAGAGAGAGACAGAGGACAGTCTGTGTGTGTAGAGAGATTTTTTTTTAACCATTAAAGAGTGAGAAATAGATGACGTAGAAATAATTTGTTAATAACACCTTCACTCTGTCCAGTTTAAGTGTCTGAGCTGTTCTTACAGCGGTCCTGTGCTGCAGTGCTGGCAATTAACCACACAGTGACACACACACACAGGCAAAAGCTGCCACACTGGAGGTTAAATTAAATTCAGAGCGCAGAGGTATTCACTGTGCCTGCCAAAAGCTTGTCTGAGAGCACAGCTAAAAACAGAGGCGCTCCCAGAGAGCGCAACACTAATCCAGATGACTGCCTACCTGCTGACACACAGAAACCGCAGTGAAATGCAGGAAACTCGAATTTAAATAAAGACTGACAAATCTGAAATACAACAGCTGTACACAAAGAGAACAACATGAGTAAGTATTCCAAGGCCAAACATTATAGTCGTTCTCTTTAATTTATGCCCCTCACAGATAGAGATATGACCTTTTTTCCTACCCAATACCTAATGCGATACCAGCCAATTTCAACTACTAATCCAATACTAGTGTGTTAAATTTTTGCTTTTAATAGCCTTTTTGCCTTTTTCTAAACTTCTACGGATCTTATGATGTGGAAGGGCTTTAAGGGCACAAGTTGCTTGGCATTTAAGAATAGTGGCTTAATGTGCAGTAGAAAGTCTATGAAGATGCATACAGGTAAACAGGATGCTGCTGGGAAGTAGCAGGGTTATGTTTCTGAGGAATAAATCACCTGGTTTCAAATCGGTGCAGTCCTGATATCTTTTACTTGGCAATACACCCATCCAGCATTTTAGGCAGTATTTTAGGCTTCTTCCAAAACTGGTTTTGTTATGAGAACAATCCTATTCTCAGAGACACACACTTCCAAGATACAAACACACGTATGTCTTTGTATGGTTCTACAAAACACTCACATATGCAAAAAGACGCTTTAACAGTTGCTTCAACACCCTTTCACCAATGAGATTTTAGCCAAGCATACATGCGGAGAGAAGTAGGGACACAGAGAGGGAGGAGGGTCTGCCCCCCTCCCCCTCCAGCAGTATCTGGCTGTCTGTTGGCTGGAAACTGCAGCTGGTGACGCACATCTCTGATTAAATACAGCTCGGCCCGCCTGATGCTGCCCCAACCAATCAGCCGGCAGGACAGTGAATGCATGCTGCCCTGCCCCCTTTCCTCTCAGTCTTCCCCACTCAACCCCCCACCCTCCCCCACCCAAACACAAACTCACCCACCTCTGCCTCTCCATCAGCAGATTGCTCCAGAACCACTGCTCTCTCTCTCTTTCTTTTCTCTGTGTCTACCTGTCTCTCTCCGCTCACTGTCCTCTGGGACTTTATCCATCTTGATCCCTCATCTCTCATGTGTCTGTATTTTTCTTTTCTTCTATCTTGTTTCTGTCTCCTTCCTCTGCCTTCTCCCACTTTCCCGTCCTCCATCTCCTCACTCCAAATCACTCTCTCACTCATCCTGCTTCTTTCTCTACTTATTTTCTTCCATCTCTTTCAACTCTCACATTTTTCCTACCTAGTGCACATTTGTTGATTCCCATCTTTTTTTCTTTTCTCCTTCTGACAGGTGTTACTATAGACTGTAGTAACTGATTTTTTTGTAAGAAATCTAGTAATCTTTCAAAGTCCTGAAAAAGTGTGGACTTACTTCTAGTTCCCCAACAAGCCTAAACTCAAGATAGTATTCTCCAACGGCCCAGGGACAGCTAGGATGCAGTTCGCACCATCAGATGTCATTCACTGCACAAACACAGGTTCTCTGAAGGTGTACATGCAGAATTTATTCAAGTTACAAGCACACTGGTTACTATTGACCAACAAGTGGCCAACTTCAATCATGCAAATTCTGCCTGTTTTATTCTCCTCCACCTTGGCACATCTCCTCTCTGACAAACATCACAGTCACAAAACAGTCTGATGTCTAAAATGAAATGTATCTTTTTTTTGTCATAATTGCCATATTTTTAAAATTAGTGCACACCAAAACACTCTGAAGGAATTCCCTGGGCTGCTTGAATGTTTTCTGTTTCCAGAACAATTAGTTCATAAAAGACACATATGCTCAGTACTCAGACAGCTCACTGTTTATTTCTGCTGCCAGTCTGGTACAGGAAGCAGATGAACCCAGAAGACAGACGCAGACAGACACATGAGTCCTTTAGCTCAAGCATGCCTGATACACACCCTGCTTCAAACAGCCTGTGTTTGTGCTGTTGTAGTAACAAGGGCGTATACAACTCACGCTGCAGATGACCACTTCTCCTGCACAAGCAGTGACATATTTCTCTAAAACAATCCCATAACATTAACAACCACATTGTCAAAAACCTGTTCAGTTACAATATTCTGTGCACACGAAAAGCTGCTGTCATAACACTTTCCAGCTGGGAAATGTGTATTTCTATGGTGTACCCTGAATTTACCAAGTATATTAATGAGCATCAATGCTCTCCTGAGAGGAGAAGTATGTGTGTGCACATGCAGATATACACACAGATATGTCTGAACTTTTAAGGTGAAAGGAAGAGTATCTGTGAGAGAAACTGCTTCCTTCCGCCTAAAAAAAACTGAAGAAAACAAAACAACATAACCTGAGAAACATCTTTTATTTGGGGGAGGGGGGACCTAAATCCATGATGGATGAGTGGGTGCTTTGGAAGAGGTGGGGTCTTTTTTATAAAAAGACTACTAAGGGGGAAAAAATGAATACAAGTGGGGAAATCCCTTAAATGAGTATGTCTGTAAGAGATTAATTGAGGAAAGTGAAGAGTATGCCAGCTACGCTCACCGCCAGTAAAAGGCAATGAAATCCACATAGTAGATTAGTCAGGTTGCAGGCTTACTGCATTTGAACTCTACTTTAAGACTAACAGCTTCTCAGACACAGACTTTCTCTGCTTGATAAGCCCTAACCGCTGGTAAAGCCTCTGTCTATAACTAACTGACAGCCTCTGATATCAAACTTCATGTTTTTAAATATTTACTCACAAAAGCTTTACTATGAATCTACAATGTGACATTTTTACTGAGTATTCCTCAATGACATGACACAGTGGACATCAGGAGCCCCCTTAAGATACCTGTCCAACCACATTGGTAACCCTATAAATATCATTATGATCAGAAGCAAACATATAATACAAAGAGGCAAAAATGTGGAAATAACAAACTCTTGGCAGATCTACATAAGGAAATATTGAGGTTACAGCAGCGCAAGTAAGAGTTGTGTTGTGAAAACCAAATTCATAATTTTCACATTATGTGGTGTCCTTAATACCTCTAATTAAAGTTGAAAAGGAAAGCCAATTAAATGAGCATTTGTATCAAGTGCACAATAAATTCCATTAAACCCTCCAGCTGAGGAGCTCTCTGCAACCTTGCATCAAACTTTTAATTACAGCTCTTCTTCACACCAAATGCATAATTATGCACGAAGAGAGTGAGCGGGTAAAAGAGCAATGGTTTAAGAATAGAGAGCAAGTTTGCATAGACTGTGGGGGGAGGCATACAAGCCGGAAATACATAAAGGAATCAGATATAGATTTGAGAATCCATAAACAAGGCGTAACAGGCAAGAAGTTGAGTGTCAGTTGAGAGTCAGTTAGTGCACGAGCAAAAAGAACAACTGTGCTTGGCTCTCTGAGTCTTGTGCCAGGCAGCGCAGGTTCCCACATCCCTTCTGTCTATTGTCTGCACAGCCACTTTATTATGCAGCCATGTTTATAGAAGGGGGAGGGATGGACACAATTCACAGGCCTATACGCGCTACACAATGGTGCATTTTTTAATCCAATAAGAGCTGGGCGGTATGGGGAGGTAAGGAAAATACAGCGTGTTTTAAAGTGGGTTTTAATCTGTGTATAACAGAGCTTATATGTGATGCTTTTCAAAGGGTTTTATAAAGGGGTGCAATTGTGTGCACTAATGTTTATTTTAGTTTATGAAAACAAACTTTGAAAAAAGCATGTACATGCTTCAGAGAAAGAAGGGAAACAAAGTTCACTAAGTTGTGTCTGAAAATTTGCATCAAAAAAGTGTACACACTGAGAACAATATGAGCCCGAACTGGGTTCATGACCTTATCTATATCACACCTCTCATTTCCTTCCACAAATTCACTGTCGCAGCATTTTTTGCCTCCTTATTCATTCTAACAGCATTGTGACTGCTTCCCCTTCCATGGGCCTGATGACTCATTACAGTGCTCAACACTTTTAGCCAACAACCACAACATCAATGACTTCGTTCTCTCTCTATCTGGGAAAGTCAAAACATCCAAATAAATAAAATTCCTTTTGAATGGATGACAAAGACATCACAAACATTTTTTAAATAAAACTTCATACTATATACTATGTTTTCGTGAAGTATTATTAGAAAGAAAGTTGAAAAGCACCTAAAGCATATTGAAACTGCAAAAAAAGGTCTAAAGTAAAAGCAGAGCCACACAAATATGGGACTCTCTTGTTTTGACATGGTAACCACATTTTAGTCACAGGAGGCAAATGTATGTGTGTATGTTTATGCACACAAGGGAGGGTCAAGTGGGTGTGTCTCTGAGATCCCATCTGTCAGTGTTAGGGGAGGAAAACAGAAACACCCTCACTCTCGCACAAAATAAAAAGGCAAAATTTCTCACCCCTCACCCTTCCTACAACGAGCCGTTGCTATAGAGACTGACAGTTGCCTAACGCACCTCCATTTGCCTCTTGTGACCCCCTGTGACTCCTGTGACCTTATACCGTACCATGTCTCTTCCACCCTCTTTCTCTAATTAGAGCCCCCAACCCCTCCTTATGCCGAGCTCTTTTTTTTTCTTCTCATGGTTGTTCATCTCAGCTGTGCCTCTCTCGGCTGGGAAGATTAGTCGCCCCAAGGAACCAATTTTTAGCTTTTTCTATACTCAAATAATAGCAAACTCACTCGACGGATAAAGAGCTTTTACAGGGATCATACCACACCTCCATCTGAGGTCACTGCCTAAGGGTGACAGATGCCTGAGGATCTTACCGTTTGAATCAAATAGATGCATTAGAGGATGCAAGGTATCTCTAACTTTTTAAGGCTCACACCCAAATTAGAAATGTGGTCCTCCACAGACGGAGCCCCAGGGTAAAACCTGGGACACAGAGGGAGAATCACTGAATCACTCATTTGCAGCTCAATGTGAATTTCTCACATGTAGGTTTCATTTAATACTTCAAAAATTACAACGCATGATAACTTTACACTGTACACAAACTAATAAAACAATCTCATGAAGTAAAAATTGAACTGGTAAAATAATATGGTACCTATATGGTGTGAGGGAAGAGTGACAGAAACCCCTTATGCAGGCAAACACAAACACCTTATAGACTGTACTGAAATTCACATAAACTGCCTGATATTTGACATGAAGCAGCTAACTGTTGGCAGAGGAGGAAATGATGTGTGTGTGTGTGTGTGGGGGGGGGGGGGGGGGGGGGGGACAAAAAAAAAGAGAGGGGGGGATTAATAAAAAAAAAGAAAAACAGAGTTGAGAAAAAATTTATAAAATAAGGGCATCTAATTTTATTTAAA